>QRDG01001230.1:0-361876 GCA_012064385.1 Puccinellia tenuiflora | reverse complement strand
GACCAGACATTGGACCACATCAATCTGTAACCCTGATAGACTTTCTGGATCGATTACCTTCTGAGAAATTGCATTGAGGAATGCACATACCTTCACAATGGCTAGTCGAACATTTTCGGGTAGAATTCCCCTCAATGCAACCGGAAGCAATTGCGTCATAAGCACGTGGCAGTCATGAGACTTTAGGTTTTGGAATTTTTTCTCTTTCATATTTACTATTCCCTTCAAAGAAGCCAGACGGGACCTTGATACTGAAAAGGACTTCAAAAAAGATTTCCTTCTCTTCTTTGGTAAGAGCGTAGCTGGCAGGCCCTTGAAACTGCCCTGCATGCATGCCGTCTCGTCCTTTATGACGTTGCTGGTCCTCCCGTGCTTCCGGTGTATCTTTTGACTTCCCATACAAGCCCAGGAAGCCTAGAATATTCACGCAAAGATTCTTCGTCAGGTGCATCACGTCGATTGCAGAGCGGACCTCATGGACTTTCCAATATTCTAGCTCCCAAAATATAGATTTCTTCTTCCACATGGGTGCGTGTCCGTCAGCGTCATTCGGAACAGGTTCTCTGCCAGGACCCTTTCCAAAGATTACATTTAAATCCTTGACCATACCAAATACATCAGCACCACTACGGGGGACAGGCTTCGTCCGTGTTTCTGCCTTGCCATTGAAATGCTTGCCTTTTTTCCTTAAGTGATGCCTGGGCGGAAGAAAACGACGATTGTACGGGTACACATTCTTCCTACATTTATCCAGATATATACTTTCGTCTTGATCTAAACAGTGCGTGCATGCACTGTATCCTTTGTTCGTCTGTCCTGAAATGTTACTAAGATCAGGCCAATCATTGATGGTTATGAACAGCAATGCTCGTAGGTCAAATTCCTCCTGTTTGTGCTCATCCCACACACGTACACCTGGTTCGGCCCACAACTGTAAAAGTTCATCAACTAATGGCCTTAGGTACACATCAATGTCGTTGCCGGGTTGCTTCGGGCCTTGGATCAGCACTGGCATCATAATGAACTTCCGCTTCATGCACAACCAAGGAGGAAGGTTGTAGATACATAGAGTCACGGGCCAGGTGCTGTGACTGCAGCTCTGCTCCCCAAAAGGATTCATGCCATCTGTACTTAGACCAAACCATAAGTTCCTTGCGTCACCTGCAAAGTCCGGGAACTCTCTCTCGATTTTTCTCCACTGCCGACCATCAGCGGGGTGCCTCAACATCCCGTCTTTCTTACGGTCTTCCATGTGCCATCGCAACAACTTGGCATGCTCTTTGTTTCTGAACAAACGTTTCAACCGTGGTATTATAGGAGCATACCACATCACCTTGGCAGGAACCCTCTTCCATGGGTGGCTCGCGCTCAACATCACCTGGGTCATCTTTTCTGAATCTTATACCGCAATGCAGTGCATACCGACATTTATCCATATTCTCGTTCTTCTCACACGGTAGAGGATGCAGTCATTAGGGCATGCATGTATCTTCTACACGTCTAATCCTAGAGGCGACAAGCTCTTTACTTCGTACGTACTGGCGGACAATTCGTTATTTCCTGGAAGCATCTTATTCATTAGTACCAGCAACTTTTCAAATCCCGAGTCAGTCACACCGGCCTCTGCCTTCCACTTTCAGCAATTCCAGTGTGCTACCCAGCTTCTTCTGGCCATCTTCACAAGTTGGGTACAACAATTTGTTGTGGTCCTGTAACATCTGCTCGAACTGCAACCTCTCATTTTCTGTGTCGCAGTCTCGCTTTGCATCAGAAATGACCCTGACCAAGATCATCAGCGGGCTCATATGCTGCCCGTTCTTCACCTCCTCTTCTTCATTGTCTTCCATTGCGGTATCAGCGTATTAAGGGAACATAGATCGGTAGTTGTCATCATCGTTCTCTTCTTCATCGTCGTCTTCCATCATAACCCCTCTTTCTCCGTGCAAGGTCCAAACATTATAGCCGGACATGAAACCAGACCGAAGCAGGTGGCTCTGAATGACTCTTGAGGAAGTGTAATCCTTCTCATTCCGACATTCAACACACGGACAACACATAAAACCATCCCGCCGCTTGTTCTCCTCGGCCACAACAAAAAAGACCGCACGCCTTCTCTGTAAGTGCCAGAGCGTCGGTCACCGTACATCCATGGATGACCCATCTGCATCATGCAACTATATATCAAACGCAGTCACGATGCTAAAATTAGTACCGCGTGGTCTAAACGAGAAAGTAGTTGCTAACCTTTTAGGAAACTTGGAAACAAAGAGGAGGAAGCTTAAGTGTGGCTCGGGCACCTCATATCATGTTTGTCTTGTGTGAACTCAAGTGTCATCGCTCTAACAGGCATTTCACCGAACACCTCTAGTGCATATGAAGAAAAAAAATCTAGCACACCCACACCACCTCCAACCAAGAAAAAAATGAGAGAGAGGGGGGAGAGGGGGCGCCTGCAGCCATATATATAGGGGCCAGCCTTTTGTCCCGGTTTTAGATACAAACCGGGACAAAAGGGGGGCACCCTAACCCGCAGCGGCCGCAGACACCTTTAGTCGCGGTTCGTATAACGGGCCGCGACTAAAGATTATCTGCCGCGGCAGAAATTTGGGCACTTTCTGTGCCGCGGCAGAGAATTCATTTTATTTATTTCTTTTCTTCATTTCAAAATAGTTTTCGTATATTTCTACGCTACCACATACCGTACACTTTTGGAATAGAAGAGAGAGGGATCAAGAGAGAGAGTTTTAAATCCTTAACTTTCGAAATTCCATAACTTTTGATCCACTTAGCCAAATTCAACAAATTTTTAGTCATTAAAAAATCCTTAGAATGTGTAGAACTCTTTATAATAAAAAATTACTTTTGATATGTGCACAAACTTGCTATTGCTGAATATTAGTAGGGTCCAGAGATAATTAACAATATAAAGGGAAAACAAGTGCTAAATAAATGCAAAGATCACACAACTTTTTGTAATTTCAATCAAACGTCTCACATATGACAATTATTCTTGAGACGATCTAGATCGACACATTGAGACATACGCACATACCACCGAGACACCTCCTAGCAATCTCGTAGCCTAGGCGAGCGTCCAGAGCGGCATACTTGATGCGATAAAAGCTCAATGGAAAGTTGCCCCAACCTCTCGTGAGGTCCTCTTCTTCCTCCTTTTTCTTCTCGTCCTCCTTCTTCTTCTTGTTGTTGATCTTCTTCTTCTTCTGAAGCGTTGTGCCAATAGTAAAATTGGCTGGAGCATAGAGACTCAGAAGATTAGGGTACATTGGGTTAGGGTGAACGGCCCGCTGGAGGTCGACGGTGGACGGAATATGAATTCCGTAAGGCTCCAGCATACGTTGATCATTGTTGATAGCCGCGCCGCAGAATTTGATGGTTTTGTCCATCAAGAAGTCCTTGAGGGCCTGCGGCACCTGATCAGCGTGGCAAATATGGAACACCAACGTGTCGGTTTCCACGGAGAGTTGCAAGACAGCGGCACGCTGCCTCTCCTTGGGTGCGGCGTCGGTGAACTCGCAGTCGAGGCCCACGATCTTCTTCGGTGCGGCGTCGAGGTAGCGCCTCTTGACGTCGCGGATCCATCTCTCCACGGTTCATGCGCGGAGAGTGACCACGACCTTGAAGTTCATGTTGACGGTGTCGTCCTTGTAGTGGTACACCTGGGATCGAGGTGGGCGCGCAAGTGGCTCCATGGCGCGCGGCAGCGATTCGAGAGAGGATTTTTTTAGTAGAGAGATTACAGAGAGGAGATGGTGCATTTGGCAAATGGCACTGTAGCTCTCTTATATAGAGATAGCAAGGGATATGAGGAGGCCGTGGTAATTAATCCAACCGTGTTCCCAAAATACATTAATTTGATCAACCTCTTCGTTTCCCCATGTGATCAAGCGCGGGAACTCAAAGGTCTTCGAATCACGAACCGTCGCGGGAAGGCGCGGTATTACTCCCGGTTCGAGACACGAACCGGGACAAAAGGTGGGGGCACCTGCTCGCGGCGGTCGCAGACGCCATTTGTCCCGGTTGGTATCTCAATCTGCGACAAATAGTTCCTAACGAACCAGGACAAATGGGCCACAGATTTCGGGGCGACGTGGCCGGACTTTTAGTCGCGGGTTGAGACACGTCCGCGACTAATGGCCCGGGCGAAAGGCCTGTTTTCTACTAGTGCCACTTTGTTATTTTATTTTATTTCTCTTTAATTTCCTATGTTGCATCCGTTTTGGATTAGTTCATTTGTATTGTAACAATTTGTTACCATTTTATTGTAAATGTTTTTTGTAAACCAATCAGGAATCTTCTGGGTTCTTTAAATACTGTAGCTCCATTGTCCATTGTAATTCCATCTTACTTTGCAATTAGAAGAACATCTATTGTTTTTTTTTTACTAATTTTAAGAAAAAAATCTTCTCCTATTCACTACAAGCACCAAAGAAAAAAAGGCATGAAGTAAAGCAACAATGTGAGCGTCATCAACATCGGAAATTCGTTTTGACACATAGGAGTATTTACTCCTATCGCCTGAAAAAAACATTTTGAAATGTCTACAATTCCGAACAGAAACTTAGCGTGAACAAACATTCTATGCGCACCCTATGTTGCACGCAAAACCGACATTTATTGTAGGTTGTGTTAAAAAGACAAAAGGAAAAATCTCGCTAAAAGCTTTTTTTGCACCGAATTTTATCTGTTTTACACACGGTATAAAAAATATCGGTTTTTCGTAAAACGACTTCATGAGCCCATAGAATATCGACATGTACGCGCAAATCTTTTTACCCGAGTATTTTTTATAATCTCAATTACATTTAAAATACAACTTAAAAAGCTACTCAAATCTATGCACAGATAAGACGAGAAACCACAACAGGTCTTATCCCTAGAGAAGAAACTACCGCAACAAGTTTTCAGAACAACCGCCATTCGGCATATTTGCTTGGCTACTCGGCGAACTTTGTCGAGTGTTCCAGTTAAACAGTCGGCATATAACCCCGCGCTCGATATATAAGTATTTTGTCGAGTGTCTTCCGTAAAACACTCTACAAACAAGCAACGCTCGGTAAATATTTGAAGTTGTGCAATATTAAGTGTCGTGGGGCTACCTTTCGGGTACCCCACGGTGGTAGTACCTGGGTCACGCCAAGAGAGGCCCATGAAGTGTACCATGTGGCCCAAGTAGCTGGTTAGGCCGGTGATGATCTTCCTTATTCTGTAACGTGCAATCCGCACTGTCCACCCGAGACCTGGCCTGTGATATAAAGGCCAGGAGGGTGCGTCATCTAGGTCAAGCAAGCAGCACACAAACCCTAGCGAGATTGCATCTCGCCATTGTAGTCACCTCGATAATACCAGACAAGCAGGAGTAGGTCTTTACCTCACCTCGAGGGGCCGAACCTGGGTAAACTCGCCCCCTGTTAGCCGTCTTAGCCACCAACGTTCATACTTTCTCCCCCTCAATCAACCCGGGGTACACAACCTTGGGATTTGCCGAGTCCACTCCTCGTCAATTGGCGCCGTCTGTGGGAAAGAACAGATCGTTGGAATCATGGTTGCGCCGGCCTCATCTGCAATGAAGAACGGCATCAGCGCCAGGGAGTCGATCTACACCGGCTTCCTCGAGTTCGTTCACCACTCGCCGGCGGATCTCCCGGCGTACGCTGAGGTGCAGCAGAGCACGTGGATTACCTTCGGTAGTCTGCGCTATCTGGTGGACAGTCGCGGAACGCTCCGGCCCACGCTGGCCACGTTGCGCGCGACGGACGCGCCAGCATCTACATCGACTGCGCCGACCGCGGCTTCACCCGCCGCGAAGATCGCATCTACTGCGGCCATGGCGGTCGCGTCATCGACTACCGTGAAGATCGCGTCCACCTCGACTGCGTCAGCACCATCTACGACCGCATCAACGGCGACTGCGGTGACCACACCCGCGGTCACCAGAAAAATCGCATCTACTGCAACCCCGGCGCGAAACAAGTCTACCCCGACCTTCTTGTCCGCGCCCCGGATGAAGCCAAAATCTACGCCAATCGCGCCTCCGCATTGCGGAGTCGCCAGTAGCAGTGGCCGTGGCACCCGCCACGTCACTGTGATCTTCGACTCTGAGCATAGCTCAGACGAAGGAAGCAGGACTGGGAGCATCAGCCCCACTCGGCGGGTTTACCCCGCGCAAGTCTATATGGCCAGCCCAGCACGATCCAACGGCGGGGAACCCGTATACCCGCTGGAGGTGACCATGCCGGACAGGGTGACAAGACTCACCATCACTCGGGAGATGGCGATCCAGGCCATGAAGCACGTGGACGAAGGCACGTTCCCTTCACCAGATGAACCCCGAGAAGACCAACTGGCGGTCCAATACTTGCTTTGGAAGGAGTCCGAGCGAGTCCGCCAAGAGAAGGCCGATCTGATTCGGCGCAAAGAGTTAGCCGACGCGTCGAGTGCCAGGAGGGCAGCACACTCGTTTTTGGCCGGATCAGAAGAAGTCTCGCAAGGAGGACGCCACAGGGCTCGCATGCCACGGGTGCCAGAAGCTGATCGCGTCCACCTCACTCGCAATCTGGAGTCGTCATTCATGACGGAAGATGTGGACGGAATCCCCGTCCCCAAGACACCCGCTTCGGCCCTCATGGCGGTCGAAACCTACCTGCGACTAACACAGCCGCCGGAGGGTGACGCCCACGCCCGCCTCCACAGGCGACAAATTCAATCCCTCAGGGAAGTCGAGGAAGTCCTGGCAAAGTCAGCACCAGCAGAAAGGGTGCACGAGAATCGAGGCCGCCATGATCGTGAACCCGCACCACTTGCAGACCCAGCCCCAATTCGACTGCGACAGCCGCAGCCTAGCGAAGATGTCCGTAACGTCGTCGCACAGAGAAGGGTGGACCGCAGTCGACGGCTGCGAGCGGCGAGTGCACAAGCCAACGACTACGACGACGACTTCGAGCCACGCGGAGCCGCATGTTTCAGCTTCAACATCCGCGACACGAAGATGCCCAAAGGCTTCAAGCTAACAGCGGAGACACCCAAGTATGACGGGAAGCAGGACCCAAGGGACTGGCTGGAAGACTACCTCATCGCGTGCAGCTGTCAAGGTGGTACTTCGACTACTGCCATGCAGTATATCCAGTTGATGCTCACGGGATCTGCTCGCGGGTGGCTCAACACTCAGCCCAGGGACGCTTTCAGCACCTGGGACGAGTTCAGGAACGCCTTCGTGAAGAGTTTTCTGGGGACATACGCAAGGCCAACAACCCTCATTGAGCTCCAGGCGTGCAAGCAAGGTCGAGACGAGCCACTCCGTTCGTACATCCAGCGGTGGACCTTACTTCGCAACACCATGGACGGAGCCACCTCAGAAGATAGGGTAATGGACGCATTCATGCACGGCGTTTACCGCCGCGACCTCCGTGAGGAGTTTGGTAGGCTTAGGCCAAGGAACATGATCGAGCTCATGCAGATAGCCAACCAGTGGGCAGATGGAGAAGACTCTGTTCGTGATGCACCACGATCTCCGAGGCAAGAGGCAGGACCTAGCAACTGGCGAGAAGGGCGCCTGAAAAAGAAGCCGCGTTACGTCGGCAACGACTCGATCGAGTTAGTAGCGGCGGGATTCGAAACCCCCCGTGAGAGTGAAAGGCAGTACAACCAGGACGGTGGCAGCGGCTACCATAGAGACGGAAGTCGCAAGCGCGAGTGGCGGAGACGCCCACTGACTGAGGAAGAAGAGTTAGAGCAACCTTGCAAACATCACATGTTCAGGGACCCAGAAACAGGCAAGTGGGGATCCCGCCACCTATTGAAGGATTGCAGAAAGGCGCGTAAGATATACAGGGCGTTTGCGCGAATAGTACCTCAGAACGGACAGCGTGATAATCAAGCGGCACCCGTGGCACAGCCAGCCGCACAGCTGGCCCTCCAGGCGCCACCTCCTCCTCCAGTCGCCAACCCAGCGCAAGCAGCGCTGGCCTTCTACCCGCAACAGCAACAACAGCCACAGCCACAGCCGCAGGATCCTGCTAACGTGTTCCCGGCAGCACGTGGGCAGATCAACATGATACAGAAGGGACGTCCTTCCAACAGGACCCAGAAAATCATCACCCGCCAGGTCTACCAAGCACTCACCAATCCACCTGCAGTACCCGATTACCTGAGAGGCTCAGAAACAGCGATCACTTTCTCCAGAGCAATGCGGAGTCGACCCTCCTCCTTCTCCATGCGCATGAAGGACTTGGCTCCCTCCAGCAGCTGGCGACAAAAAGGCTGTGCAAAGGAGCAAAAGTGTCAATCTGCGCCCGACTATCCTAGTCACGCACATCTTCGGGGGCTACTCCCATCGGGAGCGCTGTTCGCGCACCCGACACAAGAATCTGCAAGGTTAAGACAGAATATACTTACGTGCCCAAGTAGCTCAGCATCCACTGCAGTCGTATCAGCAGCTCTTTCTGGCCCCTTGGAGGTTGACGTCTTCAACGTCAAGGGATTATTGGCCTCAGGCGCCTCTTCGGGTGTCCCGGTGGCTCGCTCCGGGACAGCCGCGGATTGATGTTCCTCTTCTCGAGGTGAAGAGCCATCTCCACCAGTGTGATGGCTGTGTAAAGAAGCAAAACTTCAGAAAAGCGTCCGAGGAGTCGAAAGAAGAACAAAGACAAAAAGGCGTACTCGCAGAGGCTTACCTGTTGACATCTTCATCCTCGCTGCTCATGGGAGGAGATGCCATCCCCCAAACCCAGCGGGCGGTGCTGAATTCAGTGGAGGCACGGACAGCGGATCTACCGGCTCACTCGCATCGGAGGATGAGTCGCGGGCTTCCTTGTCCTCCGCAACCACTTCCTTCAAAGGTGACGACCCCGAGGTGGAGTCGACATTCTTTCGTCTTAGCCGCTTCCGCAGCGGCTCTTCGTCTTCATCATCCTCTTCCACTTCCTCATTCGGCGAGTGAGCAGAAGGGAGTTCGTCTTCATCGTCGTCCTGCTCGACGACTGTGGCCTCGTTGTGAGGTCCATTCTCCATCAGCGGAGGAAGGCTCACATAAGCCCTTCGATCCTGACGAGCAGCGAGGAGAAAAGCGAGTCAAGAAAAATAGTCGACTAAAGCAAAGCAAAGAGAGTTCAAGGTGCTTACCTCAGGTACGGGGTTGTTTGGCCCGTATGGTTCGACCGGGCAGTTAACGTTGCACGGATCGGCGGCCCGAAGGCTGGTGATGTTCTTCACCTTAGTCGCGATCTGTGCATCATCAAGCGAGGTGTCGACTGCGAGCTCCCACATTGGTTGCTCGCGTCGACGCAGCGGCTGCACCTTCATCTTGTGGAAAGTCGCGATAAGGTGAATGCCACCTGTCTCGCGTCCGAGCGTCGTCAGCAACCCGCGGAGCAGCGCCAGCAGTGGCTTGGTCGACTCCTTGTCCTCCTTTGACAGAGGGTGCGACCAGGCCTTGGTCCTTCGCAGAGGTCGATCAGCGGCGAACTCGGGAAGGCCTTCTTGGTCCCACTTGATGTAGAACCATTTCTTCCGCCAGTTCTGGACGGAGTCAGATTTCTTCAGCTGGAAGATTTGTTCAAAATTTGTATTTTCTGTTTCATCTAAAATACGTTGTAAATCGCCACTTTTTGAGTTCGTGATAAGATGACCATTTTCGGCACAGAAGTACAAAACGAGTTTCAATTTCTTGTTATAAGTAATTTTTCCTATTTTGTAAGTGTTAAAAGTGTTTTTTAAGCAAGTGTAAAGAATATGGTGTGAAATGGCACCATTCCAATTTTTGCATGAAGTACACCATATTGGATAAAAAATTACTAAATATTACAAATTTTCTCACTTTCTATATAGTTTTGCACATTTAAATGACCTTCTGCCAATTTGCTATAACTAAATTTGGACTGTGTTATACTTCGGTCATAAAATTGCCAAAAAATATATATATATCATTTTAGGGTTTGTAAATAGGATTCGAATAATAGCCACAAAGTGTGTTGAAAGATTCAGATATTTCCTATGAATAGATGTGTATGTGATTTTGACCCTATTTGAAAAAAAATGATATGGAATCATGTGTCATTGAGTCATTTATATTTCGGGAAAATAATATACTTGAGTTTTGACAACTTTTCCTAAATAAAAACCTTCATATAATGTCCTATCATGTATGAACATTGATCGATCCTCAGGGTATTGTTCATGGTAATGTAATCATTTTTGGCTTAGAGGTGTATATTGCAATGCCAAACAATGGTGCCAAACGAGTTTCCAACTTTTTATTATATAATGTTTTGCATTTTTAAGTGTACAAAATAGAATATTTGGTATAAAAATATAAATAATATGGTGCAAAATGGCATTATCCCATATTTACTACAAAGTATATAATATTGGATGGCTAATATACTCAAATATTAGGATTTTCTCGCTTCCCTGCTACTTCCACATTTAAACGAGGTTTGGCCAAATTTCCAAAAAGTGATTCAAATTTAAACTACAAGTGTGTCGTAGTTTGGTCCTAAAAATTTGCAAAATAATTTTAAGGTTCCCAAGTAGAAATATTATTATTGGCATATTAGCTTAGGTAAATAGGAAAATTTAATATAATAATTTTCAATGCAAATCTTCTAGAAAAAATCATCATCGAGGGTTTTGTATCGAACCCTCAGAAAATGTGTTCTTTGCTGAGTGTATTTCTATCTACTCGGCAAACTCCTTCAGTGGGACAAAATAATGGCATCAAATTGGCCCAGCTTACTGCCCGCAGACCCAATTTGTGGCGGGCACGTTCAGAATCCCTGATGTAACAAAACACTCTCAACACCTAAACCCTAAGTCCATTATCACGTCTCCCCTCCCCGCTATGTCTTCTACCAAACGAGGGAAGCAACACCATCGTGATAGAGCCATTGTATCACAGGTGGCTTGTGATGCTTGTAAATTATACTCATCTTTATTCATTGTTTAAACCGTATCTTCATCATTTATTTGACAAGATACTCTATACCTGCCACTAATCACTAATATGCAATCAATTGCAAAATTGCTTTGTCATGATTTTTATCTGTAGTTTTGGACGTAGAAATCAATGGAAATCTGATAGAAAAGGAAGGAAATGATCAAGGGAGGAAATGCCAAATCCTGTTGCTTTCGCAGCACACATAACGACTGGCGGTACGATGGCGATCGACCATACCAACCACCGTACCGCCTATCAGAGCGACCGTCAGATCAAGCCCTCCAAAAGTCATTAGAGGGTCGAGGGCTAATTCGCATCAGAAGGCCTCTAAAAACCTAATTCCGTCCGATGCTACTATAAGAAGGGGAGGAAACAGCCACCAGAATGGAGACATCACCCATCACCATGCCGCCATCACGCCGCCGCATCCATTCATCATCACCACCAAGAAGTGTTGCCGCATCTCCACACCACCATCACCACCATAGACATAGCCATACTACTTTGTAATCTTGATCTCATCGCGATTGGCAATATTTTAAGAACTACCATTATTTCAATCCAAGTACTATTTACAACAATGTTTTCTATTGCTGATATGATCGCGATGTGTGAGTAGTCCACTCGGGCTAAGGGCTGAGGCCTAGCCTCGTGGTTATGTGCAATTTATTATCCGTGGGATGTTAGCTTAATGAGTTTTTAATGTTATACTTGTACGTGTTTGTATCTATGCCTTGCTCATAGGACTTGTCAGGTACCCAAGACCCCGAGGAGTGGTCAAGGTGTAGGTATGACGAGGGATGCGTGGAAGGCTGACAGTGAAACCCAGTGACAACAAGGGGAGTACAATAGCTGAAAGCAATTCCCTTAGGAGCAACAATGATGTCACATCACTTAATGCTTTTGTCTGTTAATTCTTAAATACCAAGGCAACCCCGCGAGACGGATTAGGGCCAGAGGTTGGACAAATGCTCTATGGTCACCAGTCTCTGAGCCATAGTGATTTATGGACACATTGCCTACATATATTATATAACATGAGAACTAATTATTACTAATTGTTTGCATCCTTATCTTATTTATCTCATGGAACTAACGCACTGTTGCGGGTGAAACCTTAAGCTCTGGCCTATTTTAATCCATTGAGAACAACCCTTACAGAAAACAAGATTGGTCCAGTGAAACGTTAATTTAATAGAACTTTCTTAGGCTTGTTGACTAACCTTATCAAGCACATACTTTCAGGTTCGATAAACCCTGGGTCTCTTAGGGGAAAAAGCTACGTACTGCTACTGCAATCCGATAATCCGGATCGAAGGTATCAACCCTTTTTCTAGCGCCGTTGTCGGGGAAGTATTTTCCGCTACCCTGGTAAGATTACTAGAGCCTTTTTTTTAGTTTCTTTAAATTTTGTTTTAGTTTATTTCTTGTTTCTAGTTTACTTTGTTTAGCTTATTTGAAAACCAAAAAATATTAGTTTACATTCTGTCATAAATTTAAAACCCAAAAAATGTAGCATGGAAAACAAGAAGCTTGGGGAGTTTGCTACTCCCAATGATGACTACTTACGTGCATCCATCACTCAGCCCGTTGTTGTTGCGGAGAACTATGAAATTAAGCTCAACCTTTTGAACATGATTCAACAGAACCAGTTTAGTGGTTCAGCTTCTGAGGATGCAGGTATGCACTTGAATACTTTTACTGAATTATGTGATATGATGCGTATTAAAGATGTTGATCCAAGTGAAGTTAAGCTAAGGCTATTCCCTTTTTCACTCAGAGGGAAGGCAAAAGAATGGTAATTAGCATTGCCAAAAGGCACAATTACATGTTGGGAGAACTGTAGCAATATTTTCATGACTAAATATTTCCCACCTGCTAAGACTATGCAGTTATGTTCTGTCATTACAGGATTTAGGCGGGAAGAACGCGAGCCACTAATGCTTGCATGGGAATGTATGAAGGATTCTGTTAGGAATTTTCCTAACCATGGAATGGAGGAATGGTTAATTCTCCACTTATTTTATAATGCTCTTAAACCTATGTCAAAATCTATGCTTGATACAGCTGCAGGAGGAACTTTTATGGGAAAAGAAATTCAAGTAGCCAAGAAACTACTCAATGATATGCAAGATAATCATGCGTAATGGCATATTGAAAGAACCAATACCAAGAAGGTGAATGCCATAACTGAAACCGACAATGAAGAGCTTACGGCAAAGATAGATGAATTAATTGCTATTCGACTTCTCGAACGACGCTTGGCGAAAAATGGAGCCCCCACCGACCCTCCCACCCACCTGACCTAATCGCCGGCGATCTCCATCTCCGACCGCCTAAAGCCTTTTCCACTCCGATCATCCTCTTCCCCACCCTTCAAAACCCCCCACCCTAACCATGTTGGCCCCTGCATGGATCTGGAAGGTCACCTACACGACCTCCAAGGATCTGGATCGGGGACGTGTGAAGAACTATGATGGTTATCTTCATCTCTGGCCCCACCGAGACTGGATTGCACTCATCAGTGCAAAGGATACGGCGATTGTTGGCCGTTTTATGTTCAACGGCGAGTACCTCGACGTTGGATCTGAGGTAAATTTCAAAACCCACACTGCATGTATCAAATCGTGCGTTAGATCTACGTTGGTAGAGGGCAGTGCCTCGGGATCCTCTCCCTGCATGGAATCCCTTTCGGGTTTGTCCGATCCACGATCTTCTTTGGTTCTGGATCCGGTTACTGCGGACTGTGAAACCCCGGCTGAAAGGATTCCAATGGCGGTGCTTGAATCCATCTCTCTTGGTTTTGATTTCTCTCATGGTATACAGTTTGCTAGGGAGATGAGAAAGGATTATTTTACTACAGTCCACCCGTCTAAAGATTCTGGTCATTTTATTATGGTGGTCTCTTTTGGACGTGCAAGTTTCAAACTCGATGATGATTCAGTTGGCATGGCCCTTGAGGCTGTCATTGGTGGATATTGTGATGATCTAAAGGTGTCTCTGCTGAATGATAGATCCTTCTCTTTCAATGTCTCTTGTAAGCAAGTGGGTTTCAGAATTCTGAGCTTTAGAAAGTTTGCTTGTAAGCAGTTTAAATGTGAGTTTCATCTCTGGGGCCGTGGCGGTCCGAACTGGAAAATGGAATTCAAGAATTGGCAAATTGAGGAGCAAGAAGAATGGACTTTGGTTAGCCCTACCAAGCGTAGGACTCAAATTGCTATGCAGGCGCTAAAGAGGACCCCTTCAAAGTCGATCATCAAGTCATCATCTTCTGGTGCTGGGAGAGTGCTGAAATTCTCAGAATCTCTTTGTTATTCGGCCTGTAAGGGCTATAGTGACCCTAATTCTCAGTCTACCTTGGTTGCATCTTCGTCCAGGCGATCTACGGTATCAGCTCCTTTGTTGCGGGATCAGTCTAAGACTAGAATTCAGTTTGGTACTGTTGCTTCTGAAGATGTGCTTCCGGCTGCTCCTGATTCAGTGAATGTGACAGTTGGGAGTCGCGATACTGTCGAGATTTCTCAGGCGCCAATTTCGGTTTCAAATGACATTATCCAGCCCAGACAGATTTTCTCAAGTAATGGATCAGACAAGGAATCGTCGGGTGGGCCGGAGTTTGACAAAATGATTGATGATTTGGCGGCCCAGTTTTGGGACTGTTCCCACTGCTTGTCGATGGGCCACACGATCCGTGATTGTTCTAGGCGGATCAGATGCCGTGATTGCTTCAATTACGGCCACATTGCTAGAAACTGCTTTAACAAACTTGCCAAAAAATCTAAACGATGGGTTCCCAAACCGGCAACATCAGTTATTAACTCCAACGCCCCCAAATCCCCTGCCAGTTCGTCTCCTTGTTACACGCAAGCCTCCCCTGCAACTCCGCCTCATCCGCCAGATTGTAATCAGCCAGAGAGCGCAAGTGCTAGGGTTCCGTCTCCAATGGCGGTGTATGAGATCGATCCGGTGCCGTGGTTGCCTCTGGGTCAGCAGATCATTGATGGTGGCCCTACGAGGCTACCACGCACGTTCTATTCCCCTGCTGTGCGGCTGCCTCGCCGCCATGAAGCCTTCTGTGTCGCGCACCTTTTGCCCAGCAGCCGATCGAAGAGGAACCCTTTTGGAGGGAACAGGTTAGCGAGCTTATCACCGGTTTGGGTTGGGCTGTTGAGGATTTCCAGCCATGGATTTTTGGGTTGGGGCTTGTTCAGATGCGTAGCCCAGCTGCATGTAGTGCGCTGATCGACCATGAGCCTTTTGAGATCCAGGAAAATCAGTTTGTGCGATTTGCTAGAGTGGATGTGGGTGATTATCATCGTGGTGTCAATGGTTTTAGAACTGGTTGGTTAATGTTCTTAGGAGTTCATCCAGATTTCCGCAATGATTTTGATATTTCTAATGCGGTGGCCACCTTTGGAAAATACCATCACTGGCACAGAGATGACCCTCTGAAGGCAAGAACGCTTGTCTATGCTTCGTTTCCTTCGCCACAGCTGGTGCCTAGAGATGTTGTTTTTGGTGATTATGCTGTGATTGGAGGTGCCAGGAAATCTTGGACAGCGGCTTGTTATGTGCTAACTGCTGATTTTGCGGATCAGATGCCGGCTGATGAAGATCCCATGCCACTGAATGGCAACCCCCACCCTTTGCCAGGTGAACTCCAACCAGACCCCAATGTCTTTGTAATGCCACAATTTCCAGAAATTGGTTGTGTGCAGCTCCCCACAATGAGGTGGCTCAGCCAGAGGAGGTCGTCCCTCCTGTTCAGATGGAGGAGCAGGTCATGCAGGAGTCTGTGATTATGGATTTTTCTCAGGACACTGAAATTTCTTCAGTTAACATGTTGCAGGATGATGCAATAGTGCCAGCCCAGCCTGCTCCTGTGATTGTGCACACTTTTGGGCTGCAGGATAATTATGACAGAGCCATTGTACCTTTCATCCCTCTGCCTCATCCTCAGATGATTGTTGCTCCTCAAAATTCTGTCAGTACACAGCTGCCTTTGTTTGTGCCAGTTTATGGGCCAGTACTGCCACCTGAGATGATTTGGAGGCGTATGTTTGAGTTCATCATGCCTGAGCTGCTCACAATGACTGTGCCTTTCCCTCTGCAATTCCCCAAGGTAGAACATGTAGTCCTCTCTAAGAGGAGCTGGGAGATTGCTTTTGATGTGGTTTCAGGTTTCAGTCTGGAATGGAAGGGCCAGACTGAGGTGCAGGTTCCATTGGCTCCAAGGCGTCGCTCTGTCGCCAGAACTTTGACTTTTGATGGTTCTAGCAGTGATAGTGACCTGCCTCCGGTGTTTTCATCGTCTCCAGTGGTTACTCACAAGAAGACTCGCCGCAAAAAGTTTCCCGCTCCAGAGGTTGAGACAGCAGTTCGTCGTAGTGCAAGGCAAAGTGCGTTGAGGGACGGTTTTCGGCCCACTCAAGCAATGCCGTTGACGTTTAGGCCTAGGAAGCGGGCCAAGATGCAGCCCAAGGTCATGCTGGCCCAGGAGCAGGATGCTGCCCAGCAGAAGGATACATCTGATGCTATTGCTCCAGAGACGCCCATCCACGTGATGCAAGCTGTTGGAATTCAGCTGGGGATTGATCCCTCGAAGTTAACCAAGGAGAAGCTTATGGCTATCCCATCTGCTGGTGCTGGATCAGCTGCTTCAAACAAATAGTTTTATAATGTCGTCTAGTGCCAATGTCATTTGGTCAGGGTGTATTTTGGGAGCTTTATGGTATATGTTGGGACAGTTAGCTACTATGTCAGCAGCCATGTCTTTTGAAGTTTGGTCTGGGGTCTGGTCTGTTCATAGGTTATTGGACTTCTGTAATCTGGACAATTATCCTTTGGTCTCTTGGCTTTATGTTATGCATCATGGCCTTAACTCTCCTTTTCCTTGTATGAAATGTGTATAACTAGTACAAGGAAGTGGCGTGTGCTGTGCTGGAATGTTAGAGGATTGAATTCATAGAGCAGACAGAGAGCTGTCAGAGCTAAAATTGAGGAAAGTGAGTGTGCTATTGTCTGTCTGCAGGAAACGAAGTGTACCTTTTTTGATCAGAAGTTTATTCGTAAATTTTGCCCTAAGCGTTTCGATAATTTTGTTTATGCTCCTTCTGAGGGGGCGTCAGGGGGCATTTTGATTCTATGGAACTCCTCAGTATTTTTGGGAAGATTGTTGGACATTCAGAAGTTTGGAATTATTGTGGAGTTTACATCAGTTCATAATAATGCATCAAGGAAATTAGTAAATGTTTATGGGCCGTGTCAAGGGATTGAAAGAGATAATTTTGTTAGCTGGATGTATAATCTGGATGTGCAGGCTGATAAAAATTGGCTGCTGCTTGGAGACTTTAATTTTATTCGCTCTGCTAGCAACAGAAACAAGCCAGGAGGAGATGTTCATGATATGTTCATTTTCAATGAAATTATTGGACACTTAGGTTTAATTGAGCTGCCTCTCAAGGGAAGATCTTACACTTGGTCAAACATGCAGAACTCTCCTCTTTTGGAGCAGTTAGACTGGTTTTTCACCACTAATAACTGGACTTTGGATTTCCCTAATACAGTGGTTCTCCCACTGGCTAAACCTGCCTCAGATCATGTGCCTTGTGTGGTTAATATTGACACAGTAATTCCCAAGTCTAGTGTGTTCAGGTTTGAGAGTTATTGGACTGAGATGCCTGGATTTATGGATTGTGTTAAAAATGCTTGGGATAAACCTTCAAAGAAGGTGTCAGCAGCTGCCTTGATAGCTGATAAGTTTAAAACCTTGAGGCATGGCTTAAAAAGGTGGAAAACTGGGTTGTCGAAGTTAAAGATGTTAATTCAGCTGTGCAACAAGGCGATCTTTATCTTGGATGAGTTAGAAGATCAGAGACCGTTGTATATTACAGAGGCAAATTTTCGAAAGTTGGTCAAGTTACACTTGGAAGATTTGCTGTTAGCTGAATGTAACTATTGGAGGAAAAGATGTACAGTTAGATGGATTAGAATGGGCGAAGATAATACAAAGTTTTTTCATGCTATGGCAACTGAGAGGTTTAGGAGAAATTCAATCCCAGTTCTCAAGGATTCTGATGGTAGAGAAGTTACTGATCACCAGGAAATGGCAGGGATGTTGTGGTCTTGCTATAGAGAAAGGATGGGTACTAGGGAAGACATCTGTATGCAGTTTAATTTAGCTAGCCTGCTGCAGAGAGTGGATGGACTGGAGGATCTGTCCAGGCCTTTCTCCTCAAAGGAAATGGATGACATAATTAAATACATGCCGGTTGACAAGGCCCCTGGTCCTGATGGGTTCAATGGAAAATTTTTAAAGAAATGCTGGCCTTTGATCAAGCACGATTTCTATCGTTTGGCAAAAGATTTTTATGATGGTAAGGCTTCCTTGGAGAGCATTAATGGTTCTTTTATCACATTGGTGCCTAAAAAGGCTTCACCTGAAGGGGTGAACGATTTTAGGCCAATCTCTCTCACAAATGTTTGCCTCAAGTTCATAACCAAGATTTTAGCAAATCGTTTGCAAGATCATATTTTGAGATGTGTGCACAAGAATCAGTATGGTTTTTTGAAGTCTAGGGCAATACAAGACTGTGTTGCTTGGGCCTATGAGTATATTCATCTGTGTCAGCAATCCAAGAAGCCAATAGTAATTATCAAACTTGATTTTGCAAAGGCGTTTGATACTGTAGCTCATGAAGCTATCTTGGAGATTCTGAAACATAAGGGTTTTGATGGAAAATGGATTGGCTGGGTCAGAGAGGTGCTGTCTACTGGCTATTCTTCTATTTTATTGAATGGGGTGCCAGGGAAGCAGTTTTATTGTAGGAGAGGAGTGAGGCAGGGGGACCCTTTATCCCCTTTGTTGTATGTCTTTGGTGGTGATCTCTTGCAATCGGTCATTAATGATTATTTAGCTCAAGGGATTTTCTCAATGCCAATTGTCACAAATGAAACAGATTTTCCAGTGGTCCAATACGCAGATGACACTATTCTTATAATGTCAGCAGAGTTGGAGCAGATGAGGGCCCTTAAAGAATTATTAGGGAAATTCTCTGAGTCCACTGGACTAAAGGTAAATTATCAGAAGTCTATGATGGTGCCAATTAATGTGGAGGACGGTTTGGCTTCTCAGTTGGCAGCACTTCTGGATTGCCAAATTGGTTCAATGCCTTTTCCTTATTTGGGTTTGCCTCTGGGTACTACAAAGCCTAGCATCCAAGAACTTTTACCTATAGTAGAGAAGCTTGAGAGGAGATTAACTGCCACCTCCAACTTTTTGTCTCAGGGGGCCAGATTGCAACTGGTCTCTTCTGCCCTTTGTTCAATGCCCATATATTACCTCCTATCTTTAAAGTTGCCGGCAGGCCTGATCAAGCAGATGGACAGGATCTTGAGGCAATGTTTATGGAGAGATAGAGATGGGCCTAAGCAATCTTTGGCTGCCTGGGAAATGGTCTGTAAGCCTAAGGAAAATGGCGGCCTGGGTGTTATTAATTTTGCTAAGAAAAATGAGGCCCTATTACTGAAACAGCTGGATAAATTTTATAACAAAGCGGAGGTGCCCTGGGTGCAGCTTGTCTGGCATGCTTATTATATGGATGGTGTGCCGCATCAGCATAACCTTGTGGGGTCCTTTTGGTGGAGAGACATTTTTAAGTTGGAAGGGAAGTTCAGAGAGGTGGCAATTGTCTCTCCTGGCTCTGGAGGCACAATTCTCTTTTGGCATGATAATTGGACCTTTTTGGGGGAATCTCAGCCTTTAAGGACAAGGTTTCCAAGGTTATATTCCTATGTTCTGGATGGCAGTTCATCTGTTGCCGAGGTTTATGCAGTACATGATCTAGCATCTCTGTTTTATAGGCCACTCTCTGCACAGGCCTATGAGGAGTTTGGTCTGCTCAGGGATGGAATGGCTAGTGCTCCTTTGGATGACTCTAGGGATGTTTGGAGTTATCAATGGGGGGAGGATTACAAGTCAGAGAAGTTCTACAAATTAATTCATGCCCACTTGACAGTGCCTCCTGTTTATATGTGGATCTGGAAATCTGCATGCATAATGAAGACAAAGATGTTTGCCTGGCTTCTTTTGTCGGATCGAATTAATACAAGAGATATGTTGCAGAGGAGGCATTGGAATGTCACTGAGGACACACATTGTGAGCTATGTGTTGCCAATGCTTATGAGGACAGGTTACATCTGTTTTTTGACTGCAATTTTAGTAGGAGGATTTGGTCATATTTGCAAATTGACTGGTCCCTCAACAGTGATATGTTTATGGCTGTGGCAGCAGCTAGGAATGATTTTGGAAAGCCCTTCTTTATGGAAGTCCTCATCACAGCATGCTGGAATATTTGGACGATCAGGAATGGGAGGATTTTTAGAAATGAGAGGCACTCTTTTGGGAAATGGAAAGCAGCTTTTATTCATGATCTGACTTTGCTTAGGTTCAGACTAAAGAAGAAGCATGTGGCTAGCCTACTAAGTTGGATTTCTAACCTTCCTTAGCCTTTACTCCTTTTGTGCAGTGTTTGTAAGGTAGGTCTTAGTTTGTTGTATATAGATGACTTTTTGTATAGTTTCTATTTTTTAATATAATAAATTGATGTGGGGCTTTTGCCTCACAGTCTTTCCCTTTCAAAAAAAAATTAATTGCTATTCTTAAAGGTAAGCATGAAGCTCAGGTAAATGTCGTCACCAATGCTAAAATTGAAGAAATAGATTGCATAGCTCATAATACTTTTAATCCTGGATGTAGAGGTCCTAACTTTGAACCAAATGATTCAAAGCCATATAACCATGCAGGAGCACCATCATTATTCTCTTTGCCATAACTTTTTGGTGCCAAAAACCACTTCTTACTTGCACTAGTTGAGTAGACTTCAAAACAGTTGATGTGGGAAAGAAGTGAGTTACATCACTTGACTGGATCTTGACTATTCCATGAATAACTACTTGATGCTTTGTAGAATGATTGATGCTTTACATTGGAGACATAATTTAAAATTCTTATTTCTAAACCTTATGTATGGTTCCATGTCTCCAACACACTTATTCATGAAAAGTTTCTAGCATTGTTAGCTAGTATGTGTTAATCATTGTTTGCTTAATATCAACCATAGACAATTATTTGGATCACTTTATTCACATCATGTGTTGTACATTACTATCTTGATCAAGATTATGTTGGTTGCATGTCTCATCAAAAATTATTCTTTTTTATCAGTTACCTACTCGAGGACGAGTAGGAGTTAAGCTTGGGGATGCTGATATGTGTCAAACATATCTATAATTTTTTATTGTTCCATGCTTGTTTTATACCATTGTCACATGTTTTCACTATTTTATTACATCACTTTTAGGAATTTTTACTGGACTAACCTATTAACAAGATGTCAAGTGCCAGCTTTTATTTTAGAAAATCCACTTCTAGAAATATTCTCGGAATTGCGCCAAAATTTATGGAGATATTTTATTCGCCACGAAGAAGCCATAGACGAAAGGGCGACCTGGGGGGCACCCAGGGGCCAAGGGCGACCCCTAGCTGTGGTCCCACCTAGACCCGCGGGAGGGGCCCGCCCATACCCTCTGGGCACCGCCTCAGCCCCCCTCAACGCCTATAAAAACATATTTGAACTAATTTCGTTGGGGCGGAGATTATTTTCCACGAACTCAACTCGAAGTTGACGCCATCTCGAAACCTAATTTGGGGAGATTCTAAAGTCAATCTCGGCACCCTGCCGGAGGGGAGATCGATCCCGGAGGGCTCTACATTGCCATGCCTTTCGTCGGGATGATGCGTGAGTAGTTCCACCTTGGACTACGGGTCCATGGCAGTAGCTAGCACTACCAGGAAAAGCATTATAGGGAGGTTGCCTATCTGTGGCGCACCCTTAATTTATGCGCCACAAAAAATAATTCTGTGGCGCATGGCTGTCGATGCGCCACAGAAATTTGAACATTCTGTGGCGCATCCTTTGCCCATGCGCCACAGAATGTCCACTTTCTGTGGCGCATGGAACCACATGCGCCACAGAATGTCGAGTTTCTGTGGCGCAGCAGCCATGGTGCGCCACAGAATTTTGGTGGGTCCCATGAGTAATCATTGAGGCCGGAGTCCATATGGGTAAATTCTGTGGCGCATGGTGTTGGATGCGCCACAGAAAGTGGACATTCTGTGGCGCATCTGGCCCCATGCGCCACAGAAATATGGTGGGCCTGGCACCAATGAAAAAATGCTGCAGAATTCTGTGGCGCATGGGTCCACATGACATTTCTGTGGCGCATGTGGTTCCATGCGCCACAGAATTCTGCAGCATTTTTTCACCCACGCACCCCCCCCCCCCCTGGATCGCCTTTTCAGTTTTGCACCTAGTGAAATAAAATGATAAAAAATTCAAAAAATAAAATCCTTTCAGATATAGCGAAGGTTTAGGGTCTATTTCTTAGGAAAAATTTGAAATACACATTTTTACTTTTTTTCCAAAAGTAGGTGAAAAAATATTAAAACGGGCATAACTTTTGCATACGACGTCAAAAAAATGCGAATAATACCTTAAAAAAAAACTAGAGAAAATTTCGGATTCGATGGCACCCGGGTTTACCTGGTCAGCAATTCACAGAATCCTCAAATTCCAAACCAAAAAAAGTTATGGCTAACAGAAGAATTTTCCCAGCAAAATAAAAAAATCAAAAAAAGGGAAAAAAATTCTGTGGCGCACCAAAGCCAAGGATGCGCCACAGAAGTATTGGGCGGGATTCGAAATTTTGAATCCCGCCCAATAATTCTGTGGCGCACCATGCCAAGGATGCGCCACAGAATTATTGGGCGGGATTCGAAATTTTGAATCCCGCCCAATAATTCTGTGGCACATCCTTGGCATGGTGCGCCACAGAATTATTGGGCGGGATTCAAAATTTCGAATCCCGCCAGCCCCCTTCTCCCTCTCTTTTCCCTTTTCTCCTTCTCTCCCTCCACTTCTCCCTCCACTTCTCCTCTTCCTTTCTCCTCTTCCCTTCTCCTCTACACTTCTCTCCCCTTCTCCTCCCTCCTCCATTTCTTCTCCTCTCCACATCTTCTCTACTCCTCCACCTCCACCTCCACCTCCACCTCCGGCGACCTCCTCCACAACTCCGGCGAACGACCACCTCCACAACCCCGGCGACCTCAACCTCCGGTGACCTCCTCCTCCACCCCGGCGACCTCCACCTCCGGCGACCTCCTCCACCACCGGCGACCTCCTCCTCCACCACCGGCGACCTCCTCCTCCACTTCGGCAACCTCCTCCTCCACTCCGGTGACCTCCTCCTTCTCCACTCCGGCAACCTCCTCCTCCACTCCGGCGACCTCCTCCTCCACCTCCGGCGAACTCCGGCGACCACCATCCTCCACCAACCTCCGGCGACTCCCTCCTCCACCCATCTACGGCCTCCAAAAAAATGAAACGAAACGAAATTCCGGCGACCAGATCTAGATCTGGTCAGATCCAGATCTAGATCTGGCCGCCCTTTTTTTTTGAAATTCAAAAAAATTCTGTGGCGCATGGAAGAGGGGTGCGCCACAGAAATATTTCTGTGGCGCACGGTGGGTGGGTGCGCCACAGAAATGTGAATTCTGTGGCGCACCTGGCCTGGTGCGCCACAGAAATGTGAGAATTCTGTGGCGCACCAAGCCAGGTGCGCCACAGAAAATATTTTTGTGGCGAGAATTCTGTGGCGCACCCAGCAAACCTGGGGGTGCGCCACAGAATTGCAATTTGGTGCGCCACTGATAGCCCTTTCTGTGGTAGTGTAGATGGTTGTCTCTATCCCTTGTGCCTCCATGTTGATGATCTTGTAAGCTGCCTAACATGATCAAGATCAATTATTGTAATGCTATATGATGTGTTTGCTGGGATCCGATGGATTATGAAGTTATGATCAGATTGTGCATGGTTCTTATATGTTGATTTATGTTCTTGCATGCTCTCCGATGTGCGTATTTACTTTGGCCAAGTGATTGCTTGTATCTCCAAGAGAGAGTATTTATGCTAGATAGTAGGTTCATGCCCCCTCTTGTGCCTGGGCACGAGTGACAGAAACGTCTAAGGACGAGGGTGTGCTATTGGTACTAGGGATAAAACAGCGGTGTTCATGTCTACGTGATTATAAATATTACTTACATCATGCGCTTTGCTTAATGCAGTTGTCTGTTGCTTGCAACTTAGTACCGACGGGTGACAGGCTGGATAGCGATCCCTAGGTGGGCTTTTTAGACAAAGATGAAGTTGGATGACGGTCTTTATTATTTGTCATGATTCCTACATGAATATTACCATGAACTCTTTGATTTGGCTAGATTAAGTTTGTGTCATAATCTTGTCAATTGCCTAGCTGTAATTCGTTTACCCATCATATGAGTATTTTATCTTTATGGAGAGACACCACTAGTCAACCCATGGCCTCCGGTCCATCTTTTTCCATTGATTACAACACCATTTACTTGCTTCTCATAATCATTTGCTCGCTGGTCCGTTTCCATACTTCATCCACTACACTATTCGTTTTAACCGCTTTGTTTTCAGCAGACATGGAAGATTGACAACCTTCCTGTCGTTGGGGGCAATGTAATTGTTTGAGTGTGTGCAGGTCCACGCTCGTTGATGGTTACGCACCAGACATCGTCGATATGCACCTCGTTGTTGATTTCAAAGTCCTACCGGTTCGATTAAACATTGGTTCTTCACTGAGGGAAAACTGTTACTTCCTACATCCACACCTTCGCTTGGTGTACCACCGAAGTTATCATCAGCAGTAATCAATGACCAAAGTTACAACAATTATAGAAGGTAATGTGGGTTCCCTCCTCTACTGGTAGCTCCCATTGCATTGGATCCTCCGTGCCTTCTAGATCTGGCACTGGCAGGGCCTGCTGGAGATTGCATTTCCTCTTCCCTCCACCACGACCCGAAACGCACCCTCGCAGAGTCGAAGGAGGTGCGGCTCACAAGCAATCTTCGGATTAGCAAACCTCGTCGCACCACGATCAGGAGTTGTGTCGCGCTCCATTTGTTGGCGGAAGTGCACCGTGTACTTTCCATCATGCCTTTGATGCAAGTCTTCTTCATAGAGGTGGCCCCGCATCACCAGTGACCTCATCATATTGTTGCTTCCTCCTCTGACAACGAGCGGTATCAACCGACAATAATTATACGGGGATTAATACATTT
This sequence comes from Puccinellia tenuiflora, assembly GCA_012064385.1. Classification (NCBI taxonomy): domain Eukaryota; kingdom Viridiplantae; phylum Streptophyta; class Magnoliopsida; order Poales; family Poaceae; genus Puccinellia; species Puccinellia tenuiflora. The sequence goes on along the minus strand of QRDG01001230.1, from coordinate 336,717 downwards.
GGAGATAGTCGAGGTGGGTTTGCACACAGGAGACAAGTTTATATAGCTTCGGATCCTGGGAAACATCATCCGGTAATAACTTTATGTGTTGTTTGCGGCTAGATCTTATTTCGTATGCTCATGAGGGAGTTGCCGTATGAGAGGTGGCTCTCTCTCTCTCTCTCTCTCTCTCTCTGGCCGGGTGTCTAAGTCGTGACTTGAGGCCGTGTGCTATGAGCGTGTCCTCATGCCGGCTTGGACCTCTATCTCGTGTTAGATCTCTCCAGCTTGGGGCTCCCTGCCCCTCCTTATATAAGTGGAAGGGGCCGAGTTACAAGTAGAGTCCTTGTAGGATACAACTATTCTCATCTTCTATTAGAAGTCAATCATGGAGTCCTCATTCTACTCAGACCATTGAATCGGCCTGCTGGGGCACCCCATGATGGGCCACGTTCAACCTCCGTGAGGACACGCGTGTCCCATATCCACAACAAGTGCCACTCAGGGTCCATGGCCACCAAGATCGGAGTTGTCCCTCGAGCTCAAATCTAGGAGGGAGAGGAAGATCTTGGCCCTGGATTTGTGGTGACTGATATCGCGAGAGGGTGCTGAAACCCTGATGTGAGACCTAGGACTTCAGCCGGGAGCCACTACCACTTATATAGTTGTTGCGGAGGGTTCAGGGATGCAACAAGGGCCTCGAACATGCCACCAAAACTCATGCACCCTAGACAAAGATGACGAGCCGATGGATCCTCGAACCCGTCCACGTGGCAGCTATCAACCCCTCAGGCCTTACCCTGTCGCATACTAACACAAGACGAGGCCATACCGACCCACTTCCCTAGCTCCTTGCCTAACACACGTGGGGGCGCAATGGAGCTTGGTGAGAGAGGCATTGCAACCGCGCCCACCAAGAATTTCTCAACCACGGACACCGACTCTACCACAGCTAAAGCAAACATGATTGCGGCCCGACCTGAACCTGTGGGAACTCGCGCAGGTCAAGCACCCTTATGGTATCTGACGGTCAATGCTCAATTGTCGGTGACAAGAACACTTCCCAATCCTCCGACATCGGATTTATTCGGCGAGCAACCAAGTGCCAGACTCAGGAACGCACCAAGCCGCATCAGTGAACGCCCTCCCAGCGGTGAGATTGAGTTGACGTGTACCTGCTCTCATCCATATCTGAGAGCCCCGACAACCGACCTTGACCGCTGCCACATGAGGCCAACTTTGAGAGTGAAGGACCGAGCTCACCTTGCAGAGTGGTAGCCCGGTGCAGACGATACCCAGCCTCCTCTCTTATCGCGAGATCCCTCACACGGTAACACATAACGCTTCTATTGGGAAATAAAGTAGAGGGACAAGCCAGTCTCGTCAGTTAGGTGTAGATCTCACGAGATGTGAGGTTCAATCGATGAAGTCGATCGTGAGATTGTATGTGCAAGTAGACCCATAACGTTGTTTTCTTAGAACATTTCACACCCCAATTTTCAGAAATGTGATGAAATGCTCGCAATTCCCACGAGTTCCATAATTGTGAAGACAAATTGATTACATTGCCAACACAACCTACTACACACTTTACTACACAGCAACAAAATATGTTTTACAGCGTTAGTGTGTCCAAACCCAAAGTTTACAATAGAACAAAAGAGACTACGCACCACAAGCATCCTCGAGCGTGGAGGTGACCTCGAACTCGTAGTCAACACCATCGAGGTACTCACCATCATAGACTTGTGCTTCTCCTTCAGGTTGGGTTGGTGCAGCAATGAGTACAAGGCATACTCAGCCAGTCACAAAGGGAGTTCCCTACTTAGCTACATACTTGGATTTCAATGGAGGGGTATAGGGTTTATAATTTATGGTGGATGTGTTGGGGATATACCTAATGGGGGTATCACCGGCACTCATCAATACCAGCGAACGAGGGTGGCCCATTGGTGATAGCGTAGGAGGCCTATCGGGTGGCCCAGTGAGCTGAAGCACAAGAAGGTGGCCCAGTGATACGTCTCCGACGTATCTATAATTTTTTATGTTCCATGCTTGATTATATATCAGTGCCACATTTTTTATGATGTTTTTATATCAATTTGGCATAATTTATGGAACTAACCTATTAACAAGCTGCCCTGTGCCAGTTCCTGTTTTATGCTGTCTTTTTGTTTCAGAAAAGTTGTTCGGGGAAGTTTCTCGGAATGAGCTGCCAATTTACAGGAATAATTTCCAAGCAGAAACAAGGACAGAGCCAGGAGAACGCCTGCAGGGGGCACCCAGCCCCCAGATGCCCCCCAGGCGTGGCCCACACCTTGGCCGCGCCTGGGTCCCACTGGTTCCACCTGGTTTCCTCTGACGTCATCTTGTGTTACCCCTTCGACTATAAATTCGTCTTCGATGCGGAAACCCTCGATACCCGATCATATTTTCCAGAAGACATCCGAGGCGGCCGTCGTCACCAACCCTAGATTGGGAGGGTTCTGAAGCTCTTCCCAGCACCCTGCCGGAGAGGGGAATCATCACCGGAGGCATCTACACCACTATGCCTGCCTCCGGAGTGATGCGTGAGTAGTCCACCACGGGTCTACGGGGCCATGGCAGTAGATAGATGGTTGTCTCTCCTCCTTGTACTCCATTGTTTAGATCTTGTGAGCTGCCTATCATGATCAAGATCATATTATCTGTAACTGCTACATGATGTGTTTGCATGGATCCGATGAATTGTGGAAATAATTACTCTTGTTCATCTATGTGTTATGTTTTATCTATGACCTTGCATGCTCTCCGATGCTACTAGATGCTTTGGCCAAGTAATTGATAGTGTCTTCAGAGAGGGTATTTATGCTAGATAGTGAATTCATACCTTTGTGTGCTGAGTGCGATTGACAGAAATGCTTATGCTCATGAATGTGTTGTTGCCACTAGGGAGAAAGCAGCGGTGTTGTTTCCTTGTGTTATTTGCATTGCTTACATTATGCACTTTGCATATGAAAATGATCTGTTGCTTGCAACTTAATACATCTGGGTGACATGCTGGATAGCGATCCCGGGGTGGATTATTAGTCATAGACGTAGTTGGATAACGGTCTATGTATTTTGACGTAATGCCCATATTAGATGAAGCGGTGAACTATATTGTTTTATGATAGCATTTTTATGCGCCCACAATTCTGTCAATTGTCATGTTGTAATTTGTTTACCCATTATGTGTATCTTTTGGAGAGACACCACTAGTGATCTGTGGACCCCGGTCATATTTTCCTACACTGTTTACAACCGTTTTAATAGCTTTCCGTTCTCATTTGCTCGCTGGTCATATTTCACTTTCATCATATTTTACATCTGCACATTTAATTCTTTGTGTTCAGCAAGCCGGAGAGATTGACAACCTCTCTGTTTCGTTGGGGCAAAGTACCTTGTTTGTGATTGTGTGCAGGTCCACGCCAGCACGCCAAGCAACAGCTCTTTTTTGGCGCCGTTAATACCTAGCAAGCCTTCTCCAAGTCCTACTGGTTCGATAACCTTGTTTTTGAAATCAAGGGAAACTGCTTCTTTGCTGCATCATACCTTTCTCTTGGGGTTCCCCAGCGAACGTGTGATCCACGTCATCACCCAGCCTGCTAAGAAGATCAAGACGGAGGCCCATAAGACGGCTGGCTTGGAGTACAAGGCGGCGTCATCACGTATTAGTGTAGGACTATGTATCTTAGTCGGTAGGAACCTCCCTTGTAAGCCCTAGGTCAAGTCACCTATATAAGCCGGCCTACGGAAACCCTTAGGGTTAAGCTTCCACGGATAATTGTAACTTGTAACACCGGTTCCTTTAGTGAATTATAGCAGCATGTAGGATCTCACCGCTGTTGTGAGATCTGAAGCTGGGTAAACCATTTGTCATCCCGTCCTCAACAGCTCCTCCTTCTACCCCACGTTCTACCGTCGGCTAGAGGACCCCATCATGTGGCTTGTAGAACCGATACCACGACAGGATGCAAAGTACAAATCTCCAGATTTGTCATTAAAACATTTGTTTAAACATTTTCTCTGGTAAAGAGTTGTATTTATAACCCTTCATGTCATCGCCAAAATTTAACTAGCTTTATCAAAATTATACTCATGCCTTGCACCGGGAATCATCCCAAAACATAGTTTCATTAACACGAAGCACGACATATTCGAATACTAATTGATTTGACTATGGAGAGTTGCTCAACTTTACCCACAAGATATCCAGCCTCTTCTGTCACTACAGTATAACACACGCCCATTAGTGTGTCGAGAGAGGTGGGACAACGAAGCTTTTTATCTGCTCTATATTTTGAAGTCCCTGCCAAGGAACTCATGATCACTCTCCTACCAGGAGCCGACTAGCCAAGTGTCAGACTTCGTGATCCGGGGTTTGAGTGTATTCCTGTTGTGACTCCTCAAGATGAGGCCTTTCACTTAATCACTTTTGCGAGCCTCCGAGAGAAAAGGAACGGCAAGCCATTATGTAGTTGTCCATCGGATAGAGTAGACTATTAGGCCAGGTCTGATGAATCAAAAATGTGGTTGAGCGGATTCTATGTTTCTCACTTGGTAATTAGCCTTATGTTACCACAAGTAGGGCAATCCATCACGCTACCCTTACTCTACGGATTGGGGTATGGATGCACGATCAATACATGAAAAGGCCCATAAACCTTGTCCCCAACCGTCGGCAATTATTTTTAAAACTTCATGCTACAAGATTTAATCTAGCAACATTCCTTGTAATCTAGCCCTCATTATTCTGTACTCACAGGTGATATTATTCCTAGGTTTCAATGTAAACATAGCCAATAGAAGCAATCAGGCTTATTTTTTAGATAAAAGGCATTTAATGCCCAGCTTCGAATTAACAAAACTTAGAGTTTTACAGCGGCAATTACAGACGAAGCAAGGTGTTGAGGAGGACCTCAAATAAAATAGACCAAGGACAAGCTAAAAGAAAAAGGGGGCTACACTACTCCGAGCACCATATCCTTGCGTAAAACGGCCAGCCAAGAGGCAGGATCGGACCACCAGCGAAGACACCACCACCATAAGCACCAAGCTTGACATCGGAGAGGAAAGCAGGAGACGAAAGACCAGAGCCTTCCGCAGCCTTCGAGCACGAAGGAGAGGGTGTCGAGCATCATAGCGCCGAACGGAGACCGAAACATTGACAGCGGCGAGAACCAAACCCTTGCATAGAACGGCCAGCACCAGAGGGGCAGGATCGAACAACACCGACAGCGGTGAGCACCAAACCCTCGCATAAGACGGCCAGACACCAAAGGGGCGGGATCGAACCACCGTGTCCGCAGGTTGTGCCTCCACCAAGACACCTGAACAAGACAGTTTCACTTCAGATCATCGGCTGTGAAAAGGCACCGACTTTACACTCAAACAGCCATGGTGAAGCGAGGAGACCACTGCTCCAAGACGGTGCCTCCAAGGAGGTCACGGCGCAGAAGCGCCGCCACCGTCGGGTCAAAGACCAGGGTTTTCACCCGGAGGTGGGGTGGAACCACAGTGTCGCCCCCAAGGGGGAAGCGGTGCCCACGGACGTCGCCGACACCAGCGTCAATCGACGACTTGAGCTTTCACTCGGTGCCACACCCACCTACTCAATGTCGAGGGTCACCGGCTCCAACCCCTGCCACGAAGGACAGGGAACCACACGCTGCAACAGAGGCTCCAGAGCTGAGTCTAGGAGAGGAACGACACCCACATTGGACCTCGCCAGGAACTCCATGCACCAACGTTTATGCCGCCCCCGCGACCAAAGAACGTGACCAACACCGCCGCCACGGGGCTTGCCGACGAGCCACCCGAGCTTCCACCATCCAGAGCCGCCACTCCGGTGTCCAAGAGATACCAACCTCGCCCGCCACCACGAGGTAGCGGCCCACCCGCGCGAAGCCAGCCGCCCCGGCTAGCACGCAAGGCAGCGTCTCCGAGCTCCCCAAACCACACACTCTGCCCACGACCACCGCACACAAGGCAGCGCACCAAGCAATCCAACTCCAACAGAAGTGAAGCACTGCTCTCGGAGAAGGGCAACGAGGAGCAGGAGCCTCCGTCGGCAGGCGAACCCCTGCACCCGAGCAGGGTAGCGGCGCGGCGGCGCCCGACCCGTCAGATATGGGCCCTCCCAGATCGACATGGCGACGGAAACCACCAACCCCTCCAACCCAGTGTGGAGAGCACCGACGTCCTCGTCACTGACGTGGCCCAGGCCTCGCCGGAGAATAGACGGATGGAGGTCCAGATTGGCCGGAGAACCTTCACCAGGAGCCATGGATGCGGGAACCTTCACCAGGAGCCATGGATGCGGGGGAGAGCGGCCAAACGAGGAGAGGAGGGAAGTTGGCTGGGCGGAGGGTGCCCCTCCGCCGCCGCCGGCCGCCACCGACGGCGGCGAGGAGGGGAGGGCGTCGGAGGGAGAGGCGAGAGCTAGGGTTAGGGTCGCCCGCGCGGGGGCGACATGGGAGGTCGGGAGCCTTGGGGAATTTTTCCCGCTGCTTGTCTTTTGGTCCCATCGCAATCAGGCTTATTGGTGTTAGGTATTAACTAAATTGCATTCCATTCAAAAAAGGCGAACGCTAGGCGTAGGTCGCCCTAGCACGCCCTATCCTAGGTCCCCTGCTCCACCGTTAGATCTAGATCGTATGTCCCGAAATCAGTGCATCGCAGTTTTGCAAATTTGTCCCTATCGTTTCCTGGAATCAACCCGCACTACACAGTAGCCCCCACTTAAACAAGGTGGTATATCGTGCTGCCCCTAAGCTTCCTTTTATTTACAGCAAAAATGCCACTGTGGTGATTTAGCTATGGTATTGCAACAAAAGCTCGAGTATTGCAACAAAATTTCTCGTCCCATGTATAAAAAATATATATTATTGCAACATTTAAAAAAAAACAATGTTACAAAAAGTGGGTAAACAACATTTATTTTGCTACAAATCACTTTACGACAAAAATCACCAATAATTTCAACAAAAAAAACAAACTTTTACAACAAAAACTATGTCCTTGTAGCAATTAAAAGTGGATAAGCAACAAAATATTTTGCCGCATATTATTTACAACAAAAATTACCAACTATTTCAACAAAACACACAAGCGATGACAACAAAAATAAAATATGGTTGCAACATTTGGAAAAGCACATAAAAACATTTCGAAAAAGGGGAACACCCAGAAAATTTTGCATCATCTAGTGTGTGATTTCGCAATAAAAAATCATGTGTGTTTGTACAACTTTTAACAACACACGCAACATCAAAAAACCAAGGAGACACAAACTTGTGGCAACCCCGCCCAAAAGTTGAAAAATCTAGCGTGTATTTTCACAACAATCTCGTACGCATTTTGACAAAATTATCGCATGTATGCAATATCAAAACGTCCTAAAAAAAGCTTAGCAAACAACTCTAGTTAGCTAACTAGACAGTTGGGCTTCTCTTACGCGTCAAAAAAATGGACCAAACTTGCTTATATGTGTATGGAGCGTTCTAGCTATCAGCAAAGAGCAGCCGCTATACGGCGTGAGCTAGCTAGTTTCGAGGAGCCAGCTAGCAGGACGACCACCGATGCATGCTTTCGAGGAGCCAGCTAGCAGGACGACCACAGATGCATGCAACGTGTGCGTGCGAATAAACAACGATTCCTAACGCGCGGGCGCGGGAAAAGAACGGCATACAGAACGGCATACAGGTGCAGGACGGACGCATGCAAACAACTAAACACGTATAAGACGGTGCGGAGCGGACGCATGCAAACAACTAAACACCTAAACACGTATAAGACGAACGCGTACGCGCAGAAGAGAGCGACCTACCCTACGCGCGGGCGCTTTAGGTCCCCCCTAAACGAAGCGTTTTTCTTCAAAAAATAAGTTGGTAATTAAATATCATGGGACGAACGCGCGGGCGCTTTAGGTCCCCCCTAAACGAAGCGTTTTTCTTCAAAAAAATAAGTTGGTAATTAAATATCATGGGACGAATAAATAACTAAGCTAGTAGTAAATATTTATCATATGTGGCTTGTAGGATCCCGTTCTGGTCTTCGGAGTGAAGGTCGACTTCACCTTTTACTCCCTCCTAGTATACTGCATACTCGTTGCTAGCGTGTCCTATTGCAAAAAGATCCAAACAAAAATAAATTTCTAGCTCACAAAATGCAAGCTAGGAACAAAATGTAGGTAATACTACTTGAACTAAAAGAGGAAGAAACAGAATTCAGGTTTTGGTATTAAGGAACTGGAGATACGGATTTACGGTGCAGAGCTGAAAGTTGCAGAAGGTTACAGATTTGATGGGATAGACTTTAATTGCCATACGATGTCTTACTGGATTGGGCTAAAAAAGGAAGGTAAATGCTAGCTAGACTACTTAATGAGATTGTGACGTTCAGGTTCAGAACAAACACATAGCTCAGTTCAGGTTCAGTAAAACAGGGTTGTACTCGGTACTCCACGTCTCCACGGACGAACCGCAGAACATGCCAGGCTAGACGAGCAATCGCCACGAAATGTACCACCACACCGTCTCCAACTCTCCATAGTACAGGAGCGTAACACAGGACACAGACGGGTCGATCATCGAGATACTGCAAGAGCGACCACACATACATAGTTCGACAGACAGGACTACTACTGCTGCCATGACATCACCTCCGCTTACAGGATACATATATGTCGTCCGTCCATGTTCAGCTACACAGAGATTACACAAACCATACCACAACATAAGGACCAGGAGACCCTAAGAACAAGCAAACGCCGACGAGCATGGAGACGGGGACAGTCCGGGTCCTCCTAGACCTTGGTGAAACGGAGGTAGCCCTTCTTGGAGGGCAGGTCGGCGGTCTCGAACCCCTGGGGGAACATCTTCTTGGCCTCGTCGTCGGAGACGCCGGGCGCGATGACGACGCACTCCCCGGGCTTCCAGTTGGCCGGGGTGGCCACCTTGTGCTTGGCCGCCGTCAGCAGCGAGTCGCAGGCGCGCACCACCTCGTCCATGTTCCGCCCCGTGCAGGAAGGGTACAGGAAGCTCAGCTTCACCACCTTGTCGGGCCCGACGATGTGCAGGGTGCGCGACGGGAGCTGGCCCCCGGAGTCCTTCTCCTCCGGATCCACCATGTTGAGCTGCTTGATGGCCGAGCGGTCCGGGTCCGCCATGATCGGGTACGTCACCTTGCACCCAGGCTGCATCCGCAAGAACGTACAGAAATTGATTCAGAATTTCAGATTCACATCACAGGACAAATAAAAATGGATGGCGAATCGGGGCCGTGCTGTGAACCTTGTAGGCCTCGATGTCCTTGGTCCACTCCTTGTGGGACTGCACGTCGTCGCAGGAGATGCCCAGCAGCTTCACGCCCCTCTTCTCGAACTCCTTGGCGTAGTTGGCCATGGCCGACAGCTCCGTCGTGCACACAGGGGTGAAATCACCTGGACGAACGCACAATTAATTAGCAACTGATTTCACACGAAGTCGAGCAGCAAACCAAAGGAAGCGAGGAATATGGATCGAGAAAGTAGGTACCGGGATGGGAGAAGAGGATGACGTAGCCGTTGCCGACGTAGTCGTGGATGCGGATCTTGCCATGGGTGGAGTCCAGCTCCAGGTTGGGGACGGTGTCGCCGATGGTGAGCCCCGGCATGATCGAAGCTAGCTACTGTCTGCTGCTGCGAACGTCTCTTGGTTCTTGATGGATGCCACTGTGGTAGCTAGAGCGCACGAGGAACTTTTTTATAGGAAAGATCGGCCGACAAGGAGTGTGTAGAAGTGCCAGCCAGGCACGCTGCATGAGGGCCACGTAGTTGCTTTCGTGGCAGCGCTCCGAACGACGTATGCAAGGTGGCAAGTCATCAGAAGTTGAGAAACACCTGTCCAAGATGAGAGCCTGTTTTGCTGGGCTCAGAGTCAGATAGGCCTAGAGTGGACCATTCAGCGTGATGAGCGAATGCGTTCCAGCCTTGTAAGCTCTGGATCGACTGTATTGGGCTCCGTGTTTCTTTGCACGTGCAAGCAGTGCAACTTCGATCCGTCTTTAGAGAAGAAAAAAAACTCTATTTTCACTTGATTTTCGCATTGAAATATGCTTTTACTTGGTTTTCACCGAAATCATCTGTGGAAACTATGTTTCTTTTAACGGAAAAGACATTAGGAAAAACCCCTACTGTATATTTTCATTTTACTACTCCCTCCGTCCAGAAATACTCCCTCCGTTTCAAATTAGTTGTCTTCCATTTGCCAAAAAGTGGATGTATCTATACTTGTAACATGTCTAGATACATCCACTTTTTGGTAAATGAAAGACAACTAATTTGGAACAGAGGGAGTAACTGTCACGCGCACTGTACAAATGCAATTTTACACATTAGTCCAAATCGCTTAAAACCGTTTCAAGCTAATCCTCTGATTCTAATCGTGGGCATCCTGCTTCGAGCTCCGTCGCCGTCCGCCCGCGCAGGACCTCGACCTCGCCGTCCGCGCGCAGAACTTCGACCTCGCCGTCCGCGCGCAGGATCTCGACCTCCCCTGCTTCCCCGCCTCCTTCCATCGCCGCGTAGCAGCTCCCGCGCGGGAGGGAAGTCGACCTCGCCATCGCCGTCCGCGGGCAGGAGGATAGGAGGGAGGTCGACATCGCCGTCGCCGTCCAAGCGCAGGAGGATAGGAGGGAGCTCGACCTCGCCATTGCCGTCCGCGCGAGGACAGGAGGGAGCTCGACCTTGTCGTCCGCGTCGCCGTTTCTCTCCTACGGCCGCGCCGCCGCTCCGCTCGCCCTCGGAGGGATCCCGTGGGGGTCGCCTAACCTCACTGCCGCTCTGCCGTGCTCGCACGCCGTCCGCTCCAGTCGAGGGCAAGAGGCACCAAGAGCCTCCAGGGTTCAGAAAATCCTGCATCAGAAAGTATGCTTGTTCTTAATCTTGCAAATTCAGGTTGCTGAAACTGAAATTGCATCAAACTGACAGAAAATTTAGGAGTTCATCAGGTTGTTCATCATAAAACTGAGAATGCCATTCCCAATCACATTTGGACAAGAGCATACACGCATCTGACAGTTTACAACCATTATTTACTGAACCAGTGGTGCAAAATGGTCATCTTACTGTTAGAAATAATGGGCTATTTCACTAGCCCATGTAGTATTTCAGATTTTCTCTAAATCTCAAAGCCCATGTGTGTGTGAGGCACATATGTGATGCAGCCCAAAATGATGTCAGCTCACAAGTGAGTGGAGTGGGAGCTAAAGTTTAGTCCCACATTGCTAGTTTGAGAGGAGTTGCACCACCTTATAAGGTGGAGTGTTCCACTAGTTGGTAAGTGAGTGAGAACAAGAGGCTCTCTCACGCGCTCCTCCTCCTCCTCCGCTGCTCGCACGCACGCACCGCCCGTCTCGTCACGACGCGCTGCGGGTTGCGGGAATCTCGCCGAGCTAAGCTTTATTTTTGCAGTCCGGGAAAAACGGTCTGGACGGACGCGTCACAGTTAGTCGTTTCGGGTTGCTCCCGGATCGTGGGCTACTGTAACCGACCTGCGACGTGGACTTGGCCCACGTTGTACCCGTTAGGGTTTTCCCGAGCCGCACTATATATTGTCGTGCACTGCGTGCGCCGCACTATATACCGAACCAATCTAGGTTTTGCCAATCTCGTGCCTTGCGCCGCCACCGTAGTCTACTCCATCCCGATCGCCGGCGTGCACCGGCGAGCGGGAGAGCAGGTCTCCGGAACCGTTAGCTCTTGCGATCCTGTACGGGAGAGGGCTAATTAGGTTTTTGGGAAGCGCTCCGCGCGACTGCTCAAGTTCGTCATCACGGCTCGTCTTCCCGGTCGCTCGGTGGGACCTAAAGCTCGTCGTCTTCAATGCCGTCTTCTTCGACCGGTCATCGCCAACGTTGTCGTCAACAACATCGGTACGGAAACGGCTACGACTACTTCCTCTTCCTCCACCACGGATCGGTACGTGTTGCGTGATCCAATCTGCTGGCTTAACATGTTTTCTCCTAGTATGCTGCTGTTCATGTTAATTAATACTTCTAGTATGTTTAAGATTAACATGTTAGTAGCGATTGTTGTCATGCTTAATATTCTGGAATTAATCATGGAATTATTGCCTACTTATTCAACAATCCAAAAACCTAATTATAGGCAATTTCCTGAGTTATCAATGGCTGGTTTTGCTGATGCTATGAGGCCGGAAAAGTTTACCGGTGTGAGCTTTAAGAGGTGGCAAGTGAAGTGCCAACTCTGGCTTATGGCTTTGAAAATATTCCATGTCAGTAAAGGCATGCCTGAGGGAACTATTTCTGAGCAAGATCAGGAAAAGTTCCGGTATGACAATACTGCCTTCAGGGGATGTATTCTTAGCGTTCTTGATGGCCGTCTGTGCGATGTGTACATGCACATAGAGGACGGCAAGGAGCTCTGGGAAGCACTGAATGCGAAATTCGGTGCATCCGATGCTGGCAGTGAACTCTATGTCATGGAGAGTTTCCATGATTACAGGATGGTCAATAACCGTTCTGTAGTGGAACAGGCTCATGAAATAGAGTGTATTGCAAAGGAGCTCGAACTTCTCAAGTGTGCCATACCCGACAAGTTTGTGGCTGGGTGCATTATTGCAAAGTTGCCTCTGTCTTGGAGGAACTTCGCCACAACTCTCAAACATAAGAGACAGGAGATATCAGTTGAAAATCTGATTGCGTCTCTTGATGTTGAGGAGAAATCTCGGGCTAAGGACACTAATGAGAGAGGCGGTGAGGGTCAGTCTAGCGCCAACATGGTGCAGAAGAACTCACATGTCAAGAACAAAGGGAATTTCAAGCCCTCGTTCAATAAGCCTGCAAAGACTACTGACTTCAAGAAGAAGAAGAAGAAGAAGAAGAAGAAGAAGAAGAAGAAGAAGAAGAAGAAGAAGAAGAAGAAGGTGAACAAAGCTGAGCAGGGAGGATGTTATACCTGCGGAGAGCTTGGCCACTATTCCAAGAACTGCCCTGAACGTGCAGATCGCAAAGGAAAAGATGGCACCAATACTGTCAACGTCGTGACCGCTAGCAATACTGATGGGTATGGTAATTTACCTGTTGTGCTTTCAGTATTTCAATCTTCATGTTGGTGGATTGATACAGGTGCTAATGTTCATGTATGTTCTGACATCTCTATGTTCACTTCTTACCAGGTCGCACGGGATTCTTCCGTCCTAATGGGGAATGGATCACATGCTTCTGTTCGTGGTGTTGGCACGGTAGATCTGAAGTTTACTTCGGGGAAGATCGTGCAGCTGAGGAACGTGCAGCATGTCCCTACTATGAACAAGAATCTCGTTAGCGGCTCCCTTCTATGCAGAGATGGGTTTAAAGTAGTCTTAGAGTCCAACAAAGTGGTTGTGTCAAAGTTTGGACAATTTATTGGTAAAGGTTATGAGTGCGGAGGCTTGTTCCGCTTTTCCCTTTCAGATTTTTGTAATAAGTCAGTGAATCATATTTGTGGCAATGTGGATTCGGATGCTAGTGTTTGGCACTCTCGTTTATGTCATGTTAATTTTGGTTTAATGTCTCGACTATCCAGCATGTGTTTAATTCCGAAATTCACCATTGCCAAAGGTTCTAAGTGCCATAGTTGTGTGCAATCTAAGCAACCTCGGAAGCCTCACACGGCGGCCGAGGAGAGAAACTTGGCACCTCTAGAACTCATACATTCTGATCTATGCGAGATGAATGGTGTGTTGACAAAAGGTGGAAAGAGATATTTCATGACATTAATTGATGATGCTACTAGGTTCTTCTATGTTTATTTGTTGCAAACTAAAGATGAAGCTTTAGACTACTTTAAAATTTAAAAGGCTGAAGTTGAAAATCAACTAGAGAGAAAGATCAAGTGTCTTAGGTCAAATCGTGGTGCAGAATATTTTGCGAAAATATTTGACGAATTCTGTGAGGAACACGGCATTATTCATGAGAGGACGCCTCCCTACTCGCCCCAATAAAACGGGGTTGCCGAGAGAAAAAACCGCACGCTGACCGACTCGGTGAATTCCATGTTGGACACTGCGGGTTTATCTAAGGCATGGTGGGGGGAGGCCTTGTTGACTTCATGTCATGTCCTGAATAGAGTTCCTAACAAGAATAAAGACAAAACCCCTTATGAGGAGTGGGTTGGAAGAAAGCCATCACTTTCTTATTTGCATACATGGGGATGCTTGGCGAAAGTCAACATTCCTATTCCGAAGAAACGCAAACTCGGACCAAAGACAGTGGATTGTATTTTTCTGGGCTATGCGCAGCGTAGCATTGGTTATAGATTTTTAGTGGTTAAATCTGAGGTTCCGGATATGCATGTTGATACTATAATGGAATCTCGTGATGCAACATTTTTTGAGAATATGTTTCCTATGAAAGATATGCATAGTACTGCTAGAATTTCTTCTGAGATAATTCCTGAATCTAGTACATCGAATGATCATTCTGAACAACCACTTGAGACTGTCCTGTAGAAGGATGACAATGAAGCTCCTAAGAGGAGCAAGAGACAAAGGATTGAAAAAATCTTTTGGTGATGATTTCATTGTGTACCTTGTGGACAATACTCCTACGTCCATTGCAGAGGCTTTCGCATCTCCTGATGCGGATGACTGGAAAGAAGCTGTCCATAATGAGATGGACTCGATTCTTTCTAATGGGACATGGGAACTGTCTGAACGACCGTATGGGTGCAAACCAGTGGGTTGTAAGTGGGTGTTTAAGAAGAAGCTGCGGCCTGATGGTACTATTGAGAAGTACAAGGCGCGGCTTGTGGCCAAGGGCTACACGCAGAGAGAAGGCGAAGATTACTTCGATACCTATTCACCCGTCGCTAGACTGACCACCATTCGTGTACTACTTTCCCTGGCTGCCTCTTATGGTCTTATCGTTCATCAAATGGACGTAAAGACAACTTTCCTCAATGGAGAGTTGGAAGAGGAGATCTATATGGATCAGCCTGATGGGTTCGTGGTAAAGGGTGAAGAGAGAAAGGTATGCAAGTTGTTGAAGTCCTTGTACGGACTGAAACAAGCACCTAAGCAATGGCATGAGAAGTTTGACAGAACTTTGACTTCTGCGGGCTTTGCCATTAATGAGGCTGATAGGTGTGTCTATTATCGCCATGGTGGGGGCGATAGTGTCATATTATGCTTGTATGTCGACGACATATTGATATTTGGTACAAGCATGAATGTGATAAATGAGGTCAAGTCTTTTCTGTCAAAATGTTTTGACATGAAAGATCTGGGAGAAGATGATGTAATTCTGAACATCAAGCTGATTAAGGATGAGAGTGGAATTGTTTTAACACAATCACACTATGTTGAGAAGGTCTTGAGCCGATTCGGCTTTATAGACAGCAAGCCTTCTCCAACACCTTATGATCCCAGCGTGGCACTTCGAAAGAACAAGAAAGAATCGATAGATCAATTGAGATACTCTCAAATAATCGGTTCACTCATGTACCTCGCAAGCGCGACGAGATCTGATATCTCATATGCTGTAAGCAAGTTGAGCAGGTTCATGTCAAACCCGGGTAATGATCATTGGCATGCACTTGAAAGAGTCATGCGCTATCTGAACGGTACAATGAGTTATGGGATTCACTATTCTGGGCACCCTGCTGTGCTAGAGGGATATAGTGACTCGAACTGGATTTTAGATGCTGATAAGCTCTACGCCACAAGTGGGTATGCATTTACCCTTGGAGGTGGCGCAGTGTCATGGAGGTCTTGTAAACAAACCATATTGACGAGGTCAACCATGGAAGCAGAACTTACTGCTTTGGATACAGCCACTGTAGAGGCAGAATGGCTGCGTGAGCTATTGATGGACTTGCCGGTGGTTGACAAACCATTGCCGGCCATCCTTATGAACTGTGACAACCAAACGGTGATTGTCAAAGTGAACAGTGCTAAGGATAATGCGAAGTCATCAAGACACGTTAAAAGACGTTTGAAATCTGTCAGAAAACTGAAAAACTCCGGAGTAATTACTGTTACGTATATTCAAACAGACAAAAACCTGGCAGATCCCTTTACAAAGGGACTATCACGAAATGTGATAGAGAGTGCATCGAGGGAGATGGGTATGAGACCCATGAGTGTTACACCATAGTGGTAACCCAACCTATGTGATCGGAGATCCCGTGAAGTAGGACCTGGGAAAAACAAACTAGTGGTTTAACGGAGGAGAGCTTTTTGTTACCCTCTCTAAGTGAAGATGTACGAGCTCTCAGAAAGCTGTAAGCCAGGTTGGCAACATGCCTTAATGTGGTTCTATTGGCTATTTATATCAAAGATGCTGTCCTACAGAGCATTCTTGAAAGAACACACCTATATGAATTCCGACTGTTAAACGTCGCAGTCTATGAGATTTGGGTGATCTCTAGTAAACTCATGAAGAGACCAGGGAGTACGACGCATATGCTCCACCTGCGGGGTAGGCTACTGGCAGCCAGGTACTGGTTATGACTTTGAGTGAAGTCTATTGGCACCAAACTTGCAATTCAAGGTTCGTCCATTGTTCAAGTTGCTGATAGATGTAGCTTGAAGCTCTAGGCGGAAGTTCAACTTAACAGTCTCTGCCGAAACACTGGTATATGAACAAGAAACGAGGATTGGCAAGTCTTCAAATGGGCATTTGAAATCTGGTGGGGGATTGTTAGAAATAATGGACTATTTCACTAGCCCATGTAGTATTTCAGTTTTTCTCTAAATCTCAAAGCCCATGTGTGTGTGAGGCCCATATGTGATGCAGCCCAAAATGATGGCAGCTCACAAGTGAGTGGAGTGGGAGCTAAAGTTTAGTCCCACATTGCTAGTTTGAGAGGAGTTGCACCACCTTATAAGGTGGAGTGTTCCACTAGTTGGTAAGTGAGTGAGAACAAGAGGCTCTCTCACGCGCTCCTCCTCCTCCGCCGCCGCTCGCACGCACGCACGCACCGCCCGTCACGACGCGACGCGCCGCGGGTTGCGGGTTGCGGGTTGCGGGTTGCGGGAATCTCGCCGAGCTGAGCTTTATTTTTGCAGTCCGGGAAAAACGGTCTGGACGGACGCGTCACAGTTAGTCGTTTCGGGTCGCTCCCGGATCGTGGGCTACTGTAACTGACCTGCGACGTGGACTTGGCCCACGTTGTACCCGTTAGGGTTTTCCCGAGCCGCACTATATATTGTCGTGCACTGCGTGCGCCGCACTATATACCGAACCAATCTAGGTTTTGCCAATCTCGTGCCTTGCGCCGCCACCGTAGTCTACTCCATCCCGATCGCCGGCGTGCACCGGCGAGCGGGAGAGCAGGTCTCCGGAACCGTTAGCTCTTGCGATCCTGTACGGGAGAGGGCTAATTAGGTTTTTGGGAAGCGCTCCGCGCGACTGCTCAAGTTCGTCATCACGGCTCGTCTTCCCGGTCGCTCGGTGGGATCTAAAGCTCGTCGTCTTCAACGCCGTCTTCTTCGACCGGTCATCGCCAACGTTGTCGTCAACAACATCGGTACGGCAACGGCTACGACTACTTCCTCCACCACGGATCGGTACGTGTTGCGTGATCCAATCTGCTGGCTTAACATGTTTTCTGCTAGTATGCTGCTGTTCATGTTAATTAATACTTCTAGTATGTTTGAGATTAACATGTTAGTAGCGATTGTTGTCATGCTTAATATTCTGGAATTAATCATGGAATTATTGCCTACTTATTCAACACTTACCTTCACCATTGTCATAATCTTTCAGCACATATGGAGAAAAGGAATCTGGGCCGCTGCTGAACCTGCAGAACCTGCAAGAGGTGCACATACTTAGATTGGAATGAATGATCCTGTTATTTCGGCAAATGATGCAACCTCGATGGCTGCTGCAACAAATTTGTTTGACTGGGAAGACCCTGATGCAGTCAAATTGGCATGTAACTGTGCATGTAAATAAACAGTCACGGACCATCGACTAGAGAGGAATAAACTCATGCCTGATATATGTTACTCTGATAATCATGAGGTTTCAGACTTGCAGGTTTCAAACTACTGTATTCTCCCAAATATCTCTCACAATCTCTCAAACAATTGTGTGTAAAATTACTCCCAACTTCCGGAGCTAGCTGGTTCATTTGTTCCTTTTGGTTCTGTTTCGAGATGAGATGAGATGTGGTTTTGGTTGGACCTGGATAACATCAAGTAAAAATTAAAATTCAGAAGCTTTAGCCAGTTCGTCAGATGTGCAGTTTTCTTCTAATTTTCTTGTTGCCTGTTGCATCATGCTCGGTCTGTATGAACTGGTAAAAAAAGCTTTGATCTTCATGGCAGGTGGATCTCTCTGACCAGGTTGCATCGAAGTAAATTACTTCGTGTATCACAGCTACTTATACTCCACTAAAAACAAGATGGGATTCAGTGTAACTGCATTTGACATTCAGTGTATTGGAGCTACCACACTTAATGAACACATGAAGCATGAGAGGTCGACAGTTCTCACCTAACAGTTTCAGTTTTAGTGAACACCGAACATATACTCCTGGCATGCACATTCAAGCAACAACCTAGGAGTACAAATTGGAGTACTTCGGTGGAGAAAAATCAATTTTTTATGGCATCTGTGTACTGGCATGCACATTCAAGCAACAACCTAATGTACTGCAATCAGTACAGTCAGTACAAGGAAATTCACATACTACAGGCACAAGAAAATTCAGAAGGTGAGAGACAGCGCCTAGGCGCAGGAGTCGTCGTGATTCCATGGGTGAGCAGCAGGATGGCTCTCCGGCGAAATCGGCTGCGCCGCGGCTGCCAGCAAGGGCGACGAGCCGGAATGGTGACGCCGCCACCGGATCCGCTCCATCGACCAAGCGTGATGTCGCCACCGTATCCTGCATCGCCACCATCTCCACCAACGGATCCGGCTTCGCCACGACCGCCCGGCCTCCCGCCGGTCGCTAGGAAGAACCGATTTTTACTGCTGCGCCGCTAGGATTCGCGGATGGAGGCGCGGATGCGGCGTCGGCGGGGGAGTTGACCGGAAGGAGGGAGCGGCGCGGTCGAGGGCGCGGTGGCTGGGGAGGGAGCGGCAGCGAGCGAGCGGCGGGGGCGAGCGGCGCGGTCGGGATGAGGACGACGCAGAGGATGGTCGGAATGGGGATGAGGAAGAAACGGACCGCTGGTTTTGTCGGAGAAAACTCAAGGGGCTGTTTGCAAATTTCCAGCTGCGACAGTTATTTCTGGACGGAGGGAGTAGCTAATATACCCGTTCGTTATAACGGGAAGACATAAAATTGTTAGCAAAACTATTTATGTATATACGAAATATCCTAATGTACTTATCACTCATTTCATCCAATGCGTGTTAGCAAAAGATTGTGGTGATCTACCCAGACATACAACTAAATTATTGGCTAAAATAACATGTTTTTCATACAAAAAACTCAAATAGAATATATACGACGGCGGCGTTTTGACTCCCGAGATCATATGCTCCTGTCTGGTTTTGAAATTAAAAAAAAAACACTAAAAACATACAACAAATATATGTTAGTTTTCTAAGTATGTGCACATTTTTGGGGTGAAATGACACAGATTGTGCTCTGCGTAAAAATAACAAAACCAGTGCTCATTTTGTGATATGTTTGTTACCACAAATGAGCACCATTTTTTTCCCAGAGAGCAGCACAGGTAACACTTCACCACGAAACCTTGCACATACTTAGGAAACTAATATATATGTTTGTTGTCCCTTTTTCAGATTTTTTTACGTGTTTTTATATTTTTTTGAATTTCAAAAACAAGTAGGAGTAGGTGAGCTCTGCAGTTCATATGCTCTTGTCTGCTATTCAGGACACCACGCGTAGACCAGGAATATAGTTGTTGTATCACCGTCTACCCTATCTGACAGAAGCGTGGTGAGAGATAAAAGTGGAAGGTTTCAATCTTTTAGATATTATAGGGCTAAATTCCTATGTTGCTACGGGGTGTTTTCTGTTTTGTTTACTAAAGTTGTAATGAAGATATGAAATCTATATGTGGGAAGTAATGTGAATGAAGTAATGTGAATGTGGTAAATTTGCATGGAAGATTTATGCATATCAGGCTAATTCATAAGCCAAGGTAGCTCTCTAGGTCTTGTACGCAGACAGCGGCAAGAAAGGAGCAGCAGGGCGAGACGGGGCGGGAGCCATCGTGGCGACCAGATCAGCCCCCACCATTGTCTTGGATCACCGTACATAAGAGGGGTTTGCAGTGCATTACGAAAAGTGAAAATTGAAGTATGCACAGAACCATAAAACTGAAGTTCTTGGCAGTAGCCCTCATGTAGCTACCATTATTTCTACCTGTAGGGATTTGGTTACATGTCAAAATACCATGGTTACCGGCCGATAACTGGATTTATCGATCCCCTCCGAGAAATGAGTTTATCGGTCGAAAAATATCGGTCTGTTCGAATTTGAGCCGAATTCATCTTTCCAAAATATAATTTTGATTTTTTTGACGTTTTATATTTAAATTTCAATTTTTGTTTGAGAATCTCACCGGTAACCACGGTTACCGGAAATCTCGCTGCCCCCCGAGATTTTTTTCAATCCGGTAACCAAATCCTTGGTACAGATACAACTCTGCACTCTTAAGTCCTGACATGTATAGAAATGATTGCTAGCTTGCCAGAACTTGATGACAGCTCGCCTCACAAACTAACCATGGTATGTGCTAAGAACAAAGATCCCATTTGCATCTCTCATCTGCCGTGTCGATGATTTGCTGGCTCTTCTTGATCAAGAACTTGCAATCCTCGATTACGACCTCATAGTCGTCTGTTTCCTTCTGCATAATTTAAATATGTTCTGACAGATGGTGCCCTCCTCTTCCTCAACCAGGTCTACGCTGACGTCCTATAGGTCGCGCGACATGCTTGATTTGGATGCTAGGTTATGCTAAAGAAGATATAACCAAATTGAAATGAAAACAAAATGTCGATACTTTTATAGTTTCAGGATACATGCTAACTTTGCCGCCAATAATTAGATGATGAAAGTACAGTTTAACCACCAAAAACAATGTCAAGGAAATGTAACTCCAAACTGAGTAGCTATGGCCATAGCTTAGCGGCTAAAAGAATACAACAGTATGCCAATAATCTACGCCTCCAAATCAAGCTATGCCTCCAAATCTATTTGTCTTGAAAAAAAAGTCAAGCTACCTACAGCCTACAGCCTGGGGCGGACCTACACACAGCTGGGTGGGGGCAGTGGCCCCGCACTCAGTTTTTAAAATTTCAGTGTATTCCTTTCAGATTTGAAGAAATATTACAAAAATTCAAATTTCTACTAGAATTGCCCCAGTCATATTAAATGCGCCAGTGAAGCTTTTGTCTGGGTCCGCCCCTACAGCCAAAAATTAGTTGCTTGAAAAAAAATGAAATCAGGAATTGCAAGAGCAAGAAAGTCACATGACATAAATTAGCTCATTGCTCCAAGCATATACAATATTTACAGAATTGCAGTTTAACGGACTGTAGTTTAAGCAAGAAAATTCCGTCATTGCTTTTCTTTATAGAATTAGCCCACTGCTGTGATAAAATGATATTGCAAATATTTCCTTGCATTAATCTCGAGAAACTCTGACATCGGAAGAGAAAGAGTGCTAGAGTGTTGCTTACCACAAGAATAGATATAACCCAATAATATAACATGATAGTAGCACACATTCGTTGGTGTGATTCAATAGCAGTACAAATCCTTTGATGTGATTTGCAGAAAGAAAGTGGAAAAATAGGGAATAGATGTCATCAATTCTTACCACAAGAAGTAAATAGAAGCCTGCAGATGAGATCCAGCACACCCTGCCCTGCAGCCCTGCTCGGCCGGGTATATGTGGTAATTCACGAAGATGATGTGCATCAACTTACGACACCTTGAATTAATCTGAAGATTATTGCTCTTATTATCTGACGCATACCACGTAGAGTTAAATTGTGACTGCCTTAATCTCGTGTATGCCAGCGTGCATATATCTTTGTAAGCTGCGACAGTCGCCTGTTTGATCCGTGCCAGTATTCCTGATGTGGCGTTGGCCGGCTTGATCATGGTCCCAAACTCCGAGGACGTATCCAGTGCACCCGGTGAACTGGTGCACCCGGTGAACTGGTGCACCCGGTGCACCCACCCCAAAAACCAAGATATAAAATATTTCAAAAAATACGAAAAAAAGTTTGGACATATATAATGCTCATATCTAATATGTCACAAAATTTGAACTTCAAATTCGTAACAGAACATGAACAGTGAAAATGATAAATTTGTATCAACAGTGACAATGGGCCAAATTCAAAACCCCAGTTTGCATTTTGGCACTATTCATTGTCGAATTTGTCTTTTTTGTTTCTTGATCTGTGTTACGAATTTGGAGCTGAAATTTTGTGACATATTAGATATGAGCATTATGTATGCACAAACATTTTTTCGTATTTTTTGAAACATTTTATGTCTTGGTTTTTGTGGTGGGTGCACCGGGTGCACCAGTTCACCCCGGTGCACTGGATATGTCCTCCCCAAACTCCAGCCCGATGGCCGGCCGGCTCCTCCAGCAGCCAAGGACCTCTTCTCTTTGGACATGTAGGTGGCGCTGTACGGCACTGCATGTATCTCGTGTCTGTGCCGATCTAGATAGACATACACCCACGACAGACACAAAGAGATTTTTTTTTTGTTATTTTGTGGTGATCCAAATTCATTTAAAAGGCGGCTAAGTTCTGATGGAGTGAAGCGAAGCCCATCGCCAGTAGGCTTGGGCCGAAGCGAAGCAGACTGAGGCAGGAGGTTTGCCGGGGGTGCGGCCCCCGCGGTACGGTATGAGTTGTTACCGATTTGGATTAGAGATACGGACCTGGATTAGGTCAGTACCACTATAAATACATCTTGTAATCCGCCGCACGGGATAAGTTTATTGTTGTAAATGCCAGGCATTTATAACCTCACCCGATATAGTGAAGTTTTGTTGGCTGGCGCCTATGGTTTTTTCTCTTCCTTATTGGAAGGGTTTTCCACGTTAAAATCTCGTGTCCCCGTTGGTTTGATCTTTTCTCTTCATCGTTTTATTTGCCTGTCGTTTATAACATACTCAGCCGGTGATCTCCATTGCCACCGACACGATTAAGGAGGTACCTACGCAGGCGTCCTCGAAGCAGTCACCTCTCCGGCAGGTGGATGAAGTGAGGGGAACATCTGGAGAAGAGGAGCGATAGTGGAGCGGAAGAATGGTTAGGGATTTGGATGCTAGAGGAATGGCGCGGTGATTTCGGTCGTGACTCGTGCGGTGCGAGCTAGCAAGAGATTCAAAGAATATCATAGGATTTTTTAAGGATTGGATTTTATAGGAAATTTTCCTATATAGAGTTTGTTTGATTCGTAGGATCATATCTCATAGGAATTAATCCTATAGGAAATTTTCATGTAAAAGTAGTGCAAATCCTATGGGAAAAAATATGAGGTGTAACCTCATGGAAAATTCCTTATCAGGACTTCTTTGATTCATAGGATTCCAAAATGTAGGAAAAGGAAAAGGAATAGGAATATGATAGGATTGCCAATGCAAACCTACAGGAATCTTTCCTTCCAAAGGATTGAAAAAATGAGATCTAATCAGATTGTTTATTTCCTTTGCATTCCATAGGAATTAGGTGGCAAAGGAAAATTTCCTTCGCTTGGTTTCCTACGAATCAAACGCAACTATAGTGCAAATTCCTATAGGAACAGGAATCCTACATTTTTCCTACAAAAATCCTATAAATCAAAGGAGGCCTCAAAGGGAATCTCTCTTCCCGTAGGATTCAATTAGACATACCATCCAAATCCTATAGGTTTCCTATTCTTACAATTTTCCTATCCTATGAATTAAAGGAGCCCTTAGGATTTGTTTTCCTTCCGGGACCGAGTGGACGTAGGAAGCAACCAGGCCCACTTGTCGGTGCTAATTTAACAACTAAGGAGGGGGGAACAATGTATGAGCGGGTAGCAAAACGTCGAGATGGACGAAGCGAATGGCAGGACGCGGAAGAGGGTCCAAGAAGGAACAAAAAATAGATAGGAGAGAAGAGGATAAGGAGTACATGGTAGGTGTTTACAAGGTGTCAATCCATTAAGTCATAACCTCCTTTAGCCCAAGCTTTGCACGATGCATAACAAGTGCATACGATTAACTGAATAAATTAAAACAAATTTCTTCGCTAATCTGAGCTCAATCAAAGATAATTTGATAATTTTATTCATGCCATTCTATATCCTCCAGCAACCAATAATGAGAATTTCTTCGAAACAAATGACTTGTATCTGGCTCTGCCATCAATGAGCATGTCCATAATCGTAATTTTTCTAGTAAAAAAACGTTCGTGTCGCTCGGCTCGAGCGAACCGTACCCGCCGTCAGGATACCCTTCTCCTCCGCCCTACCCCCGGTCGTCGTCACTGGAAGATGTTGTCGGGCTAAGCCCGGCCGGCAGCGGATGCTGGCGGCGCAACCCTGGCTCTGGTGATGCGGCACCCTCGCGGAGGCTTGGTGGAGAGGCTCGGTCCGTGGCTTCAGCAGCCCTCAGCGATGGTGTGCGCCTTTGCGACTTCGGCGACCCTCGGCGGCGCTGCTTTGAGACGAAGACTTGCTTGGTGCAGCAGCAGCAGCGGCGACCAGCGGGCTCTATCCTACCGTCTCTTCTAGATTGGCTTGGCGGGGTGGCAGCCTGCGCTCCAGGCTCCGATGGTGGTGCTACCCCGCGACGGTGGAGCGTCGTGCTCCCCAGCAACATGACGAACTCAAGAATGAGACGTGTTGCAAGCTTAAGCCTAATTAATCATGGCGACCACACTTGGAATGAAAACTCGGTGAGGAGTATCTTTATGTTGAGGAAATTCTCAAAATCCGTCTACTAAATTATGAGGAAGAAGATTTCATATCCTGGACTCCTAAAAAACATGGTATTTTCACAAAAAAAAAAGTGTTTACAATCTCAGATTAAGTTTAATACACCCAAGCACAAGTACTAGTCCAAATAGTGGTGACAGATGCCTCTGGAAAATTGGAATGCTAGAGTGTCACCGAAAGTAAAGATCTTCACTTGGAAACTTGCCACAAATAGCCTAGCTGTTCAAGCCAATAGGAGTAGGCGGCTACCTAATGAGTGTGGTGTTTTGGCACCCGGGCACCATGTAGACCTTTATTTTAAACATTTGACAAAAAATTAAAGTTTCAAGAAAATCTGAAAACATTATATATAGGCAATTATCGATTCTACAAGTGTGAAACATCTCAATTCGAAATACGTGGTATTCTGTGCTACGTAAAAAAAATTGTAGATCTGAGTGTGGTGAATAGTACACTAAAAAACTTGTCAGATTTTGTCAAAATTTCTCTTTTTTGCATAGCCCAGAATATAAAGAATTTCGTATTGAAATTTTGCACAATTTTAGGATACAGTGGTGGTTACTTCCAGATTTACTTCTAGAATTATTTGAAGCTTTAAAGTATTGTTTTAAAAAATTGAAATTAAAGAACATCATGTAGCCCGGGAGCTAAAAGGATTTTTTGGGCTACCTAATGTACTTTCAATTTGTAGTATTTGAGGTTTGAAGGAAGAAACAGGAGTTTTTTTTTAATATTGCTTTTATAATAGAAATTTCGAAAATAATACGCTAATTTAACATATTACAAATCTAGTACATTGTCAGCTCTACCCGGGCCTAAACACTCTTTTCTGCCTTACCCGGGTCGAAAAATACAAATTACACATTATTAAGCACTAATTGGCTAGGCTCGGGACGTTTCAGCCCAATTCATGCTGAAATTTTCTTATACCATCTGATTTGTTATCTAACATGATTGAGGCCTAGTCCAGTGGTCATGTATCGCTCCTCTACCGGAGAGAACCAAGGTTGAATCTCATCTGAGTCCATTGCCATCTTTTTCCTTTTTTCTTTTAAATTTCAGAAAATGTTTAAACTTTTTGAATTTATATCTTTTTTTATAAATCGAGATAATATAAATAATACCAAGTTCGAATCTCATATCAGTCAGTTGCCACCCTTTTTCCTTTTCTTTTAAATTCTAGAAAATGTGTTAAACTTGTTGAGTTTATATCTTTTGTTTTATAAATCAAAATAATATAAATAATATGTCTTAAATTATCGGAAATGCAGAACATTAATATGCTATCCTCATCTATGATTGCATCATGTATCGTGCTGCTTAGTTGCATAACACCTAAATAACTAAAATAGAATGTGTGGCAAATAAAATAAATGTTATCCCTATTCCATTTAATCTTTTGTAGAGCTACACAAAGATCAAATGGAATAGATATACCATTTATATTATTTCATGGAAGACATCAAGCTATTTTGGCAGGTATAATATTTATTTATTTCCCACACATTCCATATAGTTATTTAGGCAATATGCAACTAAACAACATGATACATGATATAATCATGGATGAGGATGACATATTAATATTCTACACAATTTTGATCATTTTAGACATATTATTTGGATTTATAAAATAAAAGATATGAATTTAGCAAGTTTCACATTTTTGGGGATTTAAATGAAAAGGAAAAAGGTGGCATTTGCCTCTAGCGAGATTCAAACTTGGGTCTCCCGACCACCAGACTTGACCTCAATTCGTATTAGATACAGATATGATGGAATAAGAACGTTTCGGCCTAGGTTGGGCCGAAACGTACGGAGCCCAGCCGATTAGTACTTAATGATGTGTAATTAGTATGTTTCGGCTCGAGTAAGGTTGAAAAGAGTGTTTCGTCCCGGGTGCAGCCGACGGTGTGCTAGATTTAAATTTATTAAATAGGCGTATTATTTTCGAAATTTCTATTAGAAAAAATAATATTTTGAGAAAAGCTCAAAAAAAGGGTACCATGCTACCATGAAATGCAGTAGAGCTCTTAAGTTAAGACCATCCCTTGCTGATGTATGTAGTTTACTTAAGGGGCTCCGGGACCATAATGGTATGACTATTCGTTCAAGTTGGGGTGTTATTCCACACTGCCAAAGTGCGACTATGGCTGAAGCCATGGCCTGTTTAAAAGGTCTAGAGATGGCGCTGGTTCATTCAAACCAAAATCTGATCATAGAAACTGATTGCACTCCTATCCTGGACTCCTTCAGCTTGCTCGCAAGAGAATATAAGCTAAAAGGCCTTTGATCGCCCAATTATCTTATCGAAGACTAGCAGGAACTGTAATGGAGTGGCTCATGATTTATGTCAATTTAGTCGTAGAGAATGGTGTGGTGGTGTTATGCTGAGTGCGGTCCCAACCTGCGGGTTGAGATCAGCTTGGAAATATTGTAATCCTCGTAATTAATAATTAATACAACACCACGTTTAGAAAAACAATTCTGCATCAGTTTCAGAATAATAAACAGTTTGCATCAGTTATCAGGCAGAAGGGAATACTTCCAGCCTTCTCACTGACGCTGAATTTACTGAACTTTAGCTGACGATAGATATATAGCTGGTACTTTATTCAGCAACAATACGAAACGTCTCCAACACCATCGCTACTCCAGGTTCACAATCAGGTTTCTTGGCGGTTTGCACCAATATCATCAACCGAAGAAACTGGAAATCGCATTCCACCAATCACCATCACTTCCTCACACGTCGCAGGTAAGCCACAGCGGCTCCTCGAACTCGCCAAGCGAGTCGTCGGCGGCCGGAGGGCCCAGCGACAGCGACTCCACCCCAAGATCCGGGCCCCACGCCGGCGTGCCGTTCTCGTACGCGTTGCAGGTGAGCCTGACCAGTCCGGACCCGTCGAGCCGGCACATGTACAGGTCGCCGTACGGCTGGAACATGTTCGGGCCCGAGATGGGCTCGGCGTTGACGGCGCCGAGGTTGGCCGTGAAGAGCAGCCACTGGCAGTCCGGGCTGAAGCACACGTGGTTGATCCGCTCCTTGTCCGCCTCCGGGCTCCCCGGCGGCCCGGCCACGTGCACGCGCCGCAGCCCCGTCCCGTCCGGCCGCACCAGGTAGATGCTGAACACGGCGGCGTTGGCCGGGTCGTGACGGTTGGAGGAGAACGCGATCAGGCTCCCGTCCGGCGACCAGCTCGGCATCGTGTCGATCCACTCGCCCTCGGTGAGCCTGCGAATGGAGTCCTCGCCGCGCACCGCGTCGGCGATGTACAGGTTCTTGTGGCCCGAGCGGCCGGACCGGAACACCACCCACCGCCCGCACGGCGACGCCGCCGGGAACGCGTCGTTGCCGGCCTCGGGACGGGTGAGCTCGTTGAGCGCCGCGTCGACGCCGTCGCGGCTGTCCGTGAGCTCGCTCACGTCGAACTTGATGCGCGCGATCCGGACCGTGGCCTTGGGCGTTTCGAAGATGGGGCCCATTGAGGTGAACACGACGCCGCTCTCGGTGGGGCTCCAGGAGGTGGAGAACAGGTTGGGCTTCTCGGTGAGCACCCACCGCTTGGAGCCGTCGGTCCGGAGGATCGTCAGGCCGGGGGCCTTGAAGAAGTCGCCGTTGAGGGCGAGGTGCTTCGCGTCCGGGGAGAAGGACGGGAAGGAGCCGTGCACGCGGAGCATGCGGACGGAGCGCACCGGGCTGCGCACCGGCTGCAGGTACGGGATCGCCGACTCGCCCGGCGCGCCCGCGCCGCGGAAGCGGTGGTACCCGAGGCGCGCGCCCGACGGCGAGAAGAAGGGGTTGTAGTGGTGCAGCTCCGGGTTGAGGAGCGAGGTCACCTCGGTGAATTGCTCCGTCTCGAGGTCGAACAGCTCGACGTGGCGGTGCGCGCGCCCCTTCCGGCGCGTCGCCACGGCGATCCAACGCCCTCCGCCCGCCGCGGCTGCGGCCGGGGTGAAGCAGTGCACGCCCTGCGGCGTCACGCGCTTCTCGGCGCCGGAGGGCTCGAGGGTCTCCGGCGACACGTCCACACGGAAGACGCTCCACCAGCCGTCGTCCGCGACGCGGTGGAAGAAGACCGTGCCCTCCCCGTGCCAGGTCGGCCACCCGCCCCTCGCAGCGACGACGACGCGGCGCGCGGGATCGGCGGCACGGAACACCGCGACCTCCGTTTCCAGCACGCGGAAGTCGAACGCCCACGGCCGCTCGCCGTACGACGCGACGGCGAGGAGCTCGCCGGACGCGGACACGGCGGGGCTCAGGTCCACGACGCCCCGGGGCGTGACCCGCACCACCGTCTCCTTGCCGCCCAGGTCCGTGGCGTACACCGCCGCCCAGCTCGTGAACGGCGCGGCCGGCTTCTCGTGCGCTGAGACGAAGTACAGCCGCGCGCCCCTCACAGTGGGGCGGTCGTGGAACAGGCTGCCCTCCACGACCGGCAGCGGCAGCGGCACGGCGCGCTCGGTCCCCGCCGGCCGGGAGAGGAACAGGCCCGCCGAGCCGGTGCGCTCGGACACGAAGGCCACCTCCTCCCCGGCGTCGTCCGCGAACTGCGCGTTGTAGTTGACGGACACGCCGTCCGTGTGGCAGCGCTCCGCCAGCCCCGCGGCGGGCGCGGTTTCTACGGATTGCGGGACGGCGACGGAGAAGACGTCGAAGCCGAAGCCGGTGACGCCGACGGTGGCGAAGGCGATCGTGCCGCTTGGCTCCATTGCGCCGTGGCTGATCGATGCGATGGAGCTGTGCCTGTGTGAGCTGAGCTGTGTGTGCTGGTGTGTGTCAGTGCGCCGTGTTGGTGATCTGGCTGAGGTTGAGGTGATTGTGGAGCGTGGTGGTATTTGTAGTTCGCGGTGAGCGTGAAAGCTTATCTGCTGGTGTTTGCTTGTCGGATCACTCCATTGTCCACTTCCGTGACAGGTTGAGCTATCGGGGCATTTTTTCAAAGTGCCCCGAAAGGTTATAATTAAAGTCATTTTAGCTTACTATCGGGGCATATTGACAATGTGCTCTTAAAACTTTTCGGAGCAATTACTAAACTGCCTCTAAATGATAAGTTTTAGAGACATTTTAATGAACTGCTCTAAAGACTTTAGAGACACGGGTATATTGGGCACTTGAAAAAATGCACTTAAAACTGAATAGGGGCAACTGACTGGCTTTTCATGGCACTTTGAAGTGTCCCCAAAGCTCAACCGTGACGTAGTGTGAGTGCAGTACGCACGTGGCGGGTGTGAACGGCCGCATCACAAACGGAATCTGTGGAGCATGCAGGCGGTACACAAGTCCATCACGCTCGAGTCAGTACAACGGTAGCACTATTTCGCTCTGAATTCTGAACCTAGATTTAGCGGAGTGTACGTTTGCCTTTTGACACGTACTCTAGGAGTTTCAGTGAACTCGGTTGTGCAAAAAAAATCTCACTAGGAATTAATATGACACGAAAAAGGGGTAGACTAGTATGAATTCCTAGCGAGGATGAGTAAAAGCCTGCTATACAAAATGAGCATGGCAGCCTCGAGTGCACCTGAGCTGAAAAGTGGGCAATGTTCAGTGTTGGAGCAGGTGTGAACGCAGATGGATGATTGGCAGAGTAGGCAGATTCGAGTTTTGGTCAAGGAACGCACTGTCCTATTAACGCGGTTTTCCCACCTACCCTCACGCGTTCCGGTCTTATCCTGGCCGTCGAATCCTGTTGGAATCCGTTCCGGTGTCGAATCCTGGCCGTCGAATCCGTTCCGGTGCTTTGTTGCAATTATACATATCCTGGCCGTCGAATCCTGGCCGTCTAAAACCCACGATGGTCGGCCAGGATAAGACCGGAACGCGTGAGGGTAGGCGGGATGACATTTTCGGCTGTCCTATGTCTCCCTTATATGTGAGCTTGTTTGCAAAGAAACTTTATTTTAGATTGCGCATAAAAATACTTTGCACTTACTTGGGTGTATGCGTAGAATGTGCGGAGATTGGCGCCAGTTCGAGTGGATCTTCCTCTTGTTACCTAGGCTTTGATTAGGTGTGAACACAGATGCATACGTGAAATGGTTGCAAGATCCTAATTTTGGTCAAAGAGTGATCGTCCCACGTGGAGTAATTCGCAGGATAAATTGTTCGGTTGTTTCGGTTCAATTGCAAAACGGCAGCGCCTAACCTTCCCACGACCTAACCCTCCCCGGGTGGCGGCCCCGCGCCACTCCGGGGAGCTCCCCCTCCACCCTCCTCCGGGCGGCATGGCGGCAGCGGGGCTTTCCACTGGTCGCGACCCGGGTATTGGGGAGGCGTCCTTGATTTCATCCGTGGTGGTGGTGCTGCGTGGCGCCGGCGGCCGAAGGGTGAGATGGCGGCGGTGACGCGTGGCCGGATCGCATCTACGCCGCTCGACGGAGCGCATCACATGGGAGCCGGGGCGGCGGCCCCGGGAATGGCGGCGGAGACCTCTTCTCCGGAGGTTGACGACCGGCCTCGTTGTGATTTGGAGTGGTGGATCTTCGGATCCCACTCCGATTTGCTGGTGGCTCTGCTGGTCTTCGAGTATCAAATCATCTATCTGCTACATGTGTTCCTCCATGATCGGGCTGCCGACATGTTCCGGTCTTCCCATCGGAGATCTCCGCGGATTGGCGCACGACATCATTGGATATCTAGATTGGAATTGATCTGGTCGTGCGCGCTCTCATCTATGCCCAGAGATGCTTCATGAGGGCGAGGCGCGAAGCTTCGCTGTCTTGTCGTGGACATGCGATATGTCTAATAGATTTCCATGACATTGACAGTAGCAAAGAAAGTCATGGTGGCTTTGATCGGAGGCTTGTGTTGGCGGAGAGGAGGTTTGGTTGCGTTGAAGACTCTAGGCACAAGTTTTCATGTGTGTCAGGTGTTGGGGACTTGCAGCAGCGGCCTTGGCAAGAGGGAGCGACAATACAGGTGGACAGCGTTCTGGTGGTACTAAGTACCGAGCCGTGATGTTCAGGGTGAAAGCTCAAGGTCTGGACTTTATTGGTTGTACCTGACAATGGCCTTGCTTAAGGCATTGTTTTGGAATCACGGTCTTTCTTCAGCATGAAAGCCCAAGGTCTGGCCTTCATTGGTTGTACCTGGCAATGGCCTTGCTGAAGACATTGTTTTGGAGAAATTTTTTGCGGTACGGGTGTTGTACTTTGGTGGTGGTTAGACTGTTGCTGTTGCGAGTGTTACATCACTCCGACGGGGTCTTCGTTTTTAATTTTATCTCTTTTTTTATTTTTTTCTTGGCTGTGTGCATCCTGGATGTCTTTCGACATCTTGTTTGGAGCCGCTTGGGCATGTCGGACGAAGTCAGACATAAAATACTGACAGGTGGGCCTCCCCTTTCATTGAGAGAAACATAAATGTTGCTACCGGCCGGTCAATTATTCATGGCGTCGTCAGTCAGCGCAGCGAGCAGTCCCTTCGACTGTGGTGCGGGAAACTGACAGGTTGCATCTCTCCCACACGGTGTTAGTGCGAGCATGTCTTTTTGAAGTGGCACGGCATGGGAGTTGGCCGTAGTTTAATGTCAAGGTGAAAGTGCATGGTTGCCCCCATGCTTGGTTTTAGTAATTAATGACAATCTCTATCAACTAATGTTTGCATTGAGCTATATTTATAGGTGTGTCAATTTGAGTTGCTTGATCTCCATTTGTTGGAATCAAGGTTAAGGGAAGAAGTTTGTGTTGATCAAGGCTTTGTGCGGGTTGATCATCACTCAAGTCCAAGTAAAGATATGGCGAAGAGAGCATCTCTCATCTTGGTGTATGGGGGAGCATCGAGTGAATCTTCACCGAAGCGCAATCGAGGAAGGTGGTGCATCTTGAGGATATGAAGATCGTCTTCATCGACATCAAGTGGATTTAAGCGCAAGGCAAAGGTATGATCTTGATAGGGTTTATATTTTACCGGTCTCATATTGTTTAGTGAGAGACCAGATTATAGGATAGATAACCGTACAATCAAGAGGGGCTCTCGACCGAATATCGTGATCGTTTCGCCGTAGAGAGCACAAACCTTTGCATCCATGCAATCATCTTTATTGGTTCTTTTTGTCTCTTATCGTGGTGTGGTCTTGGTGCTTGTCGTGCTCGTCATGACAAAGCTAAGTTCACCGAAAACGGTTTTCATATGCGTCTTCTATTGCGGTTTCGGTATTGGAGATTTTGCCGGTTCATCCATGCGGGAGATTTATCTCTTCCACTTCTTTGCAAAATCTCCATTACTTGTTTGCCATTTTCAAAGGTTGCATTTGTCGTCCTCTTTCCAACAAAATTGGTTTTATTTCATTCGGACTTCAATTGCAAAAGAAACGGTTTTTCGGTTTGCGAAAAAGAGCTTTCAAACTTTTCCCATTTGGTTTTATAATATATTGTTGGACTATGATGTTTCTCTGCATAATCTTGTTGTGCTTGTTGTGACGATTCCAACGAGTCCAAGATTATCGAAAACGGAGTTCGTGGGTGAAAGTTATTGCATTTCCGATTTGCAAATGGGAGCTTTTATCTTTCTCCATTTATTTTTATAATATATTCTTGGACTATGATGTTTCTCTGCATATACTTGTTGTGCTCGTTGTGACGATTCCAACGAGTCCAAGATTATCGAAAACGGAGTTCGTATGCGAAAGTTATTGCGTTTTCGGTTCGATCGATTTAAAAAAAAACAGAAATTTAAATAGAAAAGAGAAAAACAGTCTGGCCGGCCGGGCCGGCCCCAGGCCGGGACTGGCCGGGCGCCTCGGGTGGCCTGCCGGCCCAGCACGCACCTGCCGGCCCAGGCCGGGGTCCGGCCGGGTGGCTCGGTAGCCTTCCCGGCCCAGCTGCTTCCGCGGCCGGCCCATGGCCGGGGGCAGGCCGGCTGCCCAGGTCGCTGCCCTCTTTGCTTCGATCGCTAGCTCCTGGAGTTTCCCGGCCGGCCTGGCCGGCGTGCAGGCCGGCCCCAGGCTGGGAACTCTGGGCTGCTTTTTTTCTCCCCAACGGCTCCATTTTGGAGCCACCTATAAAAGGGTTTCTTCCCCAATTTTTCCCTAGTTCTTTTTGCTTGCTCTCTCTCTCCTCCATTGCTAGACATTTTGAGAGCTCGATTCCTCCTAATCCCTCCGATGATTCTTGCCCAAATTTAGGGAAACAAGAGAGGAGATCTAGATCCATCTTTCCACCAAACAAAATCTCCTCTAAGTGAGGGGAACTCGTGGGATCTAGATTTTGGAGTTCTTGGTGTTTCTCCTCCGTTCTTCCTCCTAAATCCCTCAGTAGCATTAGTTGCTTCGGTTGGATTTTGGAGAGAATAATTTGACCACTTGGTGTGTTCTTGCCCTTTTGCATTTGTTGCATCAGGTTGTGCTCCCCACGGTGATTCGTGGGATTGAAGGTTGGGAGCTTGTTACTCTTGGGTCATTGGACCCTAGACGTGGTGCCGTGAAGACTTCGACTTGTGAAGCTTCGGAAAGTGTTGGGAGCCCCCAATTGAGTTGTGGGTGTGTGCCCGAAAAGTTGTAAGGGCTCCGGAATCCGCCCCGAAGGATTCCGATAGTGGAAGGTGAACCAAACCTTTGGGTGCGGTTCATCGGAGAATAGGGTGAGGCCTTTGTGGCATCTTGAGTAGGCCTTTTGTGGCGAGCTCACACCCCTCCAACGAGACGTACTCCCTTAACAAGGAGGAACTCGGGAATACATCCTCATCTCCGCGTGCCTCGGTTATCTCTATACCCGAGCTTTTATTTATGCAAATTTACATTGTGATAGCCATCGTGCTTGAAGTCTATATATTGCTATCACCTTGTTGTCATATTGTTTAGCATAAGTTGTTGGTGCACTTAGGCAAACCTAGTATATTAGGTTGTTGGCTTGTTAATTTAAACATCTAGTTTTATTCGGCAATTATCAAGCCCCTAAATAAAAAAAGTTTTAATCGCCTATTCACCCCCCCTCTAGGCGACATCCGGGCATAGCTTGTTCTTTCACAAGGTAGCCACTATATCATGGCCCCTTCCCCATTCGTCACCGAATCACTCCCCTCGCCTCCACCACCACCTACACCACCATGGATCGTCGCCAGATCCACGAGGCGCATCACAGCGATGAGCAGTCTGTGAAGCGCGCCCGCTGCAGGGAGCTCGTGAGGCTTCGCAGCGAGCGTCGCGCTGACGGGATCTGGAGGGGCATGCAGGAGGAGGAGAGACGCGGCGCCCCGCGCACAACGACCACGAGGCGGGTTCCTCCAGTGGCCGGTGCACCACAACCCTCTGCTGGCGCCACCACGCCTCGAGGGAGTGAGGCACCGCACCGAGCGCCCCCCTCGTCCAATCCTCGGGCCGGGCTCCAGATGGTCAATGCACCACAACCCTCCGCTTGCGCTGTCGACAAACCTACTCATGGGGGCGGAGGCACGCGAGCTCATCCGCACCAACACACTGGTGCCGGCGGACTGCCTCCTCGAAGATGTTTGGACGAGGAACAAGATGAACAACGTCCCGATGGCGCCTCGCCTCGCTGGCCAGGCACGTCTCGACTACATAGAGCATATCCTGAACGGCTGGCCGAAGATGCGGGATGACCCCCGGTATGTCCCCACAGCGTTGTACTAGGACGGCAGGTAGAGCTGGAGTACCAGGGGCGGCTCAACAACTTCTTCCCCACCACCGAGACCAGTTCGCCGCCTTCGGATTTTTTCTTCGGCGATGCCTCCGACTCCTTCGCCGGACATAATAGCAATGAAACGTACCAGCGCCTCCCGGAAGAGATGTCGATGGTGCGAGCGGCACCGCCACCACCTCAACCTCCACAAAGCGATGGAGTCGGAGTGGCCCGAACCTAAGTGGCCGCCGCAGGAGATGTAGTTCGCCATCGTGGCGTCCGTGGCACTGCCACCTCAACCTCCACAAGCGATTGAGGAGGAGGAGGATGACTAGGAGGGGAGTGTCCCGAACGCGAGTGGCCACAGTAGGACATGCAGTTCGCCATCGAGGCATCCTTGGTACCGCCCCGCCGGAGTCTGTGTTCCCTGAGTGTTGTTGCGACAACCGCCGCCGGTCACCTGTACCTACACCGGCGAGAACCTTCCCGAACTGCCTGTGCTCGACCTGCCGCCTTTTTAGGGTTTAGTTTATATGAATTGTGTTAAGTTTGAGAATTATGTACCGTTAGAATCTAGTTTGAATAAAATTTATCTTATTTCGATTTTAAATATTGTTTTCAAATTTTCCTATTGGGGTCGTGTAGCGCCCCGACCCCAGAACTATACAGTGAAGCTTTGTGCAACCGGTCATGCTACACAATCGAAAGTTACTAGGTTTACCAATCCCAGGCCAAAACCTTTGGCAGGTGTGCTCGGAATGGATCATCGACACACAACACCTCGATCATGCCATAAGCTCAGACATAGATATCATGTATAGTTAAGAGATCAAGACTTGTGAAACAACTGGCACATCACAGACTCTACGACACAAAGATTCATATAGCAACTCATATATGAGAAAGATACAAATATTACATACAAAAGGGATCACAGATCCATCAGTACATCAAGCGGAAGCGAGGTAGTGTTGTCTAACAACAAGACGCAAATTATGGCCTAAGAGGCCTATAGATAAATAATAAACCCAAGCCAGCTTGTTCCACGGTCCCAAGATTCCACATGGGAACCCCGAACTATTCGTCGACGTCCACGAAGAACCCACCTAGCTGCTCGGTGTTGTCCTCCTCTGAAACAAATTCATAAAGGCAGCAAAGAGAGACTGAGTACGACGTACTCGCAAGTTTAGTAGGGCGATATAGGCCCAATGCTGATGGAGGCTCTAAAGCTGTATATGTAGTTGTTTTGCATAAAGCTAGATTTTCATTTAAAAGATATAAAAAGACCCATGGCATCAACTACTCAGATATTTTCTGAAAAAGGGATAAGAGAGTAACATTTTCGTTCGGTTCTCGTCGAACCAAGTAGTACCAAGAATCATCACTCGCCACCACCAAAGACACCCCCTCGAATCACCCTCGAGGAAATGAACCTTTATCACACGTTGATTATGCAACATTTAGCTGCCATATCAATTAAGTTAAGGTTCTCTATGATCTTATCGTCTATTCCCAAGTCGTTCATAACCGCGGACACGGCTTTTCAAAAAGATTAAACCCAGCAGGGGTGTACTAATTTACCCATTGGTACCGTCCGGCTCGCCTAATTAGCTCTCTTCCGGGGAAAGCTAGCAAGTGGGCGCGGTTAAACCTTTACCTCGCATGAGACTATCCAAGAGTCATCTGTGGTGACAGGACAAGTTTACCCAGCCTATTTCAGCCCCTACCCCACTGCCACGTCCTAAACACCACCATCCTCATCATTTCTTTTTCCGCTCACACACGCGCAAATGGAAATAGCAAACTAGAGGACCCTTGGATACGCCCGCACTAGTTATTCAGTTAGTAAGGAGCCCATACTCCCACCAATGGAAGCACGCTCGTCTTGGTTCAAGAGGTAAAGAACTCGCACCTAGGGGCAGGAATGAGACAAAACACCATCCCCGATGGCAACTCATCCAAGCCTTCTTAGCATTTTAATTAAGCATCACCATTAACCACCATGCCCGCATCATTCCATCAACATAAACAATTATGGAATTAAACATCGGACATAACTAGTAATTGACTAAGCATAGGTAAGCATATAAACAACAAATATATTTTGTATCTGGCCAACACATCACACCTAGGGTTCATAGGAGGGGGAACATGTATTGGTTCGGGGAAAAACATGCATACATAGGATTATCTAGCATTGACCAAAAATTGTCATTGGAATCGCATATAATATTATGGTGGATAAAATAAGTTTATAAACAATAGGATGCTAGATGCCAAGAAGGTTAGGTTATCTCTTGCCTTGCTGCCGGGGCGTGTAGTACTGCTCGTCGGGATAGGTCGGGGTGACCTCAACTCCGGAATCTATCGATACCCAAAATAATACAAAAGAACAAATAAATCACACGAACACAAGGTGCAATGCTCAATCACATGATGACATGTCAAATTGATTTAAAGATCCCATCATATAAATTAAATAGCAAAATTAAATGGGGAGCCAAATAATTAGTGCAATTATTTGAAAACAACCCCATATTTAACTTAATGACTACATTATGTATAAATTATTACATTATTATATAAGTGGCTCAAATATGCATGATCATGATATGATTGGATAGGGTTTGTTCTTCCGATCATTTTGGTACCTCATTTGTGAATTTCCAATTATCGATGATTAAATAGCGAATTGAATAATTATTTGAATTTAATTCATTTAACTATTTAAACAAAAACATCAATAAATATTTGTGATCATGAGTTGATATTACCCTGATTTGATAGCATTTGAAACACTGATCATTTTGATATTTTATTCATAATTTTTGGTTAAATATTTATCGAATTATGATTTTCCCAAATTAGGTATTATTTATACCATTTTAGGAATTCTTAATTAAACCAATAGAATATAAGTTCAAAAGAAAGTTACAATGATTCCTTCTGGTAGAGTTTGTTTCCCTGAACATTTTGAAATTTGATTTGTCGAATTTGAAGAATTATTCAAATAGTTATCGATTATTTAAATTTGTTTCAAAAATCTAAAAAGGGGAAAACAATTCCCAGACAGGCGGCCAGGCCGGGCTGCAGGCCGGGCACCAGCCCGAAGGCATCGGCCTTTGGCCGGCCCAGGCTGGGCTAGGAGGCCGGGGGGGTGGCCGAAGCCACCGGCCTCGTGCCGGCCCAAGCTGAGCCCAGGCCGGGAGCAGGGCCGGGCTCCTGCCCGAGCCAACCGGCCTCCTGGCCGGACAGGCCGGGGTCCAGGCCGGGGCACGGGAGCGTGTGGAGCGGCGGTGACCGCCGGCTAATCGATGG
The DNA here is from genome assembly GCA_012064385.1 of Puccinellia tenuiflora. Lineage (NCBI taxonomy): Eukaryota > Viridiplantae > Streptophyta > Magnoliopsida > Poales > Poaceae > Puccinellia > Puccinellia tenuiflora. The sequence goes on along the minus strand of QRDG01001230.1, from coordinate 297,911 downwards.
CGAAGGAGGGATAGGGGGAAGCGGGAGAGGGCAGAAATGGACGGGGGGCTCACCCGTGAAGCGTGAGGTGGCTAGGCGCGGCCGGGGACGACCACCGCGGCCGGAATCCGGCGAGGACGAGAGCGGCGAGTGGCGGCAGGGGTTGGGGAAGTCGAGGACGCGGGCGTCGGCTCCGGACCTCCCGGCCCGATTCCGCCGGTGGGGAGGGAGCAGAGGACGCGGCGGACCTCCTTGTCCACTTCGATATAACTGGGGCGTATCGGACTGACGACGGCGAGCTCGGCAAGAGCGGCGGGAACGGAGGAGCTCGGGAGAGGAGAGAGGACGAGGAGAGGGAGCAGGCAGTGGGGAAACGGGGTGAGGAGCAGGTGGGGGTCCTCGTGCCCTTGTCCACCGGGCGGCACGGCCACGAGGGATTGGGGCGGCGGCATGGGCACGGAGGAGGTGGCGGCATGGCGCCAGTGGCCATGGCCGCCACTGTGCGGGAAAAGGAATTTTCGCAAAAAAACCCCTGCCTCTATTTTCTGTAATTGCAAAGTGGTCTAGCAGCAATTTGTGGAATTTAAAAAGGGGCTCTTAAACATTTTTAAAAATTCTGGGAAAATTCACAGAAGCTTCCCAGAACATTCAGCACCTCCACAAAAATTGGTGCCCTAAAATAAATTGTTTTGCACTATATTTGTTCATAGGGTTTGAATGAGGTCATTTTTGGTAAACTCCAATTTGGATTTAATTGGAGCACTTAAACAATTCCAAAAATAGTGAAAATATTCATGGGGGCTTCCAATATATTTATGAAGCTCCCCATGATTTTAGTTGAAATTTTTGGAATGTTTAACTTGGTTTCAAAAATAGAATTTGAATTAACAAGATTTTTAATTCTCAAGTTTATTTCTTATTTGGCAAAACTTGGATTTTTGAGAATTGGTTCCATTATGTCAATTGGAACTTCCTAACAATTTGGAAGTCGAAGAACAAATTGGTTGACAAGTTAAGCATTTGGATTGGGTGTTTGGTAAGTTTGCTTCCCCATTCTAAATTGCTTGCATAGGTTGGTTGTTAGAATAGCAGTTTCATATGGATGCCATGATGCAAACAATGATGCAAAAGTGGAATTTTTTTGGTATTTTTCATTACATAGCTGGGGCTGTTACAATTCTACCCCCCTTACAGGAATCTCGTCCCGAGATTCTAGGCTTGAGTGAAGAAGGTGGGGTATTCCTGACGAAGGCTAGTTTCTCGCTCCCATGTGGCTTCTTCCTCGGAATGGTTAGACCATTGGATTTTGAGGAACTTGATGGTCTTGTTGCGGGTTTTCCTCTCCGCTTCATCCAAGATGCGGATAGGATGCTCGCGATAGGTCAGATCCTCCTGGATGTCCAACGCCTCATGATCAACCCCACGGATTGGATCCTTGAAGCAACGACGGAGTTGGGAGACATGGAATACATCATGCACATCCGGGAAGTTGGAGGGTAGCTCGAGTTGATATGAGAGATCTCCTCGCTTGGCTAGGACGGTGAATTGACCAACATAGCGAGGTGCCAACTTGCCCTTGATCCCGAAGCGACGAACGCCTCGGAGGGGAGAGACTCGAAGATAGGCTTTATCACCAATTTCATAGTGAACCTCTTGATGATGCTTGTCATAGTAGCTTTTCTGCCGGGATTGAGCAGCCTTGAGATTATCCCGAATAACACGGACTTTATCCTCGGCCTCATTGATCACATCAGGACCAAAGAGTGGCCTCTCTCCGGTTTCAGACCAATTTAGAGGAGTCCTAGATTTCCGTCCATAAAGAACCTCAGGGAGCCATCTGCAAACTGGCTTGGTAGCTGTTGTTGTAGGAGAACTCGGTGAGAGGGGGGTATTTTTCCCAACCCTTGCCGAAGGAGATGACACATGCCCGAAGCATGTCCTCAAGAATTTGGTTCACCCTTTCAGTTTGACCGCCGGTTTGAGGATGATAGGCGGTGCTGAAGTTGAGGCGGGTTCCGAGAGCCGTTTGGAAACTTTGCCAAAATTTGGACACAAACAGGCTTCCACGGTCTGAGATGATCCGCAAAGGAATCCCATGCAAAGGAACAATCCGGGCCATATACAAGTCAGCAAGTTGGCTTGCTCGAACATCGTCACGGACCAGAAGGAAGTGGGCAACCTTGGACAAACGGTCGATGATGACCCAGATGGCATTGTTGCCCTTTTGTGACTTTGGAAATCCAGTGATGAAATCCATACCTACTTCATCCCATTTCCACTCGGGAATGGCTATGGGGCGAAGAGTACCCGCTGGCCTTTGATGTTCAGCCTTCACTCGGCGACAGACGTCGCATTCAGCAACATACTCAGCGATCTCGCGCTTCATGCAAGACCACCAGAACTGCCGGCGAAGATCTTGATACATTTTGGTGCTACCCGGATGAATAGAGATGGGGGGATCATGAGCTTCAGAGAGAATCAACTCTTTTGGGTTCCCACTCTTGGGCACCACTAGACGGTCACCGAAGTAGACCACCCCATGATCATCAACAGAAAAACAGTCGGCCTTCCCATTTGCTATTTTCTCTTTGATCTCGAGGATTTCAGCATCATTTTGCTGGGCGGCCTTGATTTCATCCACAAGGGTGGATTTGATCTCCAGGTTAGCTAGATATCCGGAAGGAACAACCTCCAGATTTAACCGAGCAAATTCCTCATGGAGAGCAGGTTGAGCCTTTTCAATCATGATTGTGTTGCAATAGGCCTTGCGACTCAGAGCATCGGCCACGACATTTGCCTTGCCCGGCTGATAATTGAGGGTCACATCATAGTCTTTGATTAATTCCAACCATCTTCTCTGTCTCAGGTTTAGATCCGGCTGGGTGAAGAGATACTTCAGACTTTGATGATCAGAATAGATCTCGCAACGGTTGCCCAACAGGTAGGGCCTCCATTGCTTCAGAGCATGTACCACGGCGGCAAGCTCTAGATCATGAGTTGGATAATTTTGATCATGTGGTTTGAGTTGACAAGAGTCATAGGCCACCACATGACCTTCTTGCATCAAAACACAGCCCAAACCTTGGAGTGACGCATCACAATAGACGACAAAGTATTTGTCGGTGTCAGGAAGGACAAGCACCGGAGTGGTGGTGAGCTTGACCTTGAGGGTTTGGAAACTCTCTTCAGCCTTGTCTGACCACACAAACTGTTTGTTTTTCTTGAGGAGGTCAGTCAGTGCCTTGGCTATTTTGGAAAAGCCCTCGATGAATCGGCGGTAATAACCCGCCAATCCAAGGAAGCTTCGGATATCTTTGACGGACTTGGGAGTTGGCCAATCCAGGATTGCCTGAATCTTGTCAGGTATCACCGCTACTCCAGCAGCTGACACCACGTGACCGAGAAAAATGAGCACTTTTAGCCAAAACTCACACTTGGAGAACTTGGCATAGAGGCGGTGATCTCGAAGCTTGGGCAAGACTAGTCGAAGATGCTCAGCATGTTCTTCTTCGGTTTTGGAGTAGACAAGGATGTCATCGATGTAAATGATGACAAACTTGTCGAGGTACTCGTGGAAGATGGAGTTCATCAGCGGGTAGTGAAAGCCGTCTTTGGAATATCCTCCTTTCGGATTTTTATCTGATGGTAGCCTGACCTCAGATCCATCTTGGAGAATACCGTTGCACCAGCTAGTTGATCGAATAGGTAAGTTATTCAAGGAATGGGGTACTTGTTCTTGATGGTCACCGCATTCAAAGGGCGGTAATCAACAACCAGCCGAGGAACATTAGTATCCCTCTTCTTGACAAAGATGACCGGGCAGCCCCAAGCTGAGCTACTCGGCCGGATGAATTCTTTTTCTAGCAGCTCATCAAGTTGCTTCTTTAGTTCAGTTAGCTCTTCCGTTGGCATGCGGTAGGGCCTTTTGGAAATTAGGGCGGTTCTCGGAACCAACTCAATCACAAACTCCACGCTGCGATCAGGTGGCATGCCAGGCAATTCCTCCGGAAACACATCGGGGAATTCACACACCACAGCAACTTCATGCATTTCAGGCGGGGTGGTTCCTTCCAGGAACCATAGACTGATCTCCGGAGAGAGAGGAGTGGCTGCGGACGGAGTTGCAGAAGTTGGGGACCAATATCGGACTTCCCCATAGCTTGGGTGGATCACTGTGACAGTCTTGGCAGCACAATCCAGGTTGGCCTGATATTTGACTAGCCAATCCATACCCAGAATAACATCGATTCCCTCTGACTTCTGGGCCATCAGTAAGAACGGGAAGGGTATTGACCCGACGGAAATCTGAACCTTAGGAGCTATCCAATTTGTGTGCCAACTAGAGCCTGGGGTCTTGACCACTAGCGGGGAGTCCATATTTGCAAATGGTATTTGGTGGTTGTGTGCATATGATATGGATATGAATGAATGCAATGCTCCAGAATCAAATAAGAATGAAGCTGGATATGCATTGATTCGAAGCGTACCCATGAGAACTCCGGGGTCCTGATGCATGTAAAATGCATACATGAACTTTGCACTATAATACTTATATTCCATTCATATTTGCATCATATAAGGGGTATATTACTGTTATTTAATGATTTTTGGTAATTAATAATGATTTCCCCTTTTTATGGAATTAATCCTGCGTTGGCAGAAAACCCCTACTTCTTTCCTTATTTATTTCAGGACCTTAACGACGTCATAATGAGCTGAAAATTTACGGGGATCATTATTTTGGAAGGAGGAAGACCTAGGAGCGAAANGGGCACTCCCTGGAGTAGTGCCCCGGCTCGCCACAAGCGAAGCAAGTGGGCCTCGGTGGTGGTGGAGGCAGCTGAGGGCGGAAGCCACTTCCAGCCGCACCCAAGGTCGAGGTAGCTGGGCGAGGCGGAGGTGGCCTGAACCCGGAAGGCCTTGGTGCGAAGGGTGCACGAGGCACAGCGCTGAAGGGCACAAAGACCCTGCGCTTCTTGCCCTCCGAAGAAGAGGAGCTCTGGTTGTCGATGGGAGCTGGCCTCTTGGAAGCCTCCAGCTCCTTCCTACCCTGCTCCATAGTGAGAGCCTGGTTGTAGAGCTCCTGGTAGGACTTGAACTTGAAGGGTAGGAGCTCGTATCGGAGGCGAGGGGCGAGCCCCTTGCGGAAGAGGTATTGCTTGTCCTCATCGTTCGTCACGTCCCGAGGGGCGTAACGCGAGAGGTGGTTGAACTCCCGCCCATAGGCTTGGACGTCCATGCGTCCCTGGGTTAGATCCAGGAACTCCCTCCTCTTGAGGTCCATGACGGGCTTGGGGATGTACGCCGCACGGAAAGCGGCGCGGAAATCCTCCCAAGTGAAGACATGGCCCGCGGCAAACATTGCCACGTGGCTCTCCCACCAGGAGCCGGCGGCTCCATTCAGCAGGTAGGTGGCGAAGTTGACTTGTTCCGCCACCGGAACGTGCAGAGCGGCAAACTTGCGCTCAAGAGCCCGGAGCCAATCATCCGCATCAAGCGGCTCCTTAGCTTCGGTGAAGGTAGGAGGTTGGGACCGCAAAAACTCGGTGAGAGTGTTGCAGTCGTTGTTCCTCCTGGCCCCTTGCTACACCAGCTGCTCGAGCAGACGCTCATTGCGCAGCCGGTTCTCCTCGATGGCCATTGAGGGTGGCGGCGGTGCATCAGGGTCACCGGGGTTACCACGACGGGTGGGAGCCATTCTGAAGATTTGGAACAAGGACAAGTTAGTAATCAGCTCCGAACAATTAGGATAGATAAAAGAGTTCTTCCAGATATAGCGATTAGAGATGGCACTGACACCAAAACATATTTAGGCAACCACGGTGACATCACGTCATTGCGGCGATAGCAAACAGATACAACGGACTCGAGACATAACTGGACGGTAAGACCCCAAACCCCGAGAACCTAAACATCGACACCAAACATAAAACAAATAGAGGTTAGAATCAGAGTAGAGCGAGCTGGGTGAGGAGTAAAAAGAATCCTAAGAAGGTTTTCACAACTCATTTTTAGGTTAAAAATAATTTTCAACTAGACTCGACATCGACCAATAGAAAGGGTTTCCTACAGGCAGTCCTGCTCTGATACCAACTTGTAGTCGCCCCGACCCCAGAACTATACAGTGAAGCGTTGTGCAACCGGTCATGCTACACAATTGAAGGTTACTGGGTTTACCAATCCCAGGCCAAAACTCATTGGCAGGTGTGCTCGGAATGGATCATCGGCACACAACACCTCGATCATGCCATAAGATCAGACATCGCTATCACGTATAGTAGAGAGATCAAGACTTGTGGAACAACTGGCACATTGCAGACTCTACAACACAAAAACACATATAGCAACTCATATATGAGAAAAATACAAATATTAGACACAAAAGGGATCACCGATCCAACAATTCATCAAGCGAAAACGAGGTAGTGTTGTCTAACAACAAGATGCCGATTATGGCCTAAGAGGCCTACAGATAAATAATCCCAGCCAGCTTGTTCCACGGTCCCAAGCTGCCACCTGGGAACCCCGGACTACTAGTCAACGTCTGACGAGGTTAGGGCTCGGCAAATCCCTGGGTCGAGTACCCCGGGTTGATTGAAGGGGAGGAAGATGAACGTTGGTGATCACGACGGCTAACAGGGGGCGATTTACCCAGGTTCAGGCTCCCGGAGGATAACACCCTACTCCTGCTTGTCTGGTTATTGCTGATGAGCGTGGCTACAATGGCGAGATGGCAATCTCGCTAGGGTTTGAAGATGGCAGCTATGCCTATGCGGTGAGTTGCTTAGTTGCTTGCTTACCCTAGACGAAAGACCCTCCCAGCCTTTATATAACAGGCTGGGTCTCGGATGAACGGTGCCGATGGCACTTACAGGATGAACGACTCTGATGGCCTATCGCCGACTGTCTTGGGCCGCACGTCGTCCTCCTTGGGCCTTCCTTGGGCCCTCGCCATAGGGTTGATGGACTTGGCGTGACCCAGGTATCACCACCGTGGGGTAGTCAAAGAGTAACCCCATGACAGTAGCCCCCGAGTGCTTAGTCGAATCGGAGAGTCGGGTAAAGGACTCCTTTCTTCCGGGCACGCCACCAGGTTCCTGAAAGGAACAAATAAAATTGTCGACTCCGGCCGTTCAGGGCTTATGGAGGATTCCTTGGTCGAAACATCGACTGCAGGGTGAAAACTGCGAGTGTTGCTCCGGTCGGTGATTTTTCGACTGCGATTGTTTTGAGTCATTCGGGAGCGCGAACAGCGCTCCCGATGGGAGTAGCCCCCGAGATTAAGCTGAATTGCTTGCAATTGAGGTTAAACTCAATTTTTCCTTCAGTCGAAAAGCCCGCTCCCGATGGGAGTGAAGAAGGGACTCGATTTTACGGAGTCGCAACTTGCTTTGCACGACTTACTTTGTACTCGGCCAGTTTGGCTTACTGCTTAAGTTTGCTCAGCTCGTGGAGCTTACTGTATTCCTTGTGCAGTCGAATGGACTTGTCGAGTCGACTCAGCTCTCAGAGCTTACTGTATCTTTGTTGCACTCGAAAGAGCTGTCCGGGTGCTCCATCAGCCCGTTGGCTTACTTGATACGCCTCCGCAGATGACGTCAGGGCTGACGTTTTCGGCGTGCTCTGCATCCGATGGGACGTAACAGGGTGGTCCCAGTGTCAGTATTGACTGTTCTGACCGTTGGGCGCGAAATTTTCACGGCATGATGATGGCGCCTCGATTCCCGCGCGTAGTGGGCGGCGTGGGCGGCGACGGTTGCTATCTCCGCGCGACACGTGGACGGCCAGATGTTGCCTTGAATTGCCGCTTCGTGGAGGACGGCCAGGATGAACTGACCCCGCGGTATATAATTTTCACCGCGGTGGGGAACAGTTCACGCCATCCTCATTTCGCCGCCATCTCCTCTGCTTTCTCCTCCAGTGCTGCTCCTCCATTGCTGCCCTTGCGCCCAGTTCTCCAGAGCTTTCTCCACTCTCCCGAGCGAAGATGGGCTTGAAGAGAGCGAAGACCACCGAGGGCGCCGCCGCCGATGCGGGCATGAAGAAGGTGGACGACGACTGGGTCAAGTCGTCGGTGAAGAAGACCGATCTCGAGAGCCTCCGCGCGCAGGGGTTGCTGCCGTCGGCGGACCAGGCGGCCGTGCGTGCTCCGGGAAAAGAGGTACTCCCCTCCCCTCGCGATGGGGAACGCGTCTGCTTCGTGGAGTTCCTTCCACGGGGTTTCGGGTTCCCCATCCACGATTTTGTTCGTGGTCTCATGTATGCTTATGGGATTCAGATCCACGATCTGACTCCCAATAGTGTCTTGAGTATCGCGAGCTTTATCGTGCTCTGCGAGTGCTTTTTGGGAATCTCTCCCAACTGGCTTCTCTGGAAGTCGCTGTTCCTCGTCAAGAGGAACGTTGGGAAGTCGAAGCAGGTCTACCCCGTCGGCGGCTTCGGCATCCAAGTGCGTGGCGACACCACATACTTCCAAATAAAGAAGTCCGACTCCGTCCAGAACTGGCAGAAGAAATGGTTCTATGTCAAGTGCGACCAAGCAGGCCTTCCCGACTTCGCAGCTGATCGCGCGTTGATGAAGACGAAGGCGTGGACGCACCCGCTGTCAAAGGAAGACAGGGAGGCGACCAAACCGCTGCTGGCGCTCCTCCGCGATCTTCTGAAGACCCTTGGGAGCGAGACAGGTGGGGTGCATCTGATTGCCACCTTCTTCAGGCTTCGGGTGCAACCGCTCCGTTCTCGCATCCACCCGATGTGGGAGTTCGAGACCGGCAATGAACTTGGCGACGAAGAAGTCGAGTCGAAGGTGAGGAGCATCACCAGCCTCCGAGCCGCCGATACTTGCAACGTGAAGTGCCCGGTGGAGCCGTATGGGCCGAACAACCCTGTGCCTGAGGTAAGCTTCCTTGTAAGTTCTGTCGAAATTTTCTTTTGTCTGACCCGAATTTTTGACAGGGTCGCTCCAGCTTTGTCAGCCTTCCTCCGCTGATGGAGAGCGGTCCTCACGAAGAGGCAGAGATCTTGAAGGAGGACGAGGATGATGACGATGAACTTCCTTCCGCTAACTCTCCGAGCGAAGAGGTGGAGGAGGATGACGAAGACGAAGAGCCGCTGCACAAGCGGCAAAGGCGAAAGATTGGCGAGTCTGCTTCGGCTTCGTCACCCGCAAAGCGAGTGGAGGTGGAAGACGTGGACGAGGGAAGCGAGTCGTCCTCGGGTGCCAGGTACGCGAGCGACCCGACGGAGCCGTTGGTCGTGCCTCCCCTTAGCTCTGCGCCGCCGACTGGGTTCGGAAGGATGCCCTCCGTCTCCCTGGGCAGCAAGGTGTTCTTTCCGCACAACGAGCATCCTAGCGGACTGGGTGCGCTGCTGGAGAGGTACCGCGAGGGTAAGGTCAAGGCGTTGAAGGAAGTTGTGCACACCCAGCTTGTTGCCGGGGCGAACGTGGCGCTGGCGTACGTTCGAATGCACCGGCCCCATCTTCCCTTGGACAAGGTGCTTGACGGCTTGCCTGGAGCAGGTGACTACGCCGATACTCTTGCGGCTGCGCGTCAGATGATTCAGCAGGTCCAGGCCTTCATTAAGCAACTTGTGGGGCCGCTTGATGCGCCAAAGGAGGAGCCTGTAGAGTAAGAATAGCAGTCTGTTGTTGTACAGTGTTAGCTTGTAACGAGAAAATTTTCCCAGTGGAAAAAATGATGTTTGCATGTCGGGGTGGGGGTAGCCCCCGAGCGAATGAATTGTATCTTGTGGACTTCTGTACACCTATATGGCGCAGCCCCCGAGCGGATCGAGTGCGGCCGAGGTGTATCGAGTTGCCTGTGCGACGCAGCCCCCGAGTGCTTCGAGTGCGGCTAAGGCGTTTCGAGTGGAACCTGTGTGGCGCGGCCCCCGAGTTCGTCGGGTGGCGACCAAGGTTTTGTTAGAGACCTGTACGGCGCAGCCCCCGAGTGCATCGGGTGACGGCCAAGGGTTTTTCGAGTCGGACCTGTATGGCGCAGCCCCCGAGTGTGTCGAGTGGCGGCCTAGGTTTGTCTTAGACCTGTACAGCGCAGCCCCCGAGTGGTTCGGGTGGCGGCCGAGGATTTTCGAGTGGAACCTGTGTGGCGCAGCCCCCGAGTGCGTCGAGTGGCGGCCTAGGTTTTGACTTAGACCTGTATAGCGCAGCCCCCGAGTGGTTCGGGTGGCGGCCGAGGATTTTCGAGTGGAACCTGTGTGGCGCAGCCCCCGAGTGCGTCGAGTGGCGGCCTAGGTTTTGACTTAGACCTGTATAGCGCAGCCCCCGAGTGGTTCGGGTGGCGGCCGAGGATTTTCGAGTGGAACCTGTGTGGCGCAGCCCCCGAGTGCGTCGAGTGGCGGCCTAGGTTTTGATTTAGACCTGTACAGCGCAGCCCCGAGTGCTTCGGGTGGCGGCCGAGGATGTTTGAGTGGAACCTGTGTGGCGCAGCCCCCGAGTGCGTCGAGTGGCGGCCTAGGTTTTGACTTAGACCTGTACAGCGCAGCCCCCGAGTGGTTCGGGTGGCGGCCGAGGATTTTCGAGTGGAACCTGTGTGGCGCAGCCCCCGAGTGCGTCGAGTGGCGGCCTAGGTTTTGACTTAGACCTGTACAGTGCAGCCCCCGAGTGGTTCGGGTGGCGGCCGAGGATTTTCGAGTGGAACCTGTGTGGCGCAGCCCCCGAGTGCGTCGAGTGGCGGCCTAGGTTTTGACTTAGACCTGTACAGCGCAGCCCCCGAGTGGTTCGGGTGGCGGCCGAGGATTTTTGAGTTGCTTGCTGATAAAAATAAACGGGAGAGCTTGTTCCTCAAATCACTTTATTGATTTTTGCGAGCAGGCCGCCTCATTAAAACCCTTCCAGTCCCCTCAGGTACCCTGGCGAGGGAAAGAGTGCGTCTGAAACCTGCCGCTTCTTGACATTGTACATTGTTACAGATTCGGGTCGATCAGGCGTAGAAACGGCGCAGTTGCGCAACGTTCCACGGGTTGCTGCAGACTGTCCCCGTCTTCGAGTCCTTCAGGCGGTAAGCTCCGCCGCCGATTGCTTCTGTCACGATGTATGGACCCTCCCATGGGGAGGCAAGTTTATGCACCTTCTTCTGCTTGAGACGGAGGACAAGATCACCAGCGATGAACGCTCTGGGCCGGAGTCGCCGTCCGTGATAGTTGCGCATGTCTTGCTGGTACACGGCTGTGCGGGTAAGGGCGATGTCGCGTGCTTCGTCCAAGGTGTCCATGTCATCTTCGAGTGCTTCCTCTGCATCAGACTCATCGTAGGCCACCACTCGGGGGGCGTCGAACTTGATGTCGCACGGCAGGACTGCTTCAGCGCCGTACACCATGAAGAATGGCGTGTACTGTGTAGATCTGTTTGGCGTGGTACGCAGACTCCACGGCACAGATGGCAGCTCTTCAACCCAGGCACCTGCAGCACGCCTCAATGGGACTCGCAGGCGCCTCTTGATGCCCTTGCAGACTAGGCCATTGGCTTTCTCGACTTGTCCGTTGGACTGCGGGTGCGAGACAGACGCGTAGTTGAGCTTGATGCCTTGTTCAGAGTAGAAATCCTTGAACTCTTCGGCTGTGAAGTTCGTACCATTGTCGGTGATGATGCTGTGTGGCACGCCAAACCTGAAGATGATCGACCTGATAAAGTTGACTGCCGAGGAGGCGGTCGAACTTGTGATGGGCACGGCTTCGATCCACTTCGTAAACTTGTCGACTGCCACCAGGAGATGAGTATGTCCGCCAGGAGAAGACTTCTTGAGTGGACCCACCATGTCGAGCCCCCATTGAGCGAAAGGCCATGCGAGTGGTATGGTCTTCAGTGCTGATGCTGGTGCATGTGGCTTGTTGGCGAACTCCTGGCAGCCGATGCATTTCCTCACGAGTTCTTCTGCGTCTTGCATTGCTGTGGGCCAGTAAAACCCTGCTCGTAGGGCTTTGGCCACCAAGGCTCGACTGCTGGCGTGGTGTCCACAGATGCCTACGTGGATCTCGAGTAAGATAGCTTGACCGTCGACTGGGTCGATGCACCTTTGGAGGACTCCTGAGATGCTTCGCTTGTAGAGTTCCCCGTTGATGACGGTGAAAGCCTTGGAGCGGCGGACGACGCGCTTGGCTTCGACTGGGTTCGCTGGTACCCTCTCATGCAGTATATAGGCCAGATATGGGCTTGTCCATGTAGGTTCGAACAGCATTACCTCCATGGGCTCCTCCGCGCTGGGCGAGTTGGTGGTGCTCGTTGTCGGTGTAGAGGGTCCTGGCGCAGGCCGGAGCTTGATGGAGCGTTGCTTGATGCACTCGAGGAAGACTCCAGGTGGCACCGGTGCTTTGTCCGAGCCGAGGTTGGCGAGGGTGTCAGCTTCCTCGTTGCTCTCGCGGCCGATGTGCCGCAGCTCGCAGCCGTCGAAGGTGCCTTCCAACTGGTTGTATAGGTCTCTGTAAGCTATCATGTTGTCGGCGATGGCGTCACATTGCTTCATGGTTTTCTGTACTCTGCCTCATTGTTAGAGGGTTTTGGGAAGTCCATCTGCAGTACATACTTCAGTTTGTCGCCTTTGGGTGAGATGAGGACGACTCCGGCCCCTGCCGATCTGAACTTCTTGGACCCGTCGAAGTACATTGTCCATGCGTTGGACAAGTCGGGTACGTCTGGCAGCTGGGCCTCTATCCACTCTGTGGTGAACTCTGGAAGGACTTGAGCCTTGATTGCCTTCGGGTGCGCATACTTCAGCCCCCAGGGTCCCAACTCGACAACCCACTTGGCGACTCGTCCTGTCGCGGCTTGGTTGGTGAGGATGTCGGAGAGCCCAGAGGAGCTTACCACCGTGATGGTGTGCTCGGAGAAGTAGTGGACGACCTTCCTTGATGTCATGAAGACTCCGTACGCTAGCTTCTGGTAATGCGGGTATCGCTGCTTGGAGAGGGTTAGCACCTCGCTAAGAAAATAGACTGGTCGCTGAACAGGGTGGCTGTGCCCTTCTTCTCCTCGTTCGACGACGAGTACTGTGCTGACCACTCTGTTTGTGGCTGACACGTAAAGGTACAGCGGCTCATTCTCCATTGGCGCCACCAGTACTGGAGGAGTCGTGAGGGTTTTCTTGAGCTTGTCGAACGCGTCCTGCGCTTCTTCTGTCCACTCGAATTTGTCCATCTTCTTCATCAGCTGGTAGAAAGGCAGGGCTTTTTCTCCCAGCTTACTAATAAACCGGCTGAGAGCTGCGACTCGGCCGGCTAGGCGTTGCACTTCATGAAGCTTGGTTGGTGCTGGCATTGCGAGTATGTTTTGCACCTTCTCAGGGTTGGCTTCAATTCCTCTTGCCGAGACGAGGTACCCGAGCAGTTCTCCGGCTGGGACGCCGAAGACACACTTGTCCGTATTCAGCTTGATCTGATACTTGTTGAGTGCGGCGAAGACTTTGCGGAGGTCAGCAATTAAATTGTCCTCCGTTCGAGTGGTGATGACTATGTCGTCGACGTAGACTTGTACGATCTTTCCTATTAGCTCCTTCAGGCAAGCTTGCATCGTGCGCTGGTATGTGGCTCCAGCGTTCTTCAACCCGAAGGGCATCATCTGGTAGCAGAACACACCATGGGGTGTGATGAATGCAGTCTTCTCTTCATCTTCGACTTTCATCCTGATCTGCTGGTACCCGGAGTAGGCGTCCAGGAAGGATAGGCGCGCGCAGCCTGCAGTCGAGTCGATGATCTGGTCTATCCGCGGGAGCGGAAAATGATCCTTGGGGCAGCACTTGTTAATGGCGGTGAAGTCGACGCACATGCGGAGTTTCTTCGTCTTCTTCTTCTCCACCAGAACCGGGTTCGCTACCCAGTCCGAGTCCTTGATCTCTCGGATGAATCCAGCGTGAAGTAGCCGGTCGATTTCCTTACTAATGGCGTCTCGTTTGGGACCCGAAAAGCATTGCATGGTCTGCTTGACGGGTCTGGCATCCTTGTGGACGCGTAAAGAGTGCTCGGCGAGCTCCCTGGGTATACCTGGCATGTCAGAAGGTTGCCAGGCAAAGATATTCTAGTTCTCCCGTAGGAACTCGATGAGCGCGCCTTCCTATGCGATAGGCAGGCTCGCCGACACCTTGACTGTCTTGCTGGCATCCGTCGGGTGGACTTGATGAGTTCTTGTGTCGTCAGTCGCGTTGAAGGCAGATTCCTTAGCTGGTTTCTTGCGTGGCGGGAAGATGGTTTTGTCGTTGTCGACCGCCATCATCGCAAGATGCTCCTCCATTCCGAAGAACTGAGAGATTTCGCTGAACTCGCGGTCGCAGCTGTCGGAGCGGTTGAAGTCGCCGTGCACCGTGATGACGCCCTTGGGTCCGGGCATTTTGAGCATCAGATAGGCGTATTGAGGTATCTCCATGAATCTGGCAAAGGTTGGGCACCCGAGTATCGCATGGTACTGCGATTTCCAGTCGACTACCTCGAAGTCGATCGCCTCCCTATGGAAATTGTCGGGTGTGCCGAAGATGACGTCGAGTGTGATTGCTCCCATGGGCGTGACTGCTTGCCCTGGTACTATGCCGTGGAAGGTGGTCCCTGATGGCGTCAAGTTTGTTGTTGGCCTGTTCATTCTTCTGAGGGTGTCGGCGAAGATGATGTTGATGCCGCTGCCTCCGTCCATGAACACCTTTTTCAAGGTGTAATCCCCGATCAGAGCTTCGACTACCAGAGCGGCGTGCCCGGGTCGTGGTACCGCAGGCGGGTGATCTGCTCTGGAGAACGTGATTGGTGTCTCTGACCCTCTCAGGTATTCGGGTACTGCAGGTGGACAGGTTACAGCCTCATAGACTTGGCGGGGTGATGGTCTTCTGGGTCCTGTTTGAAGGGCGCCCCTTCTGTATCATGTTGAGCTGCCCGCATGCCGCTGGATATGCGTCAGGGGCTTCTTGCTGCGGCTGCTGCTGCGGATAAAAGCTGCCGCTGCCTGTGCTGGGTTGGCGACTGCCGGCGCAGGTGCAGGTGCTGCTTGGAGAGCTAACTGTGCGACTGGCTGTGCTGCGGGTGCTGCCTGGGGAGCCAACTGCGTGGCTGGCTGAGCGACTATCTTCTGCATTGCCTGGTATATCCTGCGTGCCTTCTTGCAGTCCTTCAACAGGTGACGAGATCCCCACTTGCCCGTTTCCGGGTTCCTGAACATGTGGTGCTTGCAGGGTTGCTCTAGCTCTTCCTCCGGAGTCAGCGTGCGCCTCTGCCACTCTCGCTTGCGGCTCCCGTCGCCACGGTAGGTGTTGCCGCTGCTTCGGTTATATTGGCGACTCTGGTCGTCGCCGCTTCGACTGTACTGCCTGTACTGGCGACTGTTGTCGTATGCTTCATCCTCGCGGGGGGTTTCGAATCCCGCCGCTACTAACTCTATTGAGTCGTTGCCGTGGTAACGCGGCTTCTTCTTCTGGCGTCCTTCCCGCCAGTTGCTTGGTCCGGCCTCGTCTCGTGGAGTATCACGGACCGAGTCCTCTCCGTCTGCCCACTGGTTGGCTATCTTCATGAGGTCGATCATGCTTCTCGGCCGGAGCCTACCAAATTCCTCGCGGAGGTCGCGGCGGTAGACGCCGTGCATGAAGGCATCCATCACCCGGTCTTCCGAGGTAGGTTCCATGGTGTTGCGGAGCAAGGTCCACCGCTGGATGTACGACCGGAGCGGCTCGTCCCGCCCTTGCTTGCATGCTTGGAGTTCGATGAAAGTTGTCGGCCTTGAGTACGTCCCCAGGAAGCTCTTGACGAAGGCATCCGCGAACTCGTCCCACGTGCTGAAGGCGTCTTTGGGTTGAGAGTTGAGCCACCCGCGTGCAGATCCTGTGAGCATCAGCTGGATGTACTGCATGGCTGTAGTCGAAAGTACCGCCCTGGCAACTGCAGGCTATGAGGTAGTCCTCCAGCCAGTCTCTCGGGTCCTGCTTTCCGTCGTACTTGACTGCTTCTGCCGTGAGCTTGAAGCCCTTGGGCATTCTTGTGTCGCGGATGTTGAAGCTGAAGCATGGGGCGCCGCGTGGCTCGAAGTCGTTGTCGTCGTGGTCGTCAGCATTGAGCGTGCGGACCGTCCGCTGGGTGCGGTTGCGGTCTACCGTCCTCTGCGCGATGACGTTGCGGAGGTCTTCGCCTGGCTGCAGCTGTCGCGGCTGTCTTGGAGCTGGGGCTGCGAGTGCTGCGGGTTCGCGGTCGCGGCGACCCCGATTTTCCTGTGCCCTTTCTGCTGGCGCCTTGTTCGCCAGAGCCTCTTCGACTGCTTTGATGGACATGATTTGCTGCTTGTGGAGGAGAGCGCGGGCGTCACCCTCAGGCGGCTGCGTCAGTCGCAGATATGTTTCGACTGCCATGAGGGCAGCTCCGGGTGTCTTGGGGACGGGTATCCCGTCCGCGTCTTCGGTCATGAATGACGACTCGAGGTTGCGGGTAATTCTGACGCGTTCGGCCTCTGTCATCCGGGGCACGCGGGGCCTGTGGCGCCTTGCTCCTTGCGAAACCTCTGTCGAGGCAGCAGTGAACGAGTAAGCGGCCCTCCTGGCACTCGCCGCGTCGGCTTCCTCCTTGCGTCGGAGCAGCTCGGCCTTCTCTGTGCGGAGTCGCTCGCCTTCCTTCCGCAGCAGATACTGGACCGCCATAAGGTCCTCTCGGGGTGCGTCTGGTGTTGGGTATGTACCCTCCTCAACGTGCTTCAGGGCTTTGATTGCCATGTCGCGGGTGATGGTGAGCCGCGTCTGGTCCGGCATGACCACCTCCAGTGGGTATACGGGTTCGCCGCCGTTGGTCCGCACTGGGCCGGTCATGTAGACTTGCGCGGGGTAGATCTGGCGAGTGGGGTTGATGCTTCCACTGCTGCTTCCTTCATCCGAGCCGTGCTCGGAGTCGAAAATGGCTCCAATGTGGTGGGTACCACAGTTGCCGTTGAGGTTCTTCCCGTAGAATTTCGCGGCCTTCACCGCGGACGCGAGGAGTGAAGTCACTGTCGTGAACGCGGGTGCGATTGACTCGCAGCCGATCTCGAGGCGCGAAGGCGTGTCTGACGCAGGTGGAGTTGATGTAGATCCTGGCCTTGCCCACGGCGCGGTCAAGATAGTCGAAGTAGACTTGATCCGCGCTGGGGTCGCAGCCGATGCGATCTTCTTGGTAGTCGAAGAAGGCTTGGTTGACGTAGTTGAGGCAGATGCGATCTTTGCAGCAGTCGAAGATGCGATCGGTGCGTTCGCGGCAGATGCGATCTCTGCGGCGGGTGAGGGCGTGGTCGACGTAGTCGATGCAGATGCGGGTGTCGCCTCCGCGCGTAGCGCGGCCACCGTAGATCGGAGCGTTCCGTAGCTGTTTATGAGGTAACGCATGGTACCAAAAGTGATCCATGTACCTTCACTCAGTTCAGCGTACGCCAGGCGATGAGCCGGCGGGTGGCTGACGTACTCGAGGGAGCTGGTCCGGCCGGTGCAGGCGCCGGTCTTCAAGGTTGATGGAGCTGGAGCGACCATGATTCCAACGCCCGTTCTTTTCCCACAGACGGCACCAATTGACGAGGTTAGGGCTCGGCAAATCCCTGGGTCGAGTACCCCGGGTTGATTGAAGGGGAGGAAGATGAACGTTGGTGATCACGACGGCTAACAGGGGGCGATTTACCCAGGTTCAGGCTCCCGGAGGATAACACCCTACTCCTGCTTGTCTGGTTATTGCTGATGAGCGTGGCTACAATGGCGAGATGGCAATCTCGCTAGGGTTTGAAGATGGCGGCTATGCCTATGCGGTGAGTTGCTTAGTTGCTTGCTTACCCTAGACGAAAGACCCTCCCAGCCTTTATATGACAGGCTGGGTCTCGGGTGAACGGTGCCGATGGCACTTACAGGATGAACGACTCTGATGGCCTATCGCCGACTGTCTTGGGCCGCACGTCGTCCTCCTTGGGCCTTCCTTGGGCCCTCGCCATAGGGTTGATGGACTTGGCGTGACCCAGGTATCACCACCGTGGGGTAGTCAAAGAGTAACCCCACGACAACGTCCACGAAGAACCCACCTAGCTGCTCGGTGTCGTCCTCCTCTGAAATACAAATATAAAGGAAGCAAAGAGAGACTGAGTACGACGTACTCGCAAGTTTAGTAGGGCGATATAGGCCCGATGCTGACGGAGGCTCTAAAGCTATAAATGTATTTCTTTTGCATAAAGCTAATTTTCATAAACAGAGACATAAATGACACAAGTCATTCGTCTACTCAGAATAATTTTTATAAAGGGGGTAAGAGAGTAAACTTTTCATCTTCGGTTCTCGGTGAACCAACTTGTAGCCAAAATCATCTCTCATCTCCACCAAAGGCACTCCCTCGAATCACCCTCGAGGAAATGAACCTTTTTCACACACGTTGAGTTGCAACCTTTAGCTGCCAAATTTTAATTCATTAGGTTATACTTTTCTATGAGCTAATCCGCCTTTCCCAAGATTTGTCCATAACCGTGGACACGGCTTTTCGAAAAGATTTACCCTGCAGGGGTGTACTATTTTACCCACCGGTACCGTCCGGCTCACCTGATTGGCCCTCTTCCGGGGAAGTCCGGCGAGTGGGCGCAGTTAAACCTTTACCTCGCGTGAGACTATCCAAGAGTCATCTGTGGCCACAGGGCAAGTTTACCCAGCCTATTTCAGCCCCTGCCCCATCGCCACGTCCTAAACACAAAATCCTCAGCAACATTTCTTTTTCCACTCACACGCAAATGGAAAACCGAACTAGAGGACCCTTGGATACGCTCGCACAAGTTATTTGGTTAGAGGGGATTCCATATGTCCCCACCATTGGCAACACGCTCGGTTCTTGGTTCTAGCTAAAAGCACTCTCAGCCTAGGCGGCAAGGATGAGGTAAAACACCATCCCCGATGGCAACTCATCCAAGCCTTTTAGCATTTTAATTAAGCACCACAACATCCTCCACATTGTCTGATCATTCCATCAATTGCATAAATCATGGAAATAAATAACGGACATCTAAGAATTTAACTATGCATGGCTAAGCATTGCTAAGCATATAAAACCAACAATTTCATTATTGTCTCCGGCCAACACATCAAACCTAGGGTTTATAGGAGGGGGAAACATGTGATGGCTCAGGGGATAAACATGCATTCATAGGAGACTCTATATTGACTAGAATTGATATTGGAATCGCATGCAATATTATGGTGGATAAAATAAGTTTATAAAATATTAGGATGCTAGATGCCAAGAAGGTTAGGTTATCTCTTGCCTTGCTGCCGGGACGTGTAGTACTGCTCGTCGGGGTAGGTAGCGTTAACCTCGACTCCGGAATCTATCGATACCCAAAAATAATACAAAGAACAAATAAATCACACCAGGCAGAGGTGCAATGCACAATCACATGATGACGTGACAAGTTGATGCATTGATATTATCACTTAATATAGTTAACAAATTAAATGGAGTTCCAAATAATTAGTGCAATTATTTGGACACAACTCCATATTTATCTTAGTGACCACATTACTTATAAATCATTACATTATTAGAGAAGTGGCTCAATATGCATGAACATGACATGAATGGGTAGGGTTTGTCCTTCCGATCATTTTGGTACCTCATTTGTAATTTTTGGAGCACCGATGAATAAATAGAGAAAATAAATAATTAATTGAATTTAATTCTTTTAATCAAATTATGAATAACATCAAATAAATATTTGTGATCATGATGTGATGTTAGCATAGTTTGATTTCATTTTAAGTGTTGATCACATGGCTATCTTATTCATAATTTTTGGATCAATATTTAATAAGTTAAGATTTTCAAAATTTGGTATTATTTAACCCATTATAGGAATTCTTAAATAAACAACAAGATTATAACTTCAAAAGACATTTAGAACGATTCTAACACATAGGGTTTGTTTTTCTGAACATTTTGGTATTTGATTTGACAAGTTTGGATCAAAACTCAAATAGTTATTAAATGTTTTAATTCAGTTTATTTCTTAAAAAGAAAAATCCAAAAGCAGACAGGCCGGCCAGGCCGGGCTGCAGGCCGGGCACCAGCCCGAAGCCGCCGGCCTTTGGCCGGCCCAGGCTGGGCTGACGGCCGGGTGGGTAGCCGAAGCTTCCGGCCCAGTGCCGGCCCAGGCCGGGCGCTCAGGCCGGGCACCAGCCCGAGGCCTCTAGCCTCAGGCCGGCCCAAGCCTCGGCCAGGCCGGGCGCTCTGAGATGGTGACACCGGCGGCGACCGGAGTCGATTCGTCGGCGACCGAGGAAGAGGGGGAGCGAGGGAAGGCAAAAACGGGAGGCAAGCTCACCCGTGACGCGTGAGATGGCTTGGTGCGGCCGGGGTCGACCACCGCGGCCGGAATCCGGCGAGGACAAGAGCGGCAGGTGGTGACCGGGTTGGGGAAAGTCGAGGACGCCTCGTCGGGTCCGGACCTCCCGGCCCGATTCCGCCGGTGGAGAGGAAGCAGAGGACGCGGCGGACCTCCCTGTCCGCTTCGATCTAACCGGGGTGCACCGGATTGACGGCGGCGAGCTGGACACCACGGTGGCAGGGAAGGAGCTCGTGAGGGGAGAGAGAGCACGATGAGGGAGCAGGTGAGTGGGGAAAAGGGTTGAGCAGCATGTGGGGGTCCGGATGTGGTGACCACCACGTCCACAGCGGCAAGGGTGAAGGGAGCACGCCGGCATGGGCGCGGTGCAGAGGTGGCGGCATGGCGCCAGTGCGCCATGGCGCCACTGTGTGATGAAATTTTCTGAAACCCCCCTGACAACTTTTATGTTAATTGCAAAATGGTCAAGCAGTAAACTTTGGTGATTTAATTGGGGCCTTTAAACAATTTTATAAATCCACAAAATTTCATGTGGGATCCACTTGACCTTTAGGTGCTCCACAAAAATTGGTGAGGCAAAATAAAATGTTTTGGCCAACCATTGTTCATGGTTTTTTATTGTAGGCATTTTTGACAATTTCCAATTTGTATTGATTTGAAGCACTTAAGCATTTGCAAAAATACTGAAAATATTCATGGAGGCTCTAACAATAACATTGAAGCTCCCCATGATTTTAGTTTGAATTTTTGGAATGTTTAACTTGGTTTCAAAAATAGGAATTGAATTAAGCCAATTTGAATCCTCATATTTATTTCTTAATTGACAAAATTTGGAAATTGAGAATTGGGGATAACAAGCCATTTTGGAACTTCCTCAACAATTTGGAAGTCCAAGAATGAGTTGGTTGACATGTTGAGCAATTGTATTTGGTTTGGATGCTTGGGAAGTTTGCCTCCCCATTTTAGTTGCTTGCATATGTTGGTAGTGTAGAAATAGCAAGTTTCATATGCATGCCATGATGCAAACAAGGATGCAAAAAGTGGAAAAATTCTTTGTATTTTTCATTACCAGGTAGGGGCTGTTACAGAGTTGCAAGGTTCGAGGTTCTGGATAAATTTCTTTCAACTAAGATGGAAGAAAACACTTGCTTGGAACAACACCTGAGTAAGATGCATAGGCTGTATTATACTCTGGTGGATGTTTGGAACTACGAGATGACTGACAAATTGGCGATAGATGGGGTGTTGCGTTTTCTTCCTCCCAGCTTCAAGAATTATGTCAGAGACTATGTCATGAGAGGAGATTCGATCACCTTCAGTGAATTTGTGTCTCGGCTGCGTCATGTCAAAGTAGAGCCCATAGCAGGAGAAGTAGTCAATGCAGAAGGTATATTTTGATATAAAAGTTATAAATGTTTAATGTCCCATTTACACTTGTGGTGAGCTAAGTATTTGATACTTGTGCTGTTTTGTGAAAACAGGGCCTGCCGTTTGAGAAGTGCATGGAGGGATTGAGTGGATTTCGCGGAATGAAGGCAATCAAGGAGTTGATGCTGGCGACATTCTACTTCTACATCTATCGTTTTAAATTAGAGGATTTGAATGAGTTTTGTAATCGAATTAAGTGTGATCTTTAAATTAGTGTGTCTCGATTTGTGAGACGGTCATTCATGAGTAATCCTTTTTTGGTGATCACGTTTCGATTATGAGATTATTGTCCTTTGTTTGATTTTAACGATAATTAGCTAAACATTTATAAAATGAAACATGCTAAAATATCCAATACTTGATTATGAGGTTTGTTTTAATTGTGCTATAGTGTTGAGGAGCATTTGGATGCACATCACTAAGTAGTATGATTAAAATGCCATTTTCTGAAAATGCCATGAGTAGCTGGAAAATAAACACAAGTGTTGGTTGAATTTTCCAGTGAATAAAGAACATCATTATTTTGTGTCCTTCTTCATGAATGAGTAAATAGGTGTATTTATTCAAGTTATGATGAGACCATAAAAGTAAAGGATATTAATTTAACAAGATAATTGAGTCTTTTTTATTTGATCAAAAGAGACGAAACATTTGAGTTATTGTTTAGTATGAAGACTTGTGACAAGTGTTATCACAAATTACAATATTTAGAGATTATTCAAAAGTGTTTTGATGAAACCTAAAGTATTGTAGTCGCATTATATTTTGATATTGTGTGGTCATAGAAATGGGATTTAGAATTAAGGTTTTATTTGTATCATTTAGATTTATTTTGATAACACTCAGTTTTAATAAAGGACCTATTTAATGATTTGCGTTTCGCATATGAGTTATGTGAAATAGTGGTTTCAGTAATTATTGGATAATTAGAAACTATAGCAAATGGAGTTTTGTAGTATATTCATATGAGATTATGAATAGAGATTCCACAATATGACAAACCAATTTGTTTGGTTGTGTCAAGTTTGGTTTTATCGTGAAATGGTTTCATGGATAAAAAGAATTGTTGGAATAAATTGAGAAAGCTAAAACCTTGTATGTTTATGTATCAAGTGGCACATGTAAAGTGCTATGTTGGTTAAAACTTGACACATAAAAGAATTTAATGATGGTGATCATTGAATTTTGGTTTAGCCTGTCTAAAGAGAAGTAGGATTCAAGAATATGAAATTTGTCAAAAGTTGCAAATAATATTCATGATTTACTTGTCACGTTTTGAGAAACAAGACATACCTGCGAGACTACAAAAGTAAGAAATAGAAACTTTAAAATAAGAAAGTGACTTAGAGTCATCCTATGTTAAGTTTAAATCACAAGTAATTGTTACTTGATTTTGTGAAAGCCATGTTTCACATATTTATTCTTCAAAAGGTTTGGAAGGAATAAATAAAACTTGCTGAAAAGAAGCACAAGAGGTAAATCTCTTTAAACAGATTCAATGTTGTTAACTACATGGTGTAGTTGTGCTTAAAAGTCAAGAGGATTGATGCTAGCAGAGTTCTATTTCGTATATGAGTTCTCGATTTTTAATGGTTAAATAAGAATTTTGGAGGAGTCCAAAGTATCGAGAAAGTGCATAAGAAACTGAGTGGGATCTAATTAACATATGTGGTGACATATATTAAGTTAGAGCAGAAACTATTTTCCCTGATCAAAATATGTGGAGACATATGTTTGAGTGGGAGTTGTTTAATCATGGTCAAATATAGAGATAACATATTTCTGAGTGGGAGCCATAGTGGGTTTCACAATTTAATATGTGTATGATGTATATTTGAGTGGGAGTTTACAACATCTTGTTTGAATGAAATGGAGATTTCGTGAATGTTGTAAATATTGTCATGGACCAATGCATAACTTGTGAAGTTGGTTTGAACGTCAAATATCCATGGAGATGGATGTATCTATGGAGGATAGATATGTTTGATAAACATTAAAGTCAGGATGTTTAACCTAAACAAAATTTTGAAGGAGTTCAAAAATAAAACAAGAGAAGAATGGTTCATTTCCTTATAAGGAATAGGTGAAACATTGAGTTGATAACTCAGTACAAAATTGATGGTTGGAGGATATGTTGGTATTCACTATGAATGGTTCATAGGTCTAAAACATATAAGAACCATGTGTTTGTATTTGACGATATGTGACCCAAGTTCTTAGTTGTAAGAACATGTTAAATGAGGAGTCATTTTTCATGAAATTGAGATTAGAAAGTGGTAGACTTGATTGAAGTCATAAAGCCAAACTAAATTGGAGATCTCTTAAAATCATAAGCGTAGCGAAAGCATGATCGGAAATATCGAAGTGACATGGTACACTGTCGATTTGTTAAGTCTACAACATATAGGAGTATATGATTAATTCAAGGATTAAAATAAGATATAATATTTTGGTTTGAGAAAGTTGTTTCAAGATTGAGTGAGTTCCGGATGCACATGGTATGTGAAAGTTCTTTTGACTGATCATACGTCATGTAGGCATAAAGGGACACAAGCATCTCACTCTATAACCAAACATATTATATACATTATATGATAATGAATTTTATCATGGGATGATAGGAAGTTTATCATGTGATGATAAAGTAATGTCAAATTAGGTGACAGTTACAATTTTGCAAAGGACATAGAGAACTGTATAGTACAGAGCACGGACGGAACCTCTTCCACAAGCAAACATGATCAACACTGAGCTTTCATGAGTGAGACTCCATGGGTGTTGGATCGAAAAAAATGAAAACTAGATTATTGACTCTAGTGCAAGTGGGAGACTATTGGGAATATGCCCTAGAGGCAATAATAAAATGGTTTATTAAGCATATTCATGTTTATGGTAAATAGTTTATTATCCATGCTATAATTGTATTAAATGGAAACATAATACATGTGTGGAATATAAACACCAGGAGTCCCTAGTGAGCCTCTACAGGACTAGTTCGTTGATCAAGAGATAGTTAGAGTTTCCTAACTATGGACTTGTTATAGTCACTTGATAACGGAGTCACGACATTGGGCGAATGACTTGATGGACATGACCCAAATAATAAAGAGTTGTAATTAATCGTGTCACAAAAGTTTTGTTGTCAACACTTTTAATATGCCACATATAATTTTCTTAGACCATGCGATTATATCACTCCCGTTCACCGGAGGAATACTTTGTGGACATCAAACATCACTTCTTAACTGGGTGATTATAAAGGTGGCTTTCAGGTATCTCCGACGGTGGGTTGTTGGGTGATATGAATCAAGAGTGGGATTTGTCCCTCCATGTGGCGGAGAAGATATCTCCAGCCCTTCTCGGTAATATAGCATCAAAAGTCTGCAGACATGTGATTAGGATGTAATCACCGGGATCCTATATTATGGATGAGTAAAGAGAACTTGCCGGTAACGAGATTAAACTGGACATGGGGATGTCAACGATTAAATCTCGGGCAAGTAAAATATCGTGAGACAAAGGGAATCGTATATGAGATTAATTGAATCTCCGGCATCGTGGTTCAATCGAGAAAAGGTTTTCGTTGAGTGTATAGGAATTAATATGGGCATCCCGGTCCCGCTATTAATTATTGATATGATCATGTCTATGCATTCCCAAACCCGTAGGGTCACACACTTAACGCTCCGATGAAATTAGGTTTTATGATGAATTAAATGATGAAACGAACGAATGATGATTCGGAGTCTCGGATGGGATCCCGGACGTCACGAGGAGTTCCGGAGGAGTCCGGAGAATAAGATTCATATATGGAAAGTGGTTTCCGGAGGTATCGAAAAAGTTCCGGGAATTTTGTATAGGGTACCGGAAGGTTCCGGGATGTCCTAAAGGAGTCTAGAAGTGGGACCCACATATTGTATGGGGGACCACATGGATGAAGGGGGTGCAGCCACCACATGGTGTGTCGCACCACCCTAGGCCCATATGGGCCAATTCGGCTAGGGCAAATAGGGAGGAGTCATACTCCTAGTTGGACTAGGAGTTAGGCCCCTTTCCTTTAGGAAAGGCCCAAGCCCGAGTCCACTTGGGACTCAGCTTGGAGGCCAAGCTAAGGGGGGCCGGCCGGCCACCTATATAAGGAGGAGAGGGGAGGGGGTGCGGCACACCCAAGGGAGCCCCCCAAGCTAGCCGCACCACCCTAAACGCTAACACTAGCCGCCGGCCATCTCCACCCCTAAACCCTAACCCTAGCAGCACCCCTTTCCCCAGAGGGCTGCGCCACCACCACCTCCACGTCCATAGCTGCTGCACCACCCTAGCCCTAGGGTGCTGCTGCACCACCCTAGCCCTAGGGTGCTGCGCCACCTCCTCCTCTCCCTCTCCTCGTGCTTGGCTTGGCGAAGCCCTGCTCGTGGAGATCGTCATCATCACCACCACACCGTCGTGTTGCTGAGATCATCAAGGCCACGTCTACCTCGCTTGCGGGATCAAGGAGTAGACGTCTTCATCGAGCTGTACGTGTGGATACCGCGGAGGTGCTGCCCGTTGCTGCACTTCATCGGATTGGATCTCGAGGATAATACATCTCCTCGCGACTAGATGAGTCTAGTGGCGGGGATCGACTAGCCAACCCCTGCACCGACAAAACGCATTTGTTCGATCTTCAAGGGTAAGAGATTGGATCTCACCTTCGCTATCTTCATCTAGTATATCTAGATCCTTGGGGTTTATTCCGTTTGTTGCGTAGAATTTTTTTTTGTTTTCTATGCTGCGACCCTTTCACGAACACGGTCTCTAGCGAGTCTGATGCAGGGGGGTTGGCCCGATCTTCACGGATTTGAGGGGGAAAAGTGGATGAACACGAAGAACACGGATGAACATGAGGGGAAAAGGGCAAATTCGTGGGGGATAACTCGCGAAGCCTACAAGGGAGAATCACCCGGCAACAAGCCCCCAACGGAGTAGCCTCTGGATCCCAAAACCCAAGTCAACAACACGCTTAATGAAACCGATTTCTCTTACCGACTGGTCCACCGATCCAATAGAATCCACAAGGTAAAGATTGGTTTGCACTACTAGAGACACCTCAGTGAAAGAGTAGCAACAACAAGAGATTCATCATCCTCCTCGGAGGAACCCATCACGGGAAGGAGCAACGCTCAACTCTCTAGTTCATTCTTCCCTAGTCTGAAATGAAAAAGGGGAAGTGTTGGGAATATGCCCTAGAGGCAATAATAAAATGGTTTATTAAGCATATTCACGTTTATGATAATAGTTTATTATCCATGCTATAATTGTATTAAATGGAAACATAATACATGTGTGGAATATAAACACCCGGAGTCCCTAGTGAGCCTCTACAGGACTAGTTCGTTGATCAAGAGATAGTTAGAGTTTCCTAACTATGGACTTGTTATAGTCACTTGATAACGGAGTCATATCATTAGGAGTAATGGTGTGATGGACATGACCCAAATAAAGAGTTGCAATTAATCGTGTCACAAAAGTTTTGTTGTCAACACTTTTAGTATGCCAAATATAGTTTCCTTAGACCATGAGATTATATCACTCCCGTTCACCGGAGGAATACTTTGTGGACATCAAACGTCACTTCGTAACTGGGTGATTATAAAGGTGGCTTTCAGGTATCTCCGATGGTGGGTTGTTGGGTGATATGAATCGAGAGTGGAATTTGTCCCTCCATGTGACGGAGAAGATATCTCCAGGCCTTCTCGGTAATATAGCATCAAGAGTCTGCAGACATGTGATTAGGTTGTAATCACCGGGATCCTATATTATGGACGAGTAAAGAGAACTTGCCGGTAACGAGATTAAACTAGACATGGGGATGTCAACGATTATATCTCGGGCAAGTAAAATATCGTGAGACAAAGGGAATCGTATATGAGATTAATTGAATCTCCGGCATCGTGGTTCAATCGAGAAAAGGTTTTCGTTGAGTGTATAGGAATTAATATGGGCATCCCGGTCCCGCTATTAATTATTGATATGATCATGTCTATGCATTCTCGAACCCGTAGGGTCACACACTTAACGTTCCGATGAAATTAGGTTTTGCGATGAATTAAATGATGAAGTGAACGAATGGTGATTCAGAGTCTCGGATGGGATCCCGGACATCACGAGAGGTTCCGGAGGAGTCCGGAGAATAAGATTCATATATGGAAAGTGGTTTCCGGAGGTTTCGGAAAAGTTCCGGAAATTATTTATAGGGTACCGGAAGGTTCCGGAATGTTCTAGAAGGGTCTAGAAGTGGGACCGCATATTTTGTATGGGGCCCACATGGTGCAAAGGGGTGCTGCCACCACTTGGTGGGGCGCACCACCTAGGCCCATATGGGTGGTGCGGCATAGGAAGGAGGGGAGTCCCACTCCTAGTTGGACTAGGAGGTGGGCTCTCCACCCCTTTAGGAAAGGGGGCCCAAGGAGGAGTTCTAGAAGGACTCCAACTTGGGGGGCAAGCAAGGAGGGGCCGGCCGGCCCCCTTGCCCTTGACCTAGCCGGCCTCCTATATAAAGGAGGGGAGGGGGGTGGCGCACCACACACCAAGGGCTGCCCCTAGCCGCACCCCCCTCTCCACCCCAAACCCTAGCCGCACCCCTCCTCTCCCGGAGGGCTGCCGCCATCTCACCTCCACACCTAGCCGCACCCCCCTTGCCCTAGGGGCTGCGCCACCTTGCTCCTCTCCCTCTCCTCTTGCTTGGCTTGGCGAAGCCCTGCTCGCGGAGATCGTCATCATCATCACCGGCACTACCGTCGTGCTGCTGAGATCATCAAGGCCACGTCTTCTCGCTTGCGGGATCAAGGAGTCGACGTCTTCATCGAGCTGTACGTGTGGACGCCGCGGAGGTGCTGCCCGTTGCTGCACTTCACCGGATTGGATCTCGAGGATAATACATCTCCTCGCGACTAGACGAGTCTAGTTGCGGGGATCGACTAGCCAACCCCTGCACCGACAAAACGCGTTTGTTGATCTTCGAGGGTAAGAGATTGGATCTCATCTTCGCTATCTTCATCTCGTAGATCTAGATCCTTGGGGTTTATTCCGCTTTGCCGCGTAGAAAATTTTTGTTTTCCATGCTGCGACCCCATCAGGAAGTGCTATTTATAGTCTGGGTACAACAAGTGGGGGTCCGGCCTGGAGGCCAGCTAGCTCTGGTGGGGGTCCGGCCTGGGGGCCGGCCTAGGCCGGCCTGGAGGCTGGCTGGCTCCGCCTCTAGCTTTTGCCTTGACGCTTCCTCCTCCTCATCCACGCGTACGCCTTGGATGAAATCAACTCTTGGGCTTCCTCGGCACCTCCCATCAGCTTCGTATCCATCGTGTCAAACCTATCAATGCAAAGGGGCGGATGCTCAAGTAGCATACCATTCCAAAGGGTAGGAAATGAGATCTCGAAGAGGAAGGAGTTCACCTTTGAAGTCCATGTTGATGTGGAATTTGTTGGGATGCTTGACATGGTGATGTCGTTGGGTTGGGCTACATCAGAGTCGAGACAAGTTTTGTTTTCGACATTGTTTGTAGACCAAGGTAAATGAGCCGAGGTTATGAGTTGCTCGTTTAGCTTGTTAAACTTGTTGAAATACAAAGAATAGAATTTTCCATATATTAGTGCAAAATTGCAAATAATTGTTGCATAACAAATGGTGTGGAGATACTATCTTTTTGCATTAATCTAATCTCTGAGTAGAGATATGGAATTGTAAAAGGACTATCGTTGTTCTACTTCTAAATTAATAGGAAAATTACTAGTTTTTCTTCATATGCACTCATGTATGAACAATTAGAATGAGTTAAACGAGCTGCTTGCGAGTTTTCCGAGTCGAACCGAGTTTCAGATCTGAACTCGTCATGTAACTAGCTGACCCGAACTAACTCGTTGATTAATGAGCTCGAACGAGTCGAGCTGAGTTGGCTTAACTTGCCTCGAATTCCAGCCCTAAGAGTGGCAAGCTTTAACCTCTAGAATCCCACACAATCCCGCTTCTTCAAGTGTTGGACAATGGACTCGAGATACGTGGTTCGTTTGGTTGTACCATATTTAATTTAATCAAATGGTAACCCTTTTGGGAGCTAGAAGCATAAGTTGATAAATGGATTACATTGGTGACAATTTTCCTTAATTGGGTACCTACTATCACAAACTTAATCTTTAGGCCTCGTTCGGCAGCAGTGTATCAAGGTGTTTTATTGTGTCTTTTCCTGGCCCAGCAAAAGACACGGGAAACCACCAGCAGACTGTTCGGCAGGCCGGTCTTGTCCGGGCTCACCGCCAGAAAACCCTACCATCCACGTCGGGTTGCGGTGTATTGGAGACGCTCCAGCCCCCTCGCGTTTTGAGCGTTAACGGTGCAGGAGGCTCGCACCAACGTCGCTAGGACGGCCGGATCTCCCCTCGCGTCCGCCGCCGAGGCTCCTCCAGGCGCGAGCAGCCGCTGGCCTCCACCTCTTCACCTCGCACGATGGACGCCTAGGCGCGCGGCGGGAGCCTCCGCTCTTGTTCGCTGCTCATGCCCCGGCCGGCCTAAACTCCTTACCGCCGTGAGCCACCGCGAACTCAGGCCATGCGTCACCAGGCGAGCTCCCGGTCTTCACCGAACTATCTCTCTTCCTCCTATCTACTTCTTCGGCGTCGGCTCCAAACTGCACAGGCCGCCAGATCCACTCCAGTCTGATGCAGGGATTCCCTTATTCTCAGCCTACCTTTTCTACTGTGTCCGGAATATTTCTGAAACTGTGTGCTCTGACATAGTGAAAAAAGATCACATTTTTATTTGTGATACACTTGTCCGCTTACCCTGTGTGCCGAACGATTGAGTTGGTGGTAGGAGATTTGTGACAAAGGGGATTTGGGTGGAAGAACAGGATTGGCTGACGTGGGTGTTTTCACCCAAACCACTAGGGATAATACACTACACAACACCACAAAACACTGCTGCCGAACAAGGCCTTAGGGGGAAACAAAGTGGAATTTACTCTTCAAAAGAAAATAAAAACTCTAAAATAAAAAACAATATCTGTTTTTAACTGCTATCTATGAAATGAAAATGTTGCCGGCAAACGTTGAATGCATAGCATAGCGTTATAGCTACGGCTTCGTTTCACGCCCTGTGATCTGCTGCGCAGTACGCGATCTTGGGTGGGCATTGAACTACACTAGCTAGCCGTCACACTGTCAAAAGGATTTTTTTTTTCCGAAACGCTGTCAAAAGATGTTTACATGACCTCAAACGCATTTTTTTTTGGAAAGGGATGACCTCAAACGCCTTGTCGCTCTTTAGGATATAACCATGATGCAGATCAGAATCAATGAACCCATACATCCAAGTCCAACACACCAATCACCAAACCGAAAATCACGCTCCTTGCCATCCGAGAGTTTTCCAGTAATGGCGTGATATCAATGTCAGTATGTTGGAAAAATTGACCGTCGGGAGGAAGGAAGATGGTGGGCAGCAAGCGGTACCGTGTGGAGAAAGTTCAGGCAGGAGCTGGAGGTATCTTTTGAACTAGAAGCATCTTTGGTTTCATATACTATACAATGTGAATGTGATGCAGCTGCCGGTATTTTTATATCATGCATGGTGATGCGGCTGACATGATTCCAATTAAGAATGAGGCTGTGGATCCACTTGTACTCCTTCAGTCCTTCGGTAGCAACTTTTTTTATAGAAATTTTGGATTCTGTTTCTTTTTGTGGAACAAGCTTCTGGACAGGGAAAACCATGGTATTGTACATCTTTTTGACAGCATGGTACATTATGTGGACAGAGAAGTACAGAGCTCAGCACAGACAGTTCGCATTTTGTCTTCAACAACTCATCAGTAAGAAAATAATTAACCCAACGCAAACAACAAACACATTGGCAAATCTTGATCTAGGTCACCTCAGAATACATCATATATGCATAATTTGTGCCACCATATTTTGAGTTGGACGAAAGGATGTCAAAGAAAAAGATAACCAATGTCTATACTCCTTTGCATATTAAGTTCAGAAATACCTGACTGCATCTATTCTGAAACACACCTACTTCGGATATTTTGATATAAAAGTACCACACTACCACTTACATTAATGTCCACACGGTGGAAGATAAATTTATTCTCAAGACGACTATGTTACAATTGGGGTGTTTCTAAAGAAAGTCCAAGTTTCCTACCTATTACAGGAAAGATGGTCTAACCTAGCTCATCTCAACTGAAGAGACAAAGTAAACTGAACGACATAAAACCCAGTTCCTTACCCTTTCCAGTTACAGTTTCAGCAACTTCCTTCTTGCTGGTTGATCTTTATTGGTGGGATAATTTGTCACCACTAGATGGAGACCTCTTTGAGCAAGAGCCACCAGATTTGTCAGAAATTATAGTGTAATTCCTGCTGCTCACATCCCTGAAGTAGCATCCATCAGTACCCATATATTTGTATACCTGGTGGGTCTTCCCCAATCCACCAACTACCAAATTCTTCTTCACCTTCATAGTGCCGCGTGCTGACTGTGAATTCCTTAGGGAGTGGTACGAGAACCCCAACTTACCACCTGAGACCATCTTATCGTTGATGCCTAATTTGACAAGTGAAACCAATGAGTATTCATCGCCCACCTGATCTGAGGTTCCAGTATAGATATATAGCGGAAACACCTTGTGAACTTCCTCTGAGAGAAGAACGGCAGAAGAGTCCTTGACAAAAACGCCAGATTTTGCATCGATTGTTTGGTTCAGGATTTGCACCGTGCCATTAGTGGTATACATATTGCTATTAGCATAGGTGAATCTCTGGTAGAAAGTTGTGGTCACTTCCCCGTACGACGATTTCACCCACCCGGTTGCAGAGACATGCCGGCTTGCACTTGTGACAAACTTCCCATCCAGCCCACTGAATCCAGAGTTCACGTCCAGCACCAATGGGGGCGCATCGTAGCTCACAAGGCTCCCAATTGTCTTGCTCTTGTGATCCAACCACAGATGCAAATTGGCATCAATGTACCATACATCCAATGCGTTGGTCACACTAAACCCAAAATTGTGCTCCTTGCCGTCTAGGAGCTTGCCCAAGAATGGAGAGATATCAATGTCATAGGTGGGCAGGTTGAATGAGCCAATGCCGGTGATTGGCCGCCAGAGAAGCGGGTTGATACCGCCGGTGTAAATAACAGTGAACGGCCAAACAGCACCGACGACTTGTCCATCGACCTTAACAACAACCTCCCGGAAGGCGCCATTGCCAGGAAGACTGGACATGTTGTTGGCCTCAATGTACTCATTGGGAGGGTTCGTGTACCAGAATTCGTCACTGCCATGGAACGAAACGAACACTTCAAGGACCGCCCTGTAGGTGTTCGACGGGATGGCAAGGCTCTTAGACTGCACGTCGGTGGCGTTCTGGATGGCGAACCACTGCCCGTCGTTCAGAGGCAAGCTTCTCGAGATGGGCACGATCAGATCGGCCTGCTGTGTAAGCGGCGGCGGCGCGGGGTGGAAGTAGAGGTGAAGCGTGAGGTTGACGTTGTAGACACCTGTGTATGTCTGGTCGACGAGATTGCCAAGGTACACCGCGACCTCGCCGGGCTCCGCGAGGAGGGCCGCGTACCTCGTGACGTCGCGGGACACGGACCAGACGATGCCGGTGGCGCGCGGCTCGGCCGTGCAGCTGCGGAGGAGCTCAGCGCCGGAGAGCCAGACGCCGAAGATGCGGTCGAACTGGCGGCCGCGGCAGTCGGCGCTCCACTCGAGCACCGCGAGCGCCAGCGACCCGCCCCGGGCGCGCGCGGCCGCGAGGCACTCGGGCGGCGCGTAGGCGGCGGTGACCGGGGGGCGGCCGTAGGTGGCGCCGAAGGAGTGGGAGAGGAGCAGAGTCGAGCAGGGCCCGACGCTGCCGAGCGGCGGGCGGATCGGGCGGTCCACCTCGAAGAAGGTTGTTGGCGGCGCCGACGCGTTGAGCGAAGCAAGGTGACGGGACGGCAGGCGGTGCCTGTGCGGCGCGGCGGCGGCTGCAGACGGGAGGAAGAGGAGTGCGAGGAGGAGGAGGTAGTGGTGGGTGGAGGCGGCGGCGGTGGGCGATGCCATGGCTGGAGAGCGGGGAGCACCAGATGGGAGCGGTGGGAGTGAAGCTGGAATTACCTGGGGGTTTAAACGAGGTGGCAGGTCGTATAATAAGAGAGGTTGTTGTTATCACGCCATAATCAGATTTGGTGCGTGTCGTTGCCGTAATCGACGTTGGACAGGTGCACTGCACGTGGGCCTGGCAAAGGGTTAGATTTCAATGTTTGATGAGTTGTACTTGCTTACCAGATTTCTTGTGCACGTGCCAGTTGTGAAAACGTGAATTTGGATCTGGATGCTCTGTGGTAGTATACGGTTTATCAAAATTATAGAAAAATACCACAACTGAGGTCACATCTATCTATACTATATTTTAAAGACGGAACGTTTCGAGCGCTGGGAGGCCCTCTGCTACTGTAGCTAGCTACAGTAAGCACTGTAGCTTGCTACAGTACTACAGTGCTGCGATCCCGGCCGTCCGCCGAAGATCCAACGGCCAGGAGACGCGTCGATGACGCTTTTGCAGAAACGCCCCTATAGAAACGGAAATCGAACCCGCAGTCCACTTTCTAACGCAGCGAGGGACCTGTTCGTCATTTCGCAAAAACTCGAGTGCTTCTTTGAAAAATGGCCCAGAACCCTCCCTCCTCTCCCTTTCCTCCTCCGCTCGGGCGGAGCTCCTCGCCGGCACCGACGCGGGCCGCCGTTGCTCCGCTGCTTCCCCGACGAATCGAAGGTCGGCACAAGCTCCGCCGTCGCCTCCTATCTGTCCTCCGCGAGCCACGCGAGCCGGGACGCCGCACGCGCGCCCGAATCACGCCCGAATCATCACCGCCGTCCTCGCTGTCCGCTGCCGCCGTTTTCCTCGCCGCCGGCGACTCCGTCGACTAAATGGTCCACCCCGCCGCCCTCCCTGCTCGCCACAACCTCCTCGCACGGATCCACCAGGTCCGAGCCCCGCGCACGCGCCCCTGCCCAAGCGCGAGCTCGGCGGCGCCGGCGCGTCCGCCGCGACAGGTTTACGTCACCTGCTGACGCCAACGTGGGCCCACATGTCATAGGATTTTTTCTTTCCAAAATTTGCAAAATTCGTATCTTCCAAACTGTAATTCAAAAAAATGCAAATAATATGTCAAGAAATGCAGAAAATTGAAAACTCCAGAACTGTTGCATCTCCATGGGAAAACAAAAAAACAAAAAAATTGAAGTTCCCCCATAAATACCCACTTGAAAATTATGTAAAATGCATCAAAATACTCATAAAAATGAATGCGGGCTAATTATACCAAAAAAAAAGTTCAAATATTTTGAATTGATAAATATTTGAACAAAAAAAATGTACTACCTCTAACTATGTGAAGTTAAATTTATTAAATTCAACTTCACTCATAATGCACTTCCTCTAAATATTATGTACTTAAATTGAACGTTCCAATTTGGTAAATTTTTAGATGCAAACTAGATAAACTTTCCCTAAAAATAGAATTCATTTCGATAAATGTGTACCAAAACATGATTGCATACTTTAAATTGACAAATATTTGGACAAAACACAAATGCACTACCCCTAATTAAATGGAGCCATCAAGACAGGAAAAAATGCTAACTACTTACAGCAGAAAAAAACAAACATGTTTACATATTTCGAATTGGTAAATATTTGAAAAAAAAAACTCCCCTAATTATGTGAAATTCAATTTACTAATTGCTCACGCAATGCACTTTCTCTACGTGTGGATTTAAATTATTTAGCAATTATTTGGACGTAATCGAGATGAACTTTCCCTAAATATACGTACTTCAATTCAATAAATATGTGTTTTCCATGCATTGCGTACTCAAATTAAAAATTACTAAAAAAAAATAGAAACAAATTTAACCATTCTAATTTGCTAAAAAAAAATAGAGATACTTCCAAAATACAATTCATGCAAGTTTTTTTGGAAAATTTTCACAACAAATATTTTCCCCCCAAATATACTTAATAATACGAAAACATTGTTTTCCCGAAAATATTCAGCAATACTCAAAAAAAAAAAATTTGTTTACTTATATCAGCTTCATGCATACTTAGTAAATTTCAACAATGTTTACCAAAATTTCCATAC
Source organism: Puccinellia tenuiflora (assembly GCA_012064385.1). Lineage (NCBI taxonomy): Eukaryota > Viridiplantae > Streptophyta > Magnoliopsida > Poales > Poaceae > Puccinellia > Puccinellia tenuiflora. The sequence goes on along the minus strand of QRDG01001230.1, from coordinate 262,035 downwards.
AATAAAAAATATAGGAAAAACAATGATTTTGAATATATCTACCGTAAAAATATGCCTGACATATCCAAATTGTCAGAAAAATAAATGTTAGCTATTCACGACCAAAGAAAAATAATTCGGGATAATAATAACAACATATCCAAGCGGTCAGGAAAAAAAATGCTAACTGTTTGTGTATCTATCTAACGCTTGCTTTATACTACATACGATCGCAGACCATATTTGAATATTTCAAAATTTTAAAAGCCCTGCCTCGCCGTAAATCGTGATTTTCATTATTTTTTAAAACATTTCTTCAAAAAAAAAAAGCTCCTAACATATGCTACCATTTTACTTGCCCAATTTCTCCATAAAATCGCAACCGGTCGGAAAATTTTGTCTTCATTTCAAAAAAAAATCTGAACATTCTTTCTGCAGTAAAAGCATTTTGAATCCAAACCATCATCAACATTTCAACACTTCAAAATTTCAAAATTCCTTCAAACTTGATCATTCTACAAATGCAAACATAATTCAAAACTTAATACATTTCCAGTTTAACCAAAATTTTAAAAACTAAACACCCCTAAGACATAATTTCCTTTTCCCACATTACAACAACTTTCAGATTTAAGCGACCTCTAAAATGTGAACTTTTTTACAACAACAAACTTTTCAAAAATCAGTAATTTCCAAACTTAAACATTTTTACATCTCCCGCGTCTTCAAATTAGAATTTTAACACACAGGTAACATTTTGCTAAACAACAAAACAAAAAATACTATACAACAAAAAAAAACACCAAGGGCGTGGCGTGACACCACTAAACATATTTTTTCTAACTTCAATTAAATAATGACGGCAAAAATACAAAAAAGATGTTTTTCCACATATAGCAAAATACAAATAAATCTCACACTACAAAATGCCCAATATTACAACCTCATGAGAACAAACTTTCCCCATTTGTGGATTCAAAATAAAAATAAAAATATTTCTTCTAAATTCAATTAAATAATGACGGCAAAAATACAAAAATGGTTGAAAATTTGACACCACCAAACATATTCCACAAAATATATCAAAAAAATACACTTGGAAAAAATGCTAACTATTCATAACAAACTAAAAACATGTCTAGCCATTTAGAAACACTTCAATTTTAGCTAACATTTTATCCAACACTTCAGTTTTGGCTATCAAAAAAAAAATCGTACAGAATATACCAGGGAAAAAAACTCAAAAAAAAAAAGCTATTTGTTCATTCCAAAAATAAAAACATGTCCAAACACTCCAATTTTGGCTAATATTTTGCCAAAGAAACAAATGTACATATATATATATATATATATATATAAAACACCAAGAGCGTGGCTGGAACATTTTGAATTTGTTAAGATTTGAAAAAAAAATGTACTCGCCATAATTATGTAGAGTCGAATTTAACAAATGCTCACACCACATATTCCCTCAGATTATAGACTCTAATTGAAGATTTCAATTAAGAGAAATTCCAACAGATTTTGACATTTCCCAATTAGTCAAAAAAATTAAAGAAACATTTTAGTGAAATTTTCGATAAAAATAGATGACAAATCTCGCCAAATTGGGACATTTTAAAATACAACGTTTGCAGCGTATGCTGAAAGGAAAAAAATTTCCCCCGAATATTCAGATGTTGTCACTATTTAGAAGTAATTCAAATGCGTCTTCCATAATTAAAATTAAATACTCCTGCCAAAATACAAACATGTTCAACCATTTCACCCTACTAAATAGTTGAACTTTATAGAAAATTTATCAAAAATACTCAATGACAAATCTCGCCAAATTGGGACATTTTAAAATACAACGTTTGCAGCGTATGCTGAAAGGAAAAAAAAATTCCCCCGAATATTCAGATGTTGTCACTATTTAGAAGTAATTCAAATGCGTCTTCCATAATTAAAATTAAATACTCTTGCCAAAATACAAACATGTTCAACCATTTCACCCTACTAAATAGTTGAACTTTATAGAAAATTTATCAAAAATACTCACAAAAAAATGCTACCTACACATAAAAAAAATGTTTGATGATTACAATTTAGCCAACATTAGCCAACATTTTGATGATCGAAAAAAAATATATTTATATTCTACAAAAAAAAAACACCAAAGGCGTGGCGTGATCGGAGCAAGGCAGGTGCATTTTTCACCAACGGTCCGTGGACAAAATGTGTATTTTCCACCCATCATGGACTTAAATTACATGTTAATGGAAAAAATATAAACATATTCGAACATTACAATTCGCTAAAAAAAGAGAGAGATACTCCTACAAAAATATATTAACATGGTCACAAAAAAAAAACTTTCTCTAAATATGGAATTCAAGTCAAAGAAATTGCATTTTTCACTCACTATGGACTTAAAAATAAATGTTACCAAAAAATATAAATATGTTGGAACATTCCAGCTTGCTAAAAAAAAATGAAAGACTCCAAGATATGTCAACATGCCCACAAAAAAAAATAAAGACCAACTATTTGCACACCAAAAAACAATATTCAAACATTTTCGAATAGGTCAATATGGACTGATTATGCTGCGGCAGTACCAGCCCTGGCCACTGCTGACATCATTGCGACGTCACAGCGGCCCCCGGCTGTCAGAATTTTTTTTCTTTTTTTTGCATAAATTTCCAGAAAATGGTAAATTCCTCACATGTGAGCCCTATATTATTTACACAATTGCTAGAAATTCATAAACACTGTAAAATCAACAACTTCATAACTTTCCACCGGAAAAATATGAAAAATAATTCACAAGGACCACAAAAAAAAATAGATGTTAATTAATTATAGAAAAAATTAGAAAACATATTTGCACGTCTCAAATTAGTAAAATTTTGTAATATTTCTAGGTACACTTCCTCCAATTATATAAAGTTTAATTAAAAAAAAAACTCTAGCTATGGAATCCAAATGAATAAATGTGTATTTCCATCCATTGTAGACTTCAATTTAAGATTAATAAATTTTTGAACATTTCAAATTGCTTAAAAAGAAATGGAGATACTCTAAAAAATATCAACATGCTCACAAAAAAAAAAGCCAACTACTTACAGGAAAAAATGTTGGCATATTTTGAATTTGTGGATATTCTCCCCATAATTATGTAGAGTTGAATTAACAAATGTTCACACTACGTATTCCCTCTGATTATGGACTCTAATTGAACATTTCAAATAAGCAAATTATTACCAGCAAAAACTAAATTAACTTCCTCTAACTATGAAATTCAAATGTAATTCCTCAGATTATTTATGCCACCACATAAACATAATCAAACATTCAAATTTGCTAAAAAAATAAATGTTGGAATATTTTGAATTTGTGAATATTTGAAAAGAAACAAAATGCACTTCCCCATAATTATGTACATATGTATTTAACAAATGCTCACACTACGTATTCCCTCTGATTATGCACTATGATTGAACATTTCAGTCACAAAAAAATAAATGTCGATTAATTTATAAAGTCTAATTTTGAAAAAAAAAAATCTCTAGCTACGGAATCCAAATGAATAAATGTGCATTTCCGCCCATTGTAGACTTCAATTTAAGATTAATAATCATTGAACAATTCAAATTGCATTAAAAAATGGAGGTACTCTAAAATATATCAACATGCTCACACAAAAAAGTGCCAAACTATTTACAGAAAAAAATAGTGTTGGAACATTTTGAATTTGTGAATATTTGAAAAGAAACAATATGCACTCTCCATAATTATGTAGAGTTGTATTTAACAAATGCTCACACTATGTATTTCCTCTGATTATGGACTCTAATTGCTATGTATTCCCTCTGATTATGGACTCTAACTAAACATCTCAATTAAGTAAAATGTTGGCAAAAATATTAAATGAACTTTCCCGAATTGTGAACTCAAATCCAAAAAAAAAAAATGTATTCAAATTTGAGAATTTCAAAATTCTAATTAGCTTTCAAAAAATACCCATTTCATCCAGCAGAAAAAATATGCATAACATATCCAAACGATCGAAAAAAAATACTACCTACTTATGGCAAGAAAACAAACATGTCTTCAAATTCCAATTTGGTCAACAATTCACGAAAATCCAGATGCACTTCGTCCAAATATTATTTTAAAAAACATGTCTTCTAAATACGGAATTGTTCAAATTAAACTTCAAAAAATATCAAAAGAATCATTTCCTTCAATTATTCAGCTAAAATAAACATGTGCTACAAATTTAAAAAGTTTCCTAAATTTCCACACTTCCCAAGAAAAAAAATATTTTTTCAATTTTGAAACTTACCACACACTCCCACATGACCAAAATCCAAAATCAAAAAAAAAATTAAAAATGCAACTATTTGCATAACAAAAAAAACCGTTGGAACATTTTGAATTTGCTAGGTATTTGAAATTACCCTACCATTAAAAAACAAATTTGGCCAACATTTATATATAATTCTAACGCATTTGCTCTCATTACATTACAGATTTCATAGCAACATACAAACATATTTAAATACGTCAACTTATTAATTATTCAGATATTCTCTAAACTATATAAACAATGCTTGGAAAAAACCAACGCTAATTATGTATGGCAAAACACAAAACATCTTTCAACAATTCAAAATGGTCAATATTAAGATGCAATATAAATGAACTTTCCTCAATTGTAGACTCGAATCCAAAAAAAAAATTGCAATCAAATTTAAATATTTCAAAATTCTAATTACCTTTCAAACAAATGTCCAAATCATCCAGCGGAAAAAAATATGCATAGTATCCGAACGATGGGAAAAAACAATACTACCTACTTATGGCAAGAAAACAAACATGTCTTCAAATTACAATTTCGTCAGTACCTCACGAAAATCCAGATGCACTTCCTCGAAACATTATTCAAAAAAAAATGTATTCTAATTACGGATTTGTGCAAATTAACCTTTAGAAGCTTATCTACAAAAATATTTCCTTTAATTATTCAGCTAAAATAAACATGTGCTACAAATTTAAAAAAGTTTCCCAACCTTCCACACTTTCTAAAACAAAAAAATATTTCCAATTTTGAAATTTACCCCACCACGATATTCACAAATATGACGTATATATTGACATTTACATAAAAAATAAGTATTTACTATTTGTGCGACATCATGAAATTTCAAATGTGAAAATTTCAAAACTTCCACCGTCACCCAATTCTGAGCATTTGAAAAACGAAAAAAAAACATACTAAAAGCTTCCCACTTTCACCAATTTTTCAAATTCAAACAGATTACAAATAAATATCTCTGAATATATCCAAGGGAAAACACAAGTACTGTATCAAAACAATCAGCAAATTACATACAAACAGGTTATGCTGAAGGACAAAAAAAAAGGAATACTCAAATTTTGTCACCATTTAGAGGTAATTCAAACGCATTTCTGCTGCTCACAAAAAAAAAAGTACCTACTCACAACAGAATAGAAACCTCTACAAAAAAAAATATACCAAAAAAATGCTCACAAAAAAAATGATACTTACTCACAACAAAAATAGAAACATGTCTAAATATTTCAATTTAACCGACATTTTTTGTGAACAAAAAAATATATATATTGAAAAAAGAAAAAAAAATCTCGCCAAAGGCGTGGCGTGACGCCACGCCAAATTCAACTAGTTGTTCTTGATTTGAGCACAAAGAACCCCTTTCTTGATTTGAGCCTAGGGAACCCCAAGTAGAAGATCAAAGTTACAATTTGGTCCTTGATCACCGCTGACATAGAGCAATTTTACAGCACCATCATCTCCTTCGCCGTCGAGGACGAGACTACTTAGGCTGGAGTTGATGGTGAACACCATGTTGAAGCAACAAAGACTCCTCTTTGGAACAACAGCCTAGAGGTAGATTAAAAGGTGGTGCCGGAGCGACACCCATAGCAGCCGCCTTCTAGCTATGTAGGTCGGCGGCCGACCGGCATCACGCTGAGAAGAAGCCACTGAGAATAAGCTCTCAAAGACTACATGAAGACTTCCCCGCCATGCAATCGATGCGAAGGAACTCCCCCACACCCCTCTCATCCATCACCGCCATGGCAGGATAAGAGAGGAATGAGATCAACTTCTAACGAATCTGTATGGCCACCGTACTCTAGATCTAAAGGATGGAAAACAAGCTTATTGAAAGAGTCTCGACCAACCCTTCCCCCAACCCCATCCACCATGGATCTCAGCAAGAGGAGCAGAACTTCCACATCCTAGAGCTGCTCGTCGGCATGAGACAAACCCCGAAACCGGCATGACCCCAAGGGCCACTAGGGAAACCACACTAGACCTAACCCTAGCTCGCACTCCTATCAACTATTGTACAAGTGCGGGACCCTATCTGTCTCAATGTCGCCAGGCCATAGAGGAGAGTGGAGGGGGTAGCGGCCATAGATTTGGAAACCATAGAGTGGCGTGGTTGGAGCTCTCTATAAGAGAGAGGAAGAGTAAAAGCAACTCGTCATAGACAAGTGAAAGATGTGATGTTGTTGTCTCGTCTTTAAAGTCAGGAGATCGGTGATAAACCGGACATACCATAGGAGAGGTCAAGTGGTTGAGTCTAGCGAATTTCGTCCTCTTCGTTTGGAGCCAAGAAAACAACGTAAGAGGAGACTTTTGAGTGTGAGTCTTCCTTTCAGTTGTACTACCTTTGTTCCATAATATATTGTGTAACGAAGGGAGTATTTCGATTATCTCTGGTATTTGTCTTCATCCATAAGGGAAGCCACAATGTGTGCTAAATTGCAGTACCAAATATGATTTTTGTATTTTGAACCGATGCCTCCCTATGAAACACACTGCTATTCCAAACAACTGGGAACTGGAGGAAGTAGTTATTCCTTTTCGAAATTCTGATATGTAGTAAATAACCAAAAATTGGCGCTTTTGCTCGGAACTCGGAGATGGTTGTTGTTGCGGCGATTTGTCAAGATTGGGAAGGATGATATCGAGCATGATACTATGGACAAGCACAACATGATTATCAGGGAGATAAAGCACTCATCCAGGTTGTTTGATGGGTGTGTTTTCATTGATGAGCTTCGTCATCATAACTTTGAATCACACAAACATTCCGAAGTATGCTTCATCTTTAGGTGTGGGACGCTATGGCTAGGCATCCCCATGGTCCTTTTATGATTATGTGAAGAATATTCAAACTAGAGATTGCTCTGCTCATCGTCGAATCAGAACCTAACCATTACTCTCCTACGAGCACACTGATGAACGCATTTAGGACGCCAGTAGTACTCTTTCAAAGAGATTCCAAGTCCACTTGAGGATCTCGCAAGTGACATTTACGTAAATCAGTGTTGGACACTAGTGAAGGGCCCCACCAATAATTTGAGCTATATTTTGAAAAGTATTTTTAAAGGCACGACACATGTTACCCGCGCTACCAACACAAACCGTTGAAATGAGGGTCATTGTCGATGTTGACCATTAGTACCATCATCATCGCTCTTCAGCTACCTCGACTTCATCAAAGAGTGACCACCTAGGAAGACCTGGTTGTAGCGACCTCGTAAATGACATGTTGGCCCATGCCGAACAAATGACTCTTCGCACAGAAGTGACAACTCAGATTTTGATGGGGGAGCTCCGTCTTTTTTCATATACTAGTAAATATGTCTGTGCGTTGCAACGGGAGAGAAAAATCGAAGCTGCGGGAGAAGTTCCTCTCCGGTAATTATTTCCAAGCGACAACACGAAAAACAAAAATAATGTCTGGTTGTGTGCTTGTGTTCAATGGTCTATTGTCCTTACCGATGGAGCATAGAGTCAATGGAGGAAGTGCGACGGACGAAAACGGACAAAGAGAGAAACGTTTTCACGGACGAAAGCAAGCAATGGAAATATTCTTCCCTTTATTATTACAACTAATGTATTGCTAATGAAGAATTTGTTGAATCTAGATATCTATATTCTTAACCCAGTTGAACAATTTGTTGTAGACGTGTTTTTAAGTTGTCACATCTATCTCACAATCCTTGTTATAGCAAACACTCTACAATCATACAGAATCATAGTATTCTAACTTCATGTTCTTACTGATGTTGAGGAGCTCAAATCATTTCTCAATGCCAAATCTTCATCTTATACCTTGTAGGAGGTAAGTAGGGTCCATCTGGTATCAAATCAAGGACATGCACATAGATGCAGAAAAGAAAAACGGTGTCAAACAATATTAGCACTATATCTATATCAAAAATGAACATCAATCTCATCATACTGACGTACACTCTTGTGTAGCTCCACAAACTGCACAACATCCTGAGCATCTTTCATCAAATCTTTACCTAACTCAGTTTATCTACAGCAAGAAAACAAAAGGCAATATACTACAAAATATGGTGGAGTGGGCTTCTGCTTTTATTCTTGTAGTCAGAATGCCAGCTGAAGTGAGCAAAGCAATACTCTAGACCGATACTGAATCAAATCAAAGCAAGCACTCGAAGCTACAGACCAAGATGCACCCAGAGCTATTTACCAAGGAGTAAGTTGTCCTCTCTAATTAATTAGATTACCAGTTATATGGACAACATCAAAACATAACTTTAAAAGGAGCGACTTGCTTGATGAGGATATGAACTCTGAGTTGCATATAGCTAGCGACATGCTTGATTATGATGTGAAACCTGGAATGCATATAGCTGAATGTAAGATGGGGTGAAACTGGTGCAAGACCGAATGCCATGTGGCTTCGGGGTGGAAGAGAAAATTATTATGACCTGTGTTATTGAGAATTTCATCACACACAGAAGGACTGGTACTGTTGGAAAATTCAGAGAGAGAGAGAGAGATGTTAGTTTGATCTCCACACGCGTGAGTCCAACAACGCACCATGACCCCATGATCACGCCCTGATCGGAGGCGCCCAACCAAACCATGGTTGGTGGGCCCCTGTTGCACTGCCTATATAAAGAGGTGGGGGCCGGCGGCACTCAGTACGAGGTTTACCGTTGCGCCAGGCACCCCACCGACACCCCTACCGATCTAGGGTTTTGGCAGGAGCAACGGGAAGCACCACCATCTACACTGCCACTCTCTGCCATCGCCGGCTATCTCCACCATGGCCGGCACTCCGGATTTTTGTCTGCATAAGGAGAAGGTACACCATCCTTATCTCCCCTCTCGGTTCTACCCATGGGATCTAAACCTAGACGATCTTGTGGAGTTAACAATGGTATCAGAGCCTACTAGGGTTCTAGATTACTCGGGTAGAAAAGCAAATCGAGAAAAGAAAAGAACCCCTCCCTGTCAAACCCTAGATCGAAAAGAGATCGAAAAAAAGGGCAAAGAAAGCTTACCGGATCTCGCCGGAAAAGGAGCGCCGCCGTCCGTGCCGCGCCCGTTCCTCTCGATCTGGTGCGCACCGAAAGGGGCACCAGTCGAAGAACACACCCCCTTGGGGGCAAAGAGCACTGCTGCTATGCCGCTTGATGGCGGCGCGCTCTCCTTCGGGAGCTCGCGCGCACCGGCAAGGGGAGCAGCAGGGGCACCGTCTTCGCTCCGTCGTCGTCCTTCGCGTCGGTAGGGAGTGGAGATGGAAAGTAAAGAGGGGGAAGGGGAAGGCGCTAGCACGGTGCGGTGGTGGCGGTGTTCAACGTCGTCTCCGGCGGGCCGTCGGTCGCCGGAACCCTAACCCTAGCACCGCCGTCGGCGGACATAGTGCTACGGGAGAGATGGGGGCAAATGCGAATGAGCTAGGGTTTGGACCGCTTCAGTGGTTTTGTTCGCGCGAGGAGTGCGGAGAACCGTCCGATCAAAATGGACGGTCTCGATGGAAACCCTAGCTCAGCCCCAGGCCAATGGGCCAAAAAGTGGAGCGGCCGTGGGCCGCTGGAGCTGGTTGCGCACCGCGCTGGTGCGGCGCGTAGAAAGATGGGCCGTGGGCTGGGCCGCACGATTTACAGAGAGTTTTATTATCTGTTTTTACTTTTCCAGAAACTTTATTATTTGTTTTTTGTTCAAAATTTGGACAAATTTCAACTAGTTTTTCCCATTCAAAATTATCCAACAAAAATTTTGTTTAGGAAACAGAAAAGTAAAAGAATTGTTTCTGAAAAGTATAAAATTCATGAATTTTTGTATTCATATTTTTCCGCTGCAAATAGAGAAATGTGCTCCTTTTAAATTTAAAAGGACAAAAGAATTAAAAGTGAGAATTAAAATTTAAGAGGAGCATGTTAAAGTGATTATCGCAATGTTTATGATTCTGTTAAAGTTTTCACTGAGAAAATTTGTTTGGAGATCAAAAGAAAAGATATACAGATTCCTTTGTGAATTTGTTTAGAACTTTAATTAAATTCTCTAGGAGAATTTTAATTAAAGGACAGAAAAGTCTTTTAAGACAAAGATTTTGCTAAAAGATGATCTCTTTTCAAATTCAATGAATTTGTTTAGAGAACAGACCGAAACAGTGCAATGTTTGTGAAATACAGAAAATATTTTACAGTTTCTACTGTAAAATAAAAGGACTCTCCTCTAATTAAATTGGAACCAACGGGAAAATTTAATTAGAGAGGAGGAAAAAGAGAAATACTCGTTTAACAGATTAATTATGGTATTGTTATTTTCTGACCAACGTTGATGATAACAGTACTATAATTATATGAGTTTTATAGTCAAAGGGCTAGATCTCTGATAATTTTGCATCAAAGTGATCAATTTTCAGAGAACAGTAAAAGATCAAGAGATGCTCTTGAACTATAGAAAAATGTATATTTCAAGTTTCCGCTGCAATAGAGTTGATGACATGTCATTTTCTAAATAGAGTTCTTTATTGCAATAGAAATATTATCATCATACTGTTTATAAGTTTTGTGCATTGATTCTATTTCTGTCCAACGGTGATGTAGAATTAGTGTAGAAAGATGATGTTTCATTCTAATTCTACCCAACGGTGATTTAAAATATAAAAGAAAGTTTTAATGTGCATATCTTTAACCAGAAAAATATAGGGTTGATTTTATGCTATTGTTTATTATTATTGAACATTTTCTCAGACAAAGATTCTCATGTTTTCATTCGTGAAAGCAAAAGGATGGGTACTTGTGACCCGAAAGATGACCAATTAAGGTCATAAAGTGAGAGAGTATACTCTCTCTAAAGAATGACTGCAAAAGAAAAAGAATTCTTGGATGTTAATCCAAAAATACAAACAGATCATCGTGAGTCTTGTTTGACAAATGTCTTTCATGTACTCTCCATGCAGAAAACAGATAAATCATTCAGAGCTTTGTTTAACGAATTTCTTTCATGCACTCTATATGAAGAAATTTTTTAAACGAGCAACATGAATGCTTAATTTGACCAACGTTGGATTAAGCATGTGAATAAAAGAGTATTCAGATTTATTTCTGAATTTGATGATTGAATATGCAGTCTAAAGAGCCAATTGTGGCATTTATGTCTCTTAATCACCCGCATAACGGGAAAAGACGATAATAATACCCACGTGGTCGGGAAAGTCTGGGAAAATACCTGCATGGCGGGAGAATTTTTTTGACAAAGGACTTATCCTGTATGACAGGAGAAAGATGTGACGACTCATGTGTTTTTATATCGACCGTACACTTCATGTGTCATAGTTATAAAGCACTTAATGAGTCAAAAGAGAATAAAGTTACAAATGAACCTAAAGATAAGAATGATATGCAAGTGTGACTTGCAAAAGTACCATTGAGGAAGAACTCTTGTGAGTTTTGAAAAGGAATGAGGAAAAAGTACTCCCATACGTTAAAAGACAATTTCATTTTGAATAAAGCAAATAATCAAAGTTTCGAAATTGTGGCAAAAGGTTCTTGCCACATTTCGAGGGGGAGATAGCGAGATAGAGAATGTTACAGAATAAACTCCCCTATACTACAGATAATGTGATGCATATTATGTATCTAGGTGATCTATGATGAATTGTGATCGTCTGGGGAGTACGACGATCACAATAATGATACCCCTAAAGTAAAAAGATAGATGTATTCTTGGATATTTTACAGCTCCGAAAGGAGACTAAGGACAGTACTCAAAGTACCATAAAGAAGACAGATTGATAGAATAAACCCAAATAAAAAGGATTAAGGATACACCATTTTGGAGAAAATGGAGTGATATGGGGGAGCATGGTATGAACATACCTAAGGCTCGAATAGATTTTATCTGGGGGAGCTTGTTGCTTTATAAAAGAGATGAACAAGTAAACATGGATCTTGTGTTTTAGGTCCTTGTAACAGCTATTGCCTTTTGGCAATAGAAGACTACAGAATTTATTGCCTCTAGGCAATGACAGAGCAACAACATCCCCATATGAGAAAAACAGATGACTATAAAGTCTATATCAGAGAAATTTAAATGAAGGTTGATCCCACCTCATTTACAGAAATTCAAAGCAGCGCTCAATCGATTTTGACAAGTGTCTACTTGTCTTAATGATTAGAGACTATGTGAATACCGACGATATTTGGGATTCATAAGTAATTTCCAATGGAGCCAAAACAGTAGGCTATAAAGGGTCTACAACAACAATGTGACTCCAAAGGAAATATGTGAAAAGCGATTTTAAATCGAAAGATTTGCGCTAAGAGAATAAACAGATTATAATGAGTGCTAATGGCACATAATGATCTGAGTTACATCAGATGAAAATAAAGATCACAAGGGATCTTATGGACTAGAGCAAGTCTCTAGAATCAAAAGTTATTTTGGGTTAAAGAAAATGAGAGTACAATCGCATTTATGCAAACTCATAGAATGGGAAATTCATTTCCTAATCCCGTGTATAGTGGATGATATCCTACTTGCTAGTGGTGATGTCAATCTACTACCGGCAGAGAAAAGAAGTTCTTGTCCTCAAAAGAGTATTCTCGATAGAGTGTCTCTTGTTAAAAGTATCGAGATTTACTGAGAAAAGAAGAAAAGGGGTATTAGAAATATCAAATGGACATGCTGAGAAGAAGTCTCTAAAGCATGCATGTCGAGAAAACCTACGCCTGTTCTTATTGTCAAGGGTAATGGAATTGGGAACTTTAGTGTTCCAAGAGATAACATAGAACGGATCAAATGGATATGGTACCATATGCTTCCGCTGTTGGTTGCTCAATATTACCCTGACAATTCACGTATCCGGGTTGTTTTGGCAATATCCAATCCAGATATAGATCACTGGAATAGAATCAAAGATATCGGCCTCATGCTAAAAGAAACAAGTGCTCTCAAAAGGTTGTGAGTACAAAGATAGACCTATAATAGTGCTCTCAAAAGGTTGTGAGTACAAAGGAAGAATTTTTGAAATGCATAGCGAAATCCACAATTATCGCTAAATTTTCACATTTGGAGTTTTTATGTGGAAAAGCTCCAAAGAATTAAAAGCTTGACATCAGTGTGATGTAAAGACATGTTATAGCATCATATGAGGCTGAGGGATAGGCAAAATGGTTAAGGAAACCTGTACCCGGAATTGATAATGGTTGACAACAGCAATAACCATTAAGTGATTCACTCCTAAGACAACGAGTCAATTGTGGTGCCAAACACATTGACACAAAGTTATACGTTGTAAAGGAGAAAGTCCGGAATTATGTTGAAATGCTTGGAGCATAAGAGGAACAGATAAAAGAAACACACAAGTGTTTGCAGATCTGCTAATTAAAGGCTTACCGCCCAGTGTGTTTAGAGAACACATAGTCGACATGGGTTTTATGGTATAGTCTATAAGATTTTCGGACAATAAAGAGGCCCAAAAGATTAAAGAATCTATTTCAAAACAAAGAGGTATATTGTAGCTGTCTGATTCTATCGGTAATTGAGCTAAGACGATGAAACATGCTCTATATACTGATCTGTGATGAAATGAGTAAAAGTGAAAAGTTGAGATCAAGGGGGAGAATGTTAGGTTGATCTCCACACGCGTGAGTCCAACGACGCACCGTGACCCCATGATCGCGCCCTGATCGGAGGCGCCCAACCAAACCATGGTTGGTGGGCCCCTGTTGCACTGCCTATATAAAGAGGTGGGGCCGACGGCACTCAGTACGAGGTTTACCGGTGCGCGAGGCACCCCACCGACACCCCTACCGATCTAGGGTTTTGGCAGGAGCAACGGGAAGCACCACCATCTACACCGCCACTCTCTGCTATCGCCGGCCATCTCCACCATGGCCGGCACTCCGGATTTTTGTCTGCATAAGGAGAAGGTACACCATCCTTATCTCCCCTCTCGGTTCTACCCATGGGATCTAAACCTAGACGATCTTGTGGAGTTAACAAGAGAGTCAAGCAATAAACAAGATCAGAGATTGATAATTATTAAATTTCTCATAGGATGTTAAGACTTGATAGAGGAGGCATCGTTGATGGATGAACGAACCATTACCTGCCGCTGGTCCCATTAGGTTCAGTCTTGCCATTACTCTAGCAGGCGAAGCGAGCAGAAGGAAACAATCACCATGATTACGTGAGAAGGTCGGTAGCTCCGCTCCTCCACCTAAATCCGTCTTCGTATCCGGATGCGTCTGCCGCGAGGAGCATCATCTCAGCCAGATCGGCGGCGAGATAGTGCATGCATGTCCGGTAGGGCACGGTGGTGCCGTTAGAAAAACCGTGTTGCCGCCAGTGCCGCACTCTCATCATCTCTCCTATCTTCTCTCACTCGCCACACAGCATCCCGCATCCACCTCGCCCTCCCCCTGGCCGCTGCTTCGCTCCAGCTGCGCGACTGTTCTCTCGCTTGCCAGGACCGGCCAGCCCCCACCAAGCCATTCGCCGGCCACGCGTCCTCGCCGCCAGCGCCCGGCCAGCTCTGCCTCCTGCATCTCTTGTGGCGCCGTCGGGCGTACCGCCGCCGCCCGTGCCGACCACGCGCATCCGCGCGCCACAGTGCCTGCCCCGTCAAGTTTCGCCTCTACCACCCTGCTCCACTGCTCCCGCGTGCACAGGGCAGCCAGCAGCGCAGCGCCTGTGCGCCGTCCAGCCCAGCAGCGCCTTGTCCTCTACTTGCGCTGCATGCATGGCGAGCAGCTAGCACCGCACCAGCCAAAGCTAATTATGCGTGCATGGCCGCCAATCCATCGACCTGCTGTGACCGCTGCTAGCTAGCTACGAGCAACGGTCAGCCATCCACCTGCTAGCAGCCTGCTTGCTAGCTTGTCCGAGTACACGCACACATCACTGAATCACAGGGCGCGAGATTCACCGATACGGTGGTCGGCTCGACCGTCTTCTCACTGAAACTTGTTGTCCTCGTATGTCTGATGCTTCAGGATCGCAGGTGCGAGTTGCGGTGGCAGAGGACGCCGGAATCGAACATCGATGCACGGGAACAACACGATGACAAATATAGTAGTTGGCGGCTTGGTCGCTGCTTGCGGGAGGAGAGACGAGGTAGAACAGGAGTTGGTCGTCGGTGGTGACAGCCACCACTGCTACGTATGGAGCAGGAGGGAGAGAAGCAGAGAGCGTGTCCGCCCGTGGAGTAGGAACGGTGAAGGAGGAGGCAGGGGAGGGGAGGAGTTATCTAAACGAAGCGTTATTTTGCCTATCAAACCGTTTTATTGACTTATCGGTGGCAATAGTGGTAAATATCATCAACTTCGGTGGTAATTTAAATGTTGGACGAAAAATCTGGGAGAAACAACTCTTCCTTTATTATTATTAGGTAAAGATAAAGATATTTTGCCTTTTGTCCGGTACTTTTAAGCACTTTCAATATTATTTTCCTACTTGTAAAGTTGTTTGAGTGGCCGGTATATTATTTCAAGAAAAACAGAGATGGCTGATTTTTTTCCTGTTTCCAACCGGCAGACGCTGAGCACAGGCCAAAAATCAAAACCTCAATCGATACGAACACGATACGTTAGGGTTTGTAGGCCCAATACGAGTAGGGACGTAGGATCCCTCCCACATCGATTTTGAGTCGCACAGGGGCGTAGCAGGCCGGCGGTTAGGCCTACGAGACGTCTATAGAAGCAACCGAGCGCGCGGCAGTCAAAGAAGAGGCCACGATCGGATCTAACAAACAACAAATCCATCGCCTTTGTCTTCCAGGGTAGAGGGAGATCGATCGAGGCAGCATGAAGATAGGACCCAGCTCGAAAGCAGCGAGGACGGCCGCCGCCGTCCGCAAACTAAATGAGCTGCTGGACAAGGCGACGCACCTGACGGAAGAGCAGAAGCTGGCGCGGCTGCAGGCGTTGTTGGCCTTTAGCAAGGCGGTGCGCGCGGAAATCAAGCGCTACAGGGGTACGAAGGAGGTCGACAGGGTGGAGGAGTACCGGCGAGCGGGGAAACTCCACAACTACGACGAGGACAAGGAGTGGAAGAAACGATTTGCCAGGGTCGCCAAACTCCACCCGTGTCATTGGGGAAAGCAAACGAGGGCAAACATCGAACAATATACATATTACCTCGAGGAGGACGAGGACGACTTCAAGATAGGCCTTTATTCTTTAATCGGGGATGAAACCTGAGGTTAACTGCCGTGTATGGCCTAGATCTTTTGTTCTTCTTCTCCAGATGTTGCCTTCCTTCAGCTTCCTTTATAAGACACACTTCTTTTCAGCTTCTAATAAAGCTTTTCCAGGTAGCTACCCTTCCACAGTTTTTCTCAAAAGCCGACTCCCAAATTCGTTTAGGTTTTCAAACTACTCTTTTCACGACTAATTTGAAAGACTAAACTAATTTATGAGGTGAGCATCCATCGAGAAGCCGGTGGAGAAGAGCTTCCGGAGAAGCCCTCCTTAGAAGCCGAAAATAAGTGGGCATAAGCTGCTCTTTAAATCTGTTTAGCCTTTTAAACTAGTAAGAAAAGGAGCTAGTTTCAAAGTTAAAACGAATTTGGGGGATTATGGGGGGAACTGGAGGAGGCCGAGAAAAATAGCAACAAAATTAGGTCTATGTGTCTCCTGTTAGTTTTGGTTCATACTATTTGTAAGATCTATTAAAGTTGGCTAATTTTCTTTCTAAGCTTCTGAGAAAAATAGCAAAAGAATTGGGCCTATGTGTATCATGTTAGTGTTGTTTTAGTTCATATTATTTGTAAAAGAACTATTAAGTTGGCTAATTTTCTCTCTAATTTGGTTATACTTGTTAGGGCGCCTCTAGTGTAGGAATAAGGTCGGCCATAGGGGGCAAAATAGTCTTAAGACACGCCCTTAAACATTCTGAAGCTGGACCTTGAACCCAGATTCCTTGTGGTCGTCCATAACACAATGGGTTAGACATAGTGAATTAATTATGGGCAGCGCTAGGCGTCGCCCGGGGGATCCTGCGCTCCGATCCCCCGGGTCAACAACCGTTGTATTAATTCGTTCGATGGTAGTCATGTCGCTTTCCAACCTTCCGTTCCACGTGGGTGGGCCCGTATTCACGTCGCTTTCCATCTTCACCATCCGTGATTTCTCTCTCCCTGCTCCATCTCCTCCACACAAAAATCAATCTCAGTACCACCGTGTTGTGACCGCCGGTCTTCGGCTTGCGGCAGCGGTTACGACCGCCGGCAAATGCTTGTAGCATCAGCGACAACGCTTTGCAGCACTGCTGACAATGATTTGTAGCAGCCGCGAGGAACTAAGGTAGCAGCAGTGAGGAACTAAGGTAGCACCGCCGGCAAGGATTTGTAGCAGCGGCGAGGAACTAAGGTAGCACCGTCGACAAGGATTTTTAGCAGCGGAGATGACCTATGGTAGCACCAGCAATGAACTAAGGTAGCACCGGGTAATTTCCGAGCATCTCCGACTACGCCTCGCAGCGGCGCCGCCGGCGTCCATAGCACCACCGTCAGCCTCTCATAGCATCGCCTATAGCCGCTAGCAGCATATCCGGTGACGGCCGGCAGCAGCACCACTGGCGGATCGTAGCACGCCGCCGGCCGCTCGCCAATGGCCTCCGGAAGCATGGTCGCTGGGAGCTGGCAGTACCGCGACTCACGGTTTGGTAGCAACTCCTTCTGCCGCTGGCAGTAACTTCGGCGATGGCTCGGAGTAGCACCGGCGGCCTTTGAGCATGGTTGCTTGGAGCTGGCAGCACCGTGGGAAAGGGTAGGTAGCAACTCCTACTGTCGGTGGCAGCACCTACAGCGACGGATCGCAGCGGCATCGCCGCTCCCAGCAGCACCGTGCACTACCGCCCCATGGCGGCAGCTGCGCGGTCGCCACTAGTAGCAGCGCAGCCCCCCCATAGCAGCATATCTGTATTTGGAGATGACGACGAGGTTGAAGCGTGGTCGGGACGATTCGGCTGTAGTTGCAGGAGCTCGATCTCCACGGACCGGCGCGCAGTCGCCATCGCCCTGCTCGAGCTTGGGGACACGGCGGAGAACGAGGAGACGGTGAGCTCGGGCTCGAGTTCCCGGCGGAGGAGCTTGGGTGTCCCATGGGGAGGAGGCGCCAGGTGGAAGGTGTGCTAGATGGCGGCGGCGCGAGGAGGAGAGGAGGGAGACGGGCGGGCATGGCCGTGGCTTCGCCGGCGTGCCGCACGACGGATAGAGGCGAGAGTTGAGCTGTGGATAAGATTAAATTGGAGACGACGGGAGCGGTGGGAAAGAGATAAAGGCAAGCACATGGTGGGACCGGAGATGGACACGCGTCGAACGTAGGAGCCGGGGGACGGAACGCGCTCGATCCCCCGGAGGTATGGTAGCTTTTCCCATTAATTATGGACCGTGCTAATAAGGATACATGCCCTAGATTAGTATTAGGTGGGCACTGTTTGAAATATGGTAGCTAGCCTTTGCGTTCATGCAATCACATAGATACCCTTTATGTTTCAAAATTGAAAATGATTTATCTCTCAAACCGTAAGTCAAAATTCAGATATGTTTTCATGGTTGGCATTGTCGCGACGAGATCTTCGAAAGTAGATCATATGTTGCTATATTTTGAAAATATTTTTTTGATCTTAGATGTCAGATTATAGTCACATGGTCATCATGTTATAGTCATGTTGGTTACCTGATTAAAATCGAATAGTTACCGGTTTTCTAAACTTTTTTTTCACCAATGTAAAGTTTACATGATGGTAATGTCATCTTCTATGTGTTGAGAGTGAATCGAATATTCACTATCTGAACATATATGTAGATCATTGCAATGACAAAAAAATATGTAAAAATTATCGGGAAACTTTGTATGTTTTTGGATGGTAACCGTTAATTAGAAACATGGTACCTTCGGTACTATAACCTGACAACTAGCGGTGAAAAAAAAAGTTCGTCAAAACATATTAAGAGGGATCTTATTTTGAAGTTCTAGTCATGACGAATCCAACGGTGAAGACAGATCGTCAATTGAATCAATGGTTTAAGAGATAAATCATTTTTAAAATTTTGGATTTGGAAAAGATTTCATACATTCATGCCCCTCCACCCGCCTAGAACAATTAATTATACTATTTTCCTCTTATCTTCTCTCTCAGATCATCCTGCCACGGTTTGTGGATGTGCCACCTAGGGACAACGACGACAATCGAACGACGATGATGCTGACCACCGACGTATCTCAGGCGACCTAGACCAAGGGCCGCGTCCATGACGCCCATCATGGAGGTGGCATAGACGAATGTCAGTGATGCCCAAGGTGGTGGCCATGATGCCTGGTACCGGGCGGCAGACTGAGGGTCCGACGAGGTCACCGTTTGGCGGCCTAAGCAAGATTGGGATGCATATATAATAGTGATGTGAGATCAAACACTTTGGGACTGACTTTTCAAATAAATTATACTACCTCCAAGATGACAATAGACATAGCTTGATGGATTTTATCAGAGCATAGCTCATCTCATAAGCACTTCTCGTCTGCAAAGGGAAAGAGCACAACTCTGAGCCTAGGAAGATAAGAAAAGGTTAGCCAGATTAAAGAACCGAAATAAGGGCTTAGGTTAATCAGTAATCCACTAATCGTGAACAAAAGTAGGTTTCTCTCTTACACTGTCCTATGAGACGGTTTTATGGCAACCAAACTAATCAATAGACTGGAAAGGAAGTTAAGAAATCATAAAAACCCAAGTTATTTCAGATTAGGAATCCGAAACTCATAATCCGTAATTGTGTTCTGCTTATTGTAGTATATGCAAGGCAGCAAATCATTTCGGCACACATACAGTGAAGAGATAACTGAGTGATGAGATAAAAAAATCATCACTGTAAGTACCCCTAGAAGAGGGACATGGTAGGGTAGGCATGATTTCAGTAACAGAGACTCACAGCAGCTGTAGATGTGAAATCTCGACTTAAATAAAATAAAGGGTCTAACTCTTGACTCAATCCTTTCTGAACTGCACTGTAAAGAATCACATCGCTTGGAGCCTTGGAGGGGCACCAGCCGCTGTCCGGAGGGCGGAGGCCGGAGCGGATGTCCGACCGTCGTTCCACTCCGAGGGCTTCGTCTTTGGTTGCAAGCGGTAAAAGACCCAGGGAACCAGTTTTGCTCAAATCAGACGATCAAAAAAAAAAAAAAACCGTGTCCCGCCCAGGCGACACCGGGGGCAGAACGCGCGCTGCCGCCAGCTCCCTCCACTGCGCCCCTCCTCGCTGCTGCTGTCGCCGGCCTCCCCGTTGCCAAACAACTGATGGCGGGAGTGTGGTCTCCCTTCTCTCGGTGGCATGGCGACCGTTAGGTCCGACTGGGGCGGCGAGGGTGTGTCGTCGACGCTGGTAGGCCAGAGCGGCGGCTCCGGGACCGCGGGTCAGGGGCGGGACGGCAGATCCGGGGCGCTGCGCCCGGATCTTGTGGGGGCGGGCCTGGGCCTGGCCGCGAGGGCGACAGGTCGGGACGCCGACATCACGGCGGCGCAGGTGCTGGTTCTTGGTCGTGCGCGATGCGGTCTGCGGCGGCGGCGTGTGGAGCGGCGCGGGTCATGGCCAGGGAGCATGGGGCGGCGTCGGCGCCAGGAGGGACGGGTCCGTGCGGGCTGGCGCGGACTGAGGCTGCAGCGGCGACGGTGCTGCTGCAAGGCGAGGTCAGAGGAGGAGGAAAGTCAGGGCGGCGGCCTCGAAGCTGCGGATGCGGCTGGGACGTGGTCGGCATGTCCCCTGTCGTGGTGTGCGGTGCCGCGGTGGCTGCGGCACGCGAAGATGGTGGTCTGACCGGTCCTCCACGGGCGGCTTGCGTGGTTTGCGACCCATCGCCGGGCGAAAGCTCTGCCCTGGTTGTAGGCCGGGCCGACGACGGCGACGTCCTCGGATGTCGTGTCCTTCTTGAAGGCGTCGAGGTGTAAGGTGTTGGTGTCACTTCTCCATGCCCGGTTCTCCGGTCCCCTGCGGGATTAGGCGAGGGCGGCGCTCCTGCGTCGCTTGTCTCTTGGGGCCTCGCCTTGGATGTGTCCACCAGCCAGTGAGACCCGCGGAGAGCTGGTGTTGGCGGCGGCGAGTTTTCGTCTTCGGCTTGGGGGTGCGCGTCCTGGGGCCGGCGTGGATGCTGAAGCGGCGGCTCCAAGCTTCGCCTCCGTCGTGCTGCGTTGAGGTGATGGAGCGTCGACTATGGTCGTTTGGACGTCTTGGTCTACGGCTTGTGTGGGGCGCAGCCTTGGGACTGGTGTGGATGTCGCAGCGGCGGCTCCGGATGCTTCCCCTCCGCTGTTGCGTCGAGGTCACCTTCGCCTTGTTGCGTCGAGGTTGTTTGGTGTCGGCTTTGGTCGCTAGGGCGTCTTGGTCGTCGACCCGTGTGGAGCGCGGCTTTGGAGCCGGTGTGGATGTCGGAGCGGCGGCTCCGGGTTGTTCCCTCAGCCGTGTTGCGTTGAGGAGTTTTGGTGTCGGTCTTGGTTGCTTGCGCAACGTGGCTGTCGACCCGTGTGGGGCGCGGCCTCGGGGCAGGTGTGGATCGAGTTGTACCTTTTTTCTTTTTAGACCTTCTCCTTCATGTTTGCTTCTACTTTATCAATATAAAAAACAAAGATTTTGCCTGGTTTCGAAAAAATAAAAAGAGCCCGGGAACCAAACCCCATCGCAGATTTCCATGAGCACCAGGGATCCCTTCCGATCATGGGGTTTAAGACACCCGCCCCCTGTTGCCATTTTGGTAGCAAGGGAGAGGGGAGGAAGTCCCAGGCTCCTAGGCACAAAAATATCTAAAAACTGGGAGAAAATCGAGATAATACCACAAATAATTTCGAAATTTCTACAAATGTCACAGATACATAAAAGTAAATAGATAACCGTTCTTTCTCTTTTTTGAGACAAAACAATATTCTGGACGAATGCACAAATCGACATCTTGTAGCATTTATTATACACACTTATTATCTAAATGGTGAACATCAGCTTCAGTTCAGAACAGAAATTAGACACAAGAATGGTTGAAGTTACGATGGAAACAATAATAGTTTACAAACATACTACAAGATTAAAAGAATCAGGAAGCTATATGTTTTATATAATACTCGTTCGTTCAGTTCTCAAACTAAGCACGAGTTAGCCTATAGCAGAATAGCAGATACTCCAAAATTTGCGTTAATAGGACATTTTGTATTTTAAAAATGCACAAGCAAAACAAGATGGAACATCAAGCTAGCTACTGCTTCCCAAATCCAATCCTAGAGACAAGAAATGCACAAGCAAAAAAATGACACCACTGGTAGAGAGAAGAAATGGAGGCGACGAGCTCTTATATACAGAGAGAAGCTACGCCAACCAAATAAGCATGGGTGAGTAAACATTCTTTTCTCCCATTGTAATGACACAGTACCAAAACTTATCTCAGAGTCAAATAAGCATTGTAATGACACAGTACCAAGCAAATAAGCATGGATGACACATTAAACTCTTGATTCAGATTTCCATTTTCTGTTTGGCTGACAAATAAATTTTAGCTTGTAGGCCTGGTAGCATCTAACATCCTACAGAATCCTTTATGAAAGTAAGAGCTACAACGCGTTCTTTTTAGTTAACTACCACATACCAGATGTTGTAGAAGCATAATAATTAACTTCTATTTGAGATCAACAGCTGAAGTAGCAGTTAGTTGTAATCTCGCCAAGGAGGAGACAAAATAATAAGCAACCTTATAAGCAAGATGGTAAACAGCAGTAAAACATATGCACTAAGAATGTTTATGATTATGTAAAATGCTAACGTGACATGTAAAATAAAATGTATAGAGGTGCATACACATAATTAGCTCTCTTCCTACTATATCGTCTAAGAGAAGTGAGTTTTAGCACTATACTAAAATCATCCGAGTACTATTCCTGAATTCATCTTTCTATTATCAAAGGACATGGTAATAAGTAATATGTGATCTGCTTCTGCAATTATATGACAAAATTATCTTCTCTTCCTTAGCCATTGCTGTCACAAGTAATTCCGGAAACTGAGAAAAGGACAATTTATCGAAGGATATGGATTATATTTCCTACTCAAGAACTTTGAATTTACCCTTCATCATCGCCATCGTGTGCATGGCCATCAACGGTGACTCAGCAGCGGCCGCCTGTATCTTGTAATGGGGGGACAGTATAACATCAGCTTCAGCATCACCTCTGGCGAGAACCTGTCCACAACCACCAGTCAACCACATTATTGCTTTGGTGCGGGAAGAGATATTTGCATGTAAAATTGCAATTCAATCAAAGTAACTCAAGAATAGTTCTTGAACACAGATGCAGAGCAAACAAGCAAGAAGCCAATTATATGCAACACATACTTCAATTGGCAAGAAATGACAATCCTTGTATTGTACATGTAAGATTTCAGTGAACAAGAGTATTTCCAGAAAGTAAAAATTTACGAGGCTTCCACCAAGTTAGAACTCAAAGAAAATCTCCTGTGGCCACACATACAATTCTAAAAGAACATATGCTCCAATTCCACTGACTCCGTTAAGCTACTCCTTACTTTATTTCCATTTGATCAGACCTTCCAGCTTTATAAGATTTACACGTGGTTAGAATTAATCCCAAGAAACTGGCCCTGTAGTCTCCAAAGAATGACCTAAAATAGTGACAAGCCAGGAAGAGAGAGGGACAGGTATATCAGGTGAGATGCGAACTTCTACCGCTTCCTTGATACATGATGCACATAAAGCTTATTGTTTCATAGATGTGTAACCGTGCACTGATCTTCAGAAGCATCGACTGAAGTAAAACTTAGTTGTAGTCTCTACAGCTTGCAGGATATGTAAGTATTATACTAATTTGTGCTTGGGAATAACCGCAGCAGCATTACTTTTAGTCAAATGGAAGCAACTAACCTTGTTCTTCTACTCAACCTTGTAAGCTGGCTATAATAATTGATAAGATTATCGAGAACTCATGCCCTCAAGATTTCAGGACTGTCTTAAATTTTGATTCTAGTGTTCAGGTACACCAACGTACTTCCTAGATATGGTTCTAGCAAGACCTTTATACACAGACTCAAAAGCATCAGAATATGAACTCTAAGCCAATATGTTCTGAACCAAATTTAATTCAGACAAGACTGAACTCTAGGCCAATATGTTCTGAACCAAATTATATTCAGACAAGACTGAACTCTAGGCCAATATGTTCTAAACCAAATTATATTCAGACAAGACGCCTACTCTGCCCAAACCAAAAGAACACATGGAATAGAAATTTAGCCTTATATTCATCCATAACTAAAATCATTATCGAGTACAATCATCCTCATTTTGCAATAAATCATGAGTGTAATGAAGGAGTCCCATTTTTACGTACAATTTTTATTTTAATTATCATCTGATATCAACAGAGATCAACATTACAACCATTATACTATATAGTTAGGGTGGTGAAAATTTGTGTTTTACACTCTGTTAGACATGATCCACTATTGCACGAATCAAGAGTTGAAAGAAGAAAGCAAATGCAGGATAATCTCCAAGACGTTGGTGGACTCCATAATGCATCAGCTGTAACCAAATCAAATCTTAGAGACAATGATGAATGTGACAGGTACATCTACAAGATAGGGTTTGTCAAGTGAGGTCATACCTGCTCGGTAGCTGTGGGGATGGGAAGGAGATTATTAGGCGAGGCTCTTCATCATAAGGCGATCCTCACCGGGCGGAGGAGACGAGGCGGACGGAGTCGCTCGGCGTAGAGGAGATCGCGGGGAGGACAGAGATGGTGAGCACGACGCTGGCTTGCTGCTTGATATAGGGAGAGGGAGGACTCCGGGTGGTCGTCAGAGGGAGCGGGAGGAGGTCGTCTCAGAGGAGGACTCCACGTGGGCTTCTCAACCAGGCAAAGGGGATCCGGTGACCGGTGCATCCAAATGAGGCCTAAAGAAGGGGAAGCCACCGCCAGCGGACAGCGTCGCCACTGCAGGGGAGAAGGTCCAGACGGCAATGGCGCAGCTGCGCTCGGCGCCAGCAGGCCGTGGGCCTGAGCGACGGCTCATCACCAGCGCGACCACAGGCACATGCCGTTGACGGACCCGCGCGCGTGGCCGTCGATTCTTCTCCTCGACATTGCGATTTGCGACGCACGCTAGTGCTCGAGAACGGCAATCGCGACATCTACAGTGCCTTTGAATGGTTAAGATCGCGAGAGACATTACTGAAGAAAAATTGCAGAATGCATATATCTGCTCAGATACCACTCCTGAGGGTTGCTAATGGTAGCCTTGGGTTATATATAAGCAAGAACTAGGATCTCACCCACATGCTGGTTTCATCAAGGATGATTGACAAGATGTAACTCCTGTTCGAAATGAAATACAGCAGATGGCGAAAATAAATAGCCGACAAAAGGTAGCATATCCAACCTCAGGATGGTAGGATTAACTTGATGTAATTTATGTACCAAACAGAAATATGCCAGGATAGAATAGTAGCAAAATAGATCTATCAGGGCTAGAAATTTCCTTTGCATCCCAACATCTCACAAAACATAGGACTGCAATTAAAGAAACAAACCAAACAATAGAGAGAAAACAAGCAACAGCTGTACGATAAGAAATATGCAAGCAATAGCAAAAGAAGAGACATATTAAGGTTGTATACTTCAGTGCCCGTGCCTCCCACTCCAGTGGTTGGTATTTCTAACCACACGAGCCGAATTACAGTTTACGTTCTATCGTTACAAAATAAGAACTCAGCGCTAGTGCTTTTAACTACTACAATGGGACCAAGTTCGGATACATCAAACAGTAAAAGGACACTCAACACCAGAGAAGACTGAAGATGAAGTGCAGCCAATGCCTGAAAAAAAACAGTAAAGTAAGCAGTTAATTGACGCTTCAGGGTTTAGTTTGAGTTATATAATAACAACCAAGGGCATCAATTTCGTCATGAACAAAACAACACCCGCAGAGCAACAAATACCACCCAACTGCAGCAGTTTTCATAAGAAATAACAGAAGGCCCTAGAAACAAAAACATATTCTGGTTACAGGACAAAGCTTGAGCAATACCATAGGAAACAACAATAAACACAACTCTGCTCTAGATCCAGGCCATATGGAAGCACTAAAACTAATATTACCTAGCTCTTGTAGCTGGTAAACTGGAATTTGAACGATCCTTCGAGTCACTGTAGTAAACAATAAAATAACTCAGTACCAGAAATTAGGATCATGAAGCTTTGAAATATTGTTATGGACAATTACTAAGATTGGACAGAGCACCAAAATAAACCTCTAGTGCTGGTACAGCAGGGTTCAGGATTGGGTTTGCCTCATCCATGGGTTGAGCAAAACCGGCACCCTCCTCATCGTTCTCATGCTACAAATAAGGGAACATGTCAGAGAGCCTAGCATGTTAAATAGCTCCACTTTACAATGAAGCATCCCATGTTAACTACATGAGGCAAGGCATTCATTAAAACTTCATTACTAATATAAGAACAGAGTACCAAAACATCAAAACAGAACAGAGCACCAAAACATCAAAACCTCTTGGGCAGGTGCAGCAGGGTCTGGAATTGGGTTTGCCTCACCCTGGGGTTGAGCGAAACCGGCGCCCTCCTCGTTGTTGTCATTCTACAAACAAGGAAACAAGTTAGAGAGTCTAGCATGCAACATGGCAGCAAGGTTCAGATATTCAAGGCCAAAATATCAATATACCTCTAGAAGTTCAAAAGTCTCCGCAGCAATTGCTTGTTTGAGATATTTGCGGCCCCTACCAAGCTTACGGAGCTGCTTTTCCAGCTTCTTGTCCTCAGTCCCAACAGTATCTTTTATCTTCTGGTCTACAATCTTCAAACCATCCTGAAGGGATGTGCCCTCCCTAGCGACCTAAGTTGGAAACAAGAACAAAGTGTTAGTACCATCCAAGGACTGAGCAGAAGAAAAAAAGTAATTCACCCAACCTCAAGAGCAACTTCTTCCAGGGGGGCTGGGGGAGCAGGGTCAGGAATATCACCATTGCCCTCCTGATTGTTCTCATCATCCTACAAACAAGGCAACAAGTCAAAGACAGTAGCATGCAACATGGCAGGGAGGTTCAGGTAGAACATATGTTAACCTCTAGGATTGCTTGCAGTATGTGGTGGGGAAGGGGTGCCGGCTGGTGAGGAAGTGGTGCTGGCAGGTGCCTGTTGCGCCCTGTGGGTGCCAACATTAGTGGCAGCCTCCCGGGCAAATGCTGCGTTACCTCGGCAAGTGGGCGCCAACGTTGCCTCTACATTTGCAGAAAACTTGTTTTAAGTCGAAATTACATATAACTGATAAAGAATAAAATAGCATAGCAGCTGTGTAATTTACAAGTAACAACAAGTGATTCGAGGGGAAGCACTTGTATGTAATGATGACAAATGCTCACAGAACTCAAGCTAACTTAACTGAAAATATGTCCGAGGTGAAACAACTCCACGGCTAGTGAATCGAGACAGGATAACAGAACCAAAACAAATACCATGGTTCAACCGACCCACGAAATGCTACTATGATCATATCCGTCAGAATTACGAAAATGCTAGTGGTTATTCCAGATATGGAAATACAAGTCTAAGAACCTACAGGAAAAATAGTACTCCGTACATCAATATAGCCAATCTATCAGAATCGTCTCAATTCGTGCAGCAATTCGAATCAAAATCACACAGTGAATGGTTCAATATTAAGGATGGGAGAACAGAATCAACAACCTACAGCATTGGCCTCAATTTGTTCACAAATTTTAATCCAAATCGCACAGTATGGGGTCAGTTCGACCAAAACCAAAACAACTACCATGGTTCGACCGACCGACCCACGAAATGCTACTATGATCATATACGTCAGAATTACGAAAATGCTTGTGGTTAGTCCAGATATGGAAATACAAGTCCAAACCGACCCACGAAATGCTACTATGATCATATACGTCAGAATTACGAAAATGCTTGTGGTTAGTCCAGATATGGAAATACAAGTCCAAAAACCTACAGGAATAAATAGTACTCCGCACATCAATATAGCCAATCTATCAGAATCGTCTCAATTCGTCCAGCAATTCGAATCAAAATCACACAGTGAATCGTTCAATATCAAGGATGGGAGAACAGAATAACAACCTACAGCGTTGGCCTCAATTTGTTCAGAAATTTTAATCCAATTCGTTCAGAAATTTCATCACAATCACACGACCAACGTTCCAATTCGTACTCAGATTCGAGAAAAAAACCAGCGCGAATCAACAAACGAGAACCACACAGCAAATCATAGGTTGGGTGGAGGATGGAGCAGAACCATACCGGCATCTCGTCTCCGCGAGAGGGAGGGAGGGAGCAGGACTCGAAGTTAGCGCGCAGGAAAAGAGGAGAGGAGGGCTAAGAGTTTTTGAGGAGAGGAAATGCAGGCTTCTGTTGTGTTTATAAGGAGGATCATTGGGGTTTTGGCTTCTCCTGCAAGCTTAAAGTTCCAATCGAGCACTAGAATGAAGAAATGACGAACCCGTCGGCCGTCGCTAGCCGTGGAGGATGGTTTTTTTTTTTTTTTGAAACTTGGGAGGATGGGAATTCAGAAAGTTGTTTCGTTCAAAACCAGAGTAAACCAGAAAACCACAAATGGGCTTGAGCCCATCAAAACAAAGTGTATGGGCCTTGGGGAGAGATCGAGCGGTTGATTGACCTGACGCAGCAGCAGCAGCAGGCCGGCGACGGGCTCGCCGGACCTCGACATCTCTGTCGCGGCCAGCTCGCCGTCGTCGAGGAACGAGCCGGCGGCGTTCTTTAAGGCGCCCTGCTGCCTGGAGCCTCGCCGGCCACAGCACAGGCAGGCCAATTTCGCCGCCGGCTCCGGGCTTCAAGATCTGCACGTGGTGCGAATCGAGCGGCGAGCCAGCCTCGCCGCCGAAGCCATCGCGCCGGCGCCGGCCATGAGCGCCTCCTGGATCTTGCCGTGGCTCTTGCCGTGGCATGTTGCCGATAGGGGGGACGGCTGAGTGCATGCACTGTGGAGGAGCGGGGGTGGAGAGATTGGTGCGGTGCGCGAGCGCCGCCAAGGTTGGGGAATAGGGTTGACCGGTTGAGGCCTTGAGGGGCTTTTGTAGTAGTGCTGGTCGCCCGCTCGCTCGTCATACGTGTGCAAATCTTGAAGCAGAGCCCGGCGGCGGCTAATCTCTCGCAAGCGTGCACAACTGGAGACCGGATAATTTCAAAAAAAAAAAAACTGGAGACCGGACGTGCCGGTAGCCCCTTTCTGGGTTCAAATGCCAGCCGTGGGGCGGGTTCTCGTCCGAACCATACACACGGTAGTCGGTACCGTTGCGCCGTCGTCGGAGCAATGGTGAACGGGGCCGGGCAGAGGGTCCCTGTCTACGAGCCGGCCTCGTGGTCGTGCTTCCTGGCCTTAGGGCATCCCAACGCGCCATCGCATAAGGTCCGTTTCGGTCCGTTAGTGTGGAACCCAGGACCCAACGCGCCGACGGTCCGTTTGCGTCCGTTCCGCATCCGGCCAGATCCATTCCTAGCCCAAATCTGGGCCAGGTTTGCGTCAACGTGGACGTGAAACGGAGCGTCGCCGCATCCGGCCACGTCCGTCCACGCCGGTCCACCTCCCCGCTTCGGCCCCACTGGGCAGCGACCCAACCACCACCCGTCGTCCTTCTTTATATCCCGTGGGCGGGAGGGGGGGGGGGGGTCCCGGCCAGTTCATCCCCATCACCGCTGCTCCCTCACCTCCGGCACGAAACCCTAGCCACCGCCCGAGCCGTACCAATGGGCTTCTTCAAGAAAACTAGGGAAGGGGCACGCCGATGAGGCAGGGTCCTCGTCGGGGCGCCGCCGCGCCGCCCCCGCCCGCCGCGCCACCCCCACTCCGTTCCAGCTCGCTCCTCCGGCGGTGGCCAACCAGCCCCGGCGCAGGGAGCGGCAATACATCGACAAGAAGCGCTGCTAGTGGTACTGGGACAACGCCGTCCCAGTACCTTGGTCCGACGTCAAGCTCCCCGAGAACTGGCACCTGAATCCCAATAGGATTCTGGTGCCGGTCGTCCCGCGGGAAGGGCGAGCACGGCGCGCGGAGATCCAGCGAAGGCGCACCCAGCTCCCGCCAGACCTCGTCGACCACCCGGCGTTCGCGGAGACGAGTCCCTATTAGGACACGTGGTTCCGCGACGAGCACGATGCTCTCCGCCGCTCCGTCTTCACCGACCTGCTGCCGCGGCCCCAAAGCAGCCATGGTCCGCCGCCTCCCCCACCAGCCTGGGTCAGGGAGGAGGAGGAGGTGGAGGAGCCGCCCCAGCCCGAGGAGGACGATGACGAGCTCGTCTGGCGGGTCATGGAGGACTCGCTCTGCACCTTTGTCGAGGAGGAGCGGAGGATGTGTCCAGGCCTGGACATCATCCTCAAGCGGAGCGCCGAGGAGGCTCAGAACCCTCCTCCGCCGCTGCCATGGTACGAGGCCATGGCCCCCCTCCTCCGTCGGTGCAGCCTCTCCCCGTGGGGCTCATCGGTATGAGCTGGGCGTGGACTGGCCCACCGCCGGAGCTGCATCCACCACCGGAGCAGCCACCGACTCCCCTGGCGACGACGAGGATGCCACCGGCCCATCTTTGGGCCCCGCCGCCGTTCATCGACCTCTGCGAGGACGATGACGACGAGGAGTAGCTAGCGGTTTTTTTCTTTTAATTTTCGCTATTTTTATTATGTACTAACGGGCCGTTTGTGGCCCGTCCACCCTATATATATATATATATATATATATATATATATATATATATATATATATATCAAAAACGGCCCTTTAGTAGCATGCTAATGAAAACTGAAAATTGTATGCGTTGGCCGCGTTGGGTGCACTGCGCGCGGACCGGACGCGGGCGGAGATTTCGTGTCCGTCGCCCGACCCAAACGGACCAAAAAATGGTCTGTTTGGAACGGCACGTTTTGGTGAGTGAGAGAGGAAGATGGCAGCGGGATAGAGGAGGGGTGGGGGCAAATTATTAGCATGTAGGGGGCACATCTGAACGTGTTCGACGCCACCAAGTCAGCCCAAACGTTGGGGGACGGACATTAGGATGGCGAGTAGCTATTGGATGATTTGGTCATATGGGGGCGCTGCTGGAGCCGATTTTCGTGTCTGGTTCCCATTGGGTCGATGGGGATGACTATTGAGGGAGTCGGTGGATATGATCTAATGGGTGCTCTATCGTGAGGCTACTAAGTTTGTTGTATCCCGTTGTTCCACCTTAAGGGCTGCTTTTCCTTCCACCAACAATTTTCGTTCTCACGGGTATGCATTTTCATGATGGCTCTAACTTTTTTTTTTGAAGGAAACAACCGGACTCCGTCCTGCTGCTAGCTTTATTAATTATCACATAAGATTACATCGTTTAGAAATTAGAATTTTACGCAGCAGAAACCTAGGGGGATCATCGTCCCAAATACAAGAATTCTTTGTAGAAAAACACTCTCTAGCAATCTCATGAGCAGCTTCATTTGCCTCCCTCGGACAATGATTGAATTCCACAACCCCAATACTTATCTGAAGATTCATACATTCTGCAAAAACTGCAGTTCACTATCACAGAAAGGGTTATAGGCAGGTTGGCACTCTGTGACGCACCAATATTTCATGCGCCACTAATTTTTTTTTTGTGACGCACCAGTTTCCATGCGCCACTAGATTCAGCTTTTCTGTGGTGCATGTCCTACAGATGCGCACCTTCCTCCATGCGCCACAGAAATTCTGTGGGCCCCACAACCAACGGCTGGCTTGCATCCTACGCCGCCTTTTCTGTGGCGCATGGAGCAAGGTGCATCACAGAAATGTACATTTCTGTGGCGCATCTGGCCCCATGCGCCACAGAAATATGGTGGGCTCGGCACCAATGATTAGGGGCTGCACAATTCTGTGGCGCATGGGTCCACATGCGCCACAGAAAGTGACATTTCTTTGGCGCATGTGGTTCCATGCGCCACAGAATTGTGCAGCATTTTTTCACCCCACGCACCCCCTCCCCCCCCCCCCCCCCCCCCCCCCGTGGATCTTAAAACGGGCATAACTTTTGCATACGACGTCGAAAAAATGCGTTTAATACCTTAAAAAAAACTAGATTGTCCGACTTCAAATAAGTGATCAATATTATACAGACTAGCTACCTTGTTAAATTCAGTGTGATTCTACAGGAGATAAAAGATAGATCGTCCGACTTCGTTGTTGCCACTTTTGTGCACGAGTGAAGAATGTCAAACACGAAGGCGCATGGGCTTGCCCTAGTGTCAGGACAACGTGAGTTTGGCCGCCATGTCTGGCTATCTGAGTCTCCTGACTTTTTTTATTCTTATGAACATTAATAATGAATAGAGTGATAGTTGTTTACCATAAAAAAGGTTATATTCATTGTATATTTCATTGTCATAGTGCTTCTTTGTTACACCATACCATGCGTTGAAAAATCCATTATCAATGCAAAAATGAATATTAGTTCATTTCTATTTTATTTTATGCTTTTGGTCTTTTAATTTTTTTAGAACATGAACGTTTTTTTGGAAACATGAATTTTCAAATAAAACGAACCTTTTTGAAAAATATGACCATTTTTAACCAGGGTAACATATTTTGAAACCTTAAACGTATTTATTTTAAACCACGTCAACTTTTTTTTGAATTCATGAACATACTTTTTTGAGCCCACGAACATTTTTTGGAACTAACCTTTTTTGAACCCCGTAAACATGATTTTTAAACAACAAACATTTTAAAAAATATGAATATTTTTCAAACACATGAACATTAAAAAAATGCAAACATTGTGTTAAACCATGTGAACATGTTTTTGAACTCAATGAACATTTTTTTTAATTTGTGGATGTATTTATTTCGAACCACCTGAAGGCATTTTTAACCCATGAACGTATTTTTTCTAACCCGTGATATTTTTCCGAACCTTGTGAATATTTTTCTTGAACACCATTAACATGTTATTAATACATACAAAGTAATGTTTTAAACCCTTATTCACTTTTGGTCCCGGTGAAATAACAGAAAAACCTTTATGCTGGCATTTGGTGCGGTCGGTTACCGTGCATGACGTCGGGTGACTTTGGGCCATCTATCACTCGCACCAAACCACTTCTATAGATGCTGGGCCATCTATCACTCGCACCAAACCACTTCTATAGATGCTTGTGTTGGCGGGAGAGTAGTGCTAGAATCAAAACTTGAAACTCGTAAGTTAAGCAAGTAGCTCGTGACTAGGCTCGAACACGGTCTCTAACAAGTCGAGACAAGTTTTGTTTTCGACATTGTTTGTAGACCAAGGCAAATGAGCCGAGGTTATGAGTTGCTCGTTTAACTTGTTAAACTTGTTGAAATACAAAGAATAGAATTTTCCATATATTAGTGCAAAATTGCAAATAATTTTTGCATAACAAATGGTGTGGAGATACTATCTTTTTGCATTAATCTAATCTCTGAGTAGAGATATGGAATTGTAAAAGGACTATCGTTGTTCTACTTCTAAATTAATAGGAAAATTACTAGTTTTTCTTCATATGCACTCATGTATGAACAATTAGAATGAGTTAAACGAGCTGCTTGCGAGTTTTCCGAGTCGAACCGAGTTTCAGATCTGAACTCGTCGTGTAACTAGCTGACCCGAACTAACTCGTTGATTAATGAGCTCGAACGAGTCGAGCTGAGTTGGCTTAACTTGCCTCGAATTCCAGCCCTAAGAGTGGCAAGCTTTAACCTCTAGAATCCCACACAATCCCGCTTCTTCAAGTGTTGGACAATGGACTCGAGATACGTGGTTCGTTTGGTTGTACCATATTTAATTTAATCAAATGGTAACCCTTTTGGGAGCTAGAAGCATAAGTTGATAAATGGATTACATTGGTGACAATTTTCCTTAATTGGGTACCTACTATCACAAACTTAATCTTTAGGGGGACAAAGTGGAATTTACTCTTCAATAGAAAAAAAAACTCTAAAATAAAAACCTTTTTACCATAAAGTTTTATACAATATCTGTTTTTAACTGCTATCTATGAAATGAAAATGTTGCCGGCAAACGTTGAATGCATAGCATAGCGTTATAGCTACGGCTTCGTTTCACGCCCTGTGATCTGCTGCGCAGTACGCGATCTTGGGTGGGCATTGAACTACACTAGCTAGCCGTCACACTGTCAAAAGGATTTTTTTTTCCCGAAACGCTGTCAAAAGATGTTTACATGACCTCAAACGCATTTTTTTTTGAAAGGGATGACCTCAAACGCCTTGTCGCTCTTTAGGATATAACCATGATGCAGATCAGCATCAATGAACCCATACATCCAAGTCCAACACACCAATCACCAAACCGAAAATCACGCTCCTTGCCATCCGAGAGTTTTCCAGTAATGGCGTGATATCAATGTCAGTATGTTGGAAAAATTGACCGTCGGGGGGAAGGAAGATGGTGGGCAGCAAGCGGTACCGTGTGGAGAAAGTTCAGGCAGGAGCTGGAGGTATCTTTTGAACTAGAAGAATCTTTGGTTTCATATACTATACAATGTGAATGTGATGCAGCTGCCGGTATTTTTATATCATGCATGGTGATGCGGCTGACATGATTCCAATTAAGAATGAGGCTGTGGATCCACTTGTACTCCTTCAGTCCTTCGGTAGCAACTTTTTTTTATAGAAATTTTGGATTCTGTTTCTTTTTGTGGAACAAGCTTCTGGGCAGGGAAAACCATGGTATTGTACTGTACATCTTTTTGACAGCATGGTACATTATGTGGACAGAGAAGTACAGAGCTCAGCACAGACAGTTCGCATTTTGTCTTCAACAACTCATCAGTAAGAAAATAATTAACCCAACGCAAACAACAAGCACATTGGCAAATCTTGATCTAGGTCACCTCAGAATACATCATATATGCATAATTTGTGCCACCATATTTTGAGTTGGACGAAAGGATGTCAACGAAAAAGATAACCAATGTCTATACTCCTTTGCATATTAAGTTCAGAAATACCTGACTGTATCTATTCTGAAACACACCTACTTCGGATATTTTGATATAAAAGTACCACACTACCACTTACATTAATCTCCACACGGTGGAAGATAAATTTATTCTCAAGACGACTATGTTACAATTGGGGTATTTCTAAAGAAAGTCCAAGTTTCCTACCTATTACAGGAAAGATGGTCTAACCTAGCTCATCTCAACTGAAGAGACAAAGTAAACTGAACGACATAAAACCCAGTTCCTTACCCTTTCCAGTTACAGTTTCAGCAACTTCCTTCTTGCTGGTTGAGCTTTATTGGTGGGAGAATTTGTCACCACTAGATGGAGACCTCTTTGAGCAAGAGCCACCAGATTTGTCAGAAATTATAGTGTAATTCCTGCTGCTCACATCCCTGAAGTAGCATCCATCAGTACCCATATATTTGTATACCTGGTGGGTCTTCCCCAATCCACCAACTACCAAATTCTTCTTCACCTTCATAGTGCCGCGTGCTGACTGTGAATTCCTTAGGGAGTGGTACGAGAACCCCAAGTTACCACCTGAGACCATCTTATCGTTGATGCCTAATTTGACAAGTGAAACCAATGAGTATTCATCGCCCACCTGATCTGAGGTTCCAGTATAGATATATAGCGGAAACACCTTGTGAACTTCCTCTGAGAGAAGAACGGCAGAAGAGTCCTTGACAAAAACGCCAGACTTTGCATCGATTGTTTGGTTCAGGATTTGCACCGTGCCATTAGTGGTATACATATTGCTATTAGCATAGCTGAATCTCTGGTAGAAAGTTGTGGTCACTTCCCCGTACGACGATTTCACCCACCCGGTTGCAGAGACATGCCGGCTTGCACTTGTGACAAACTTCCCATCCAGCCCACTGAATCCAGAGTTCACGTCCAGCACCAATGGGGGCGCATCGTAGCTCACAAGGCTCCCAATTGTCTTCTTGCTCTTGTGATCCAACCACAGATGCAAATTGGCATCAATGTACCATACATCCAATGCGTTGGTCACACTAAACCCAAAATTGTGCTCCTTGCCGTCCAGGAGCTTGCCCAAG
The DNA here is from genome assembly GCA_012064385.1 of Puccinellia tenuiflora. Lineage (NCBI taxonomy): Eukaryota > Viridiplantae > Streptophyta > Magnoliopsida > Poales > Poaceae > Puccinellia > Puccinellia tenuiflora. The sequence continues at coordinate 225,630 of QRDG01001230.1, read as the reverse complement.
AACGGAGAGATATCAATGTCATAGGTAGGCAGGTTGAATGAGCCAATGCCGGTGATTGGCCGCCAGAGAAGCGGGTTGATACCGCCGGTGTAAATAACAGTGAACGGCCAAACAGCACCGACGACTTGTCCATCGACCTTAACAACAACCTCCCGGAAGGCGCCATTGCCAGGAAGACTGGACATGTTGTTGGCCTCAATGTACTCATTGGGAGGGTTCGTGTACCAGAATTCGTCACTGCCATGGAACGAAACGAACACTTCAAGGACCGCCCTGTAGGTGTTCGACGGGATGGCAAGGCTCTTAGACTGCACGTCGGTGGCGTTCTGGATGGCGAACCACTGCCCGTCGTTCAGAGGCAAGCTTCTCGAGATGGGCACGATCAGATCGGCCTGCTGTGTAAGCGGCGGCGGCGCGGGGTGGAAGTAGAGGTGAAGCGTGAGGTTGACGTTGTAGACGCCTGTGTATGTCTGGTCGACGAGATTGCCAAGGTACACCGCGACCTCGCCGGGCTCCGCGAGGAGGGCCGCGTACCTCGTGACGTCGCGGGACACGGACCAGACGATGCCGGTGGCGCGCGGCTCGGCCGTGCAGCTGCGGAGGAGCTCAGCGCCGGAGAGCCAGACGCCGAAGATGCGGTCGAACTGGCGGCCGCGGCAGTCGGCGCTCCACTCGAGCACCGCGAGCGCGAGCGACCCGCCCCGGGCGCGCGCGGCCGCGAGGCACTCGGGCGGCGCGTAGGCGGCGGTGACCGGGGGGCGGCCGTAGGTGGCGCCGAAGGAGTGGGAGAGGAGCAGAGTCGAGCAGGGCCCGACGCTGCCGAGCGGCGGGCGGATCGGGCGGTCCACCTCGAAGAAGGTTGTTGGCGGCGCCGACGCGTTGAGCGAAGCAAGGTGACGGGACGGCAGGCGGTGCCTGTGCGGCGCGGCGGCGGCTGCAGACGGGAGGAAGAGGAGCGCGAGGAGGAGGAGGTAGTGGTGGGTGGAGGCGGCGGCGGTCGGCGATGCCATGGCTGGATAGCGGGGAGCAGCAGATGGGAGCGGTGGGAGTGAAGCTGGAATTACCTGGGGGTTTAAACGAGGTGGCAGGTCGTATAATAAGAGAGGTTGTTGTTATCACGCCATAATCTAGGAGATTTGGTGCGTGTCGTTGCCGTAATCGATGTTGGACAGGTGCACTGGCAGGTGGGCCTGGCAAAGGGTTAGATTTCAATGTTTGATGAGTTGTAGTACTTGCTTACCAGATTTCTTGTGCACGTGCCAGTTGTGAAAACGTGAATTTGGATCTGGATGCTCTGTGGTAGTATACGATTTTATGAAAATTATAGAAAAATACCACAATTGAGGTCACATTGTTCTTGATTTGAGCACAAAGAACCCCTTTCTTGATTTGAGCCTAGGGAACCCCAAGTAGAAGATCAAAGTTACAATTTGGTCCTTGATCACCGCTGACATAGAGCAATTTTACAGCACCATCATCTCTACTACTTAGGCTGGAGTTGATGGTGAACACCATGTTGAAGCAACAAAGACTCCTCTTTGGAACAACAGCCTAGAGGTAGATTAAAAGGTGGTGCCGGAGCGACACCCATAGCAGCCGCCTTCTAGCTATGTAGGTCGGCGGCTGACCGGCATCACGCTGAGAAGAAGCCACTGACTGCGGCAGGGGTATTCCCCTGTATTCCATGGAATACCCATGATTTTAACAAGGAAAAAAATTACATATTAAATCCAGCCCAATAGCCCATCCCAGCATCAGCAATCCTGGCCCAAACTCGTTCCGTCATTCGCTGCACGCACGCACGCAGACACCCTCTGTCATGTGTCCTCCCTCTGCCCTATCCACAAACCAGGACGGAAGGCAGTGACGAGCCGCCGGCCGCCAACCAGTCACTGCCGCCAACCAAATCGTCGATGCAGCCAGGGATAGCAGGCGACGGCCATGCGCATGCGCCCCCGGCGGCGGCGCCCAGCCCCCCGCCCGCCCGTGCCCCTCCCTCACCCAGCGCCCCTGCCCTGCCCCCTGCTGCCCGCGCCCCCTGCCCAGCGTCCGCGAGCGCAGATGGCGCAGAAGGTACGGCCGCCCACGCCCAGCGCCCAAATCCCCAATTTCTTGCTTAATTGCTTGCTCCTGCTAGTTGTTTAATTGCTTAATTGCTTGCTCCTTATTTGTTTAATTGCTTGCTCCTGCTAGTTGATTACATGCAAGTTTTTAATTTTCTGTTTCTTGTTTTCTTGTACCGTAGAAGAAGAAGAGTGGTGTTGGTGGTAGTAGCATATTTGCAATGTGGGAAAAGGCTTCAAAGAAAAGAAAAACAGATGAAATGTCCACACCAAATCAGACAGCAACAACATCTAATGCATGTACTTCTCCTGTTAATATTGAGAGCAATTTGCAATTGGTGCTATGGCAAGAACCGGAGAGTAGAGCAGAAACCTCAACACCTCATGTATAAGTAAAAGATGATGAATCTATTGATGAAGATGATGAACGGATGCAAGCATATTTGGAGGCACTCGAACATGATCCTGGAAAGCGGATTCCCATCTCAATGTATGTTGTTAATGACCAAGATAGAGTAAGAAGGAGATATATTGAGATGGGGCCATGTCAACCAAAGAATCATAAGTTTGAGTTCACAAATAAAGGTGGAAGAGAGCGTCGCTTTTGCGGTGCTTGGTTTACAGAGTTTTCATGGATTGAGTATAGTGTGGAAAAAGATAGAGCTTTCTGCTTCGTTTGTTATTTGTTCAAGGATAAAACAAGATGTCCTGGAGGAGATGCTTTTGTGAAGAAGGGATTTAATAACTGGAACATGAAGTCGAGATTGAATAAACATGAAGGTGAGATTAGTAGTGCTCATGCTGAAGCTCAAGAGAAGTATGATAGGTTCACTACACCACAAACATCAATTCGGGAGTCTATTGCTTCAAACACCTCACAGTACAAGGCTTTGTATAAACAACGTTTGACATGGACACTCAAGTGTGTGAGATTTCTTTTGCGCCAAGGCTTGGCATTTAGAGGACATGATGAAAGTGAAAACTCACTAAACAAAGGAAATTTCCTTGAGCTTCTGAATTGGCTTGCAGGAAATTTTGAAGAGGTTGACAGGGTTGTTCTCAAGAATGCTCCAAGGAATTGCCAGAGACTACTAAACTAGTCATTGAAGAACTTGATGGTGGTCATTTTGCAATACTTGCAGATGAGTCTAGTGATGTGTATCAGAATGAACAGTTGGCTGTTTGTTTGCGTTATGTTGATAAGAAAGGAAGGGCAGTTGTAAGATTTCTTGGTCTTGCTCATGTTGAAGATACTACCTCTTTGACACTAAAAGTTGCAATTCAGAAAATGCTTATGGACTACAATTTGACCTTTGCAATGGTTCGTGGGCAAGGATATGATGGAGCTAGTAACATGAAAGGTAATGCTAATGGCCTGAAAAAACTGATTATGGATGAGTCCCCTTCTGCCTATTATGTTCATTGTTTTGCCCATCAACTATAGTTAACTCTTGTTGCTGTTGCTAAGGAGAGTGGTGATTGTACTTGGTTCTTTTAGCAGCTTGCACACTTGTTAAATGCTCTTGGCATGTCTTGTAAAAAGATGAGAATGCTTCGGATAGCTCAGGCTGAAGAACTCATTGCTGCATTGGCATTGGAAGAAGTAGAAACAGGGAGTGGGCTGAATCAGGAAATGGGTTTGGGAAGGCCATGTGATACACGTTGGGGCTCTCACTTCAAAACTGTGAACCATGTCATCTCTATGTATGGCGCACTACGACGAGTCCTTCGCAAGATTGGAGACGAGTACCATGGTGCGGAGGCACAAGCGGCTCTAACCGTAGAGACAACATTTCGATCATTTGAGTTTGTTTTCATGGCACACTTGATGCAAGAAATATTTGGATACACAGATGAGTTGTGTAGAGCTTTGCAAAAACAAGACGAAGATATTGTTCATGCTATTGAGCTTGTTGGTGACACAAAGTATTTTTTGGAGGCTTTGAGGACCGATGCTGGATGGGATGAATTTCTCAAAAAGGTCACATCTTTTTGTACAAAGCATAAGATCAAAGTTGTTGATATGCAGGGTCCTTACTTTCCCGTTGGCCGGCCTAGAAGGGGTTTATGCAATGGCGCAATTAATTACCACCGCTTCAAGGTTGATATGTTTGTGGGTGTCATTGATAGGCAAATCAGTGAGCTGAATGGCAGATTTGATGAGGTAAACACGGAGCTACTCTCTTGCATGGCAGCATTCTGTCCAGATCGTCTTTTTGCTGCTTATGATCAAGATAAGTTGGTTAAGCTTGCTACAAAGTTTTATGCTTCCGATTTTACAAGTGATGAACTGGCAAGACTTCCATGGCAACTAAACATGTATGTTGCTAATGTGCGTAGAGATGAAAAGTTTCAAAATTTGAAAAATCTGTGTGAGCTTTCAGTTATGCTTGTGGAGACAAATAAGCATGAACAATATCATATTGTTTACAAGCTTCTTAAGTTGGTACTGATTTTGCCAGTAGCCACTGCTAGTGTTGAAAGAATATTCTCTTCAATGAGCTATGTGAAGAATAAGCTAAGGAACAAAATGGGTGATGAATATTTGAACAATTGTTTGGTTACATTTGTTGAGAGAGAATTCTTCAATCAAGTAAAGGATGAGGATGTCATCAATCGCTTCCAAAAAGGCGACCGCAAAGTTATATTGTGAGATGGGATATCATCACTTTATCAATCAAAAGGTACTTATATATTCATGTCGTTATGGTCTCACACATTGAAATATTCTATTGTCGTTATGCTAGTGTTGGTTTATTCATATATTGCTAGTGTTGTGTTGTTTGGTTCATATACTACATTTAGAGCAAAAAAAAAAAATTCGGCGGAATACCCAGGCTTCAGTTCCTGGCGCCGCCACTGCCACTGAGAATAAGCTCTCAAAGACTACATGAAGACTTCCCCGCCATGCAATCGATGCGAAGGAACTCCCCCACACCCCTCTCATCCATCACCGCCATGGCAGGATAAGAGAGGAATGAGATCAACTTCGAACGAATCTGTATGGCCACCGTACTCTAGATCTAAAGGATGGAAAACAAGCTTATTGAAAGAGTCTCGACCAACCCTTCCCCCAACCCCATCCACCATGGATCTCAGCAAGAGGAGCAGAACTTCCACATCCTAGAGCTGCTCGTCGGCATGAGACAAACCCCGAAACCGGCATGACCCCAAGGGCCACTAGGGAAACCACACTAGACCTAACCCTAGCTCGCACTCCTGTCAACTATTGTACAAGTGTGGGACCCTATCCATCTCAATTAGGGGTGTAAACGGATAGGATAATTTCCGCACCGAATCCTGTTCCGAAACCGTTTTAAGCAATCCATATCCGGNAACACGATTATGTGGGAGATAAAGCACTCATCCAGGCTGTTTGATGGGTGTTTTTTCATTGATGAGCTTCGTCGTCATAACTTTGAATCACAAAAACATTCGGAAGTATGCTTCATCTTTAGGTATGGGACGTTACTTATGGCTAGGCATCCCCATGGTCCTTTTATGATTTATGTGAAGAATATTCAAACTAGAGGTTGCTCTGCTCGTCGTCGAATCAGAACCTAACCATTACTCTCCTACGAGCACACTAATGAACACACTTACGAACACACTTACGACGCCAGTAGTACTCTTTCAAAGAGATTCCAAGTCCACTTGAGGATCTCGCAAGTGACATTTACGTAAATCAGTGTTGGACACTAGTGAAGGGCCCCACCAATAATTTGAGCTATATTTTGAAAAGTATTTTTAAAGGCACGACACATGTTACCCGCGCTACCAACACAAAACCGTTGAAATGAGGGTCATTGTCGATGTTGACCATTAGTACCATCGTCATAGGCTCCGACTTCATCAAAGAGTGAACCACCTAGGAAGACCTGGTTGTAGCAACCTCGTAAATGACATGTTGGCCCGTGCCGAACAAATGACTCTTCGCACAGAAGAGTGACAACTCAGATTTTGATGGGGAGCTCCGTCTTTTTACATATACATTTCGCCATTTGTCTGGTACTTTTAAGCACTTTCAATATTATTTCCTACTTGTAAAGTTGTTTGAGTGGCCGGTATATATTATTTAAAAAAAAAACAGAGATTGCTTTTTTTTTCCTGTTTCCAACCGGCAGACACTGAGCACAGGCCAAAAATCAAAACCTCAATCGATACGAACACGATACGTTAGGGTTTGTAGGCCCAATACGAGTAGAGGATCCCGAGATCGATTTCGACTCTCATAGGGGCGTAGCAGGGCGGCTGTTAGGCCTACGAGTCGTCTATAAAGGAAGCAACGGAACTTGCGGCAGCCAGAGAAGAGGACACGATCGGATCTAACCACAACCACGTACACGGCCGAGGATTTCGGGAAGCAAACAACAAATCCATCGCCTTTGTCTTCCAGGGTAGAGGGAGATCGATCGAGGCAGCATGAAGATAGGACCCAGCTCGAAAGCAGCGAGGACGGCCGCCGCCGTCCGCAAACTAAATGAGCTGCTGGACAAGGCGACGCACCTGAAGCGCTACAGGGGTACGAAGGAGGTCGACAGGGTGGAGGAGTACCGGCGAGCGGGGAAACTCCACAACTACGATGAGGACAAGGAGCGGAAGAAACGCTATGCCAGGGTCGCCAAACTCCACCCGTGTCATTGGGGAAAGCAAACAATGGCAAAAATCGAACAATATACGTATTACCTCGAGGAAGACGAGGACGACTTCAAGATAGGCCTTTATTCTTTAATCGGGGATGAAATCTGAGGTTACCTACCGCTGTATGGCCCAATTCTTTTGTTCTTCCTTCTAGCTTCCCCTATAAGGCAGATTTCTTTTCAGCTTTTAAAGAGGGCTTTTTCTAGGCAGTTTATTTCAGAAGCCTGCCTCCTAATTTTTTTTTTGAGCGCAACAACGGAGGGCGAATAGCCCACCTGAAATTTTGTATTAAAGACGGGTATCAGAAGACCCAGGAGTCACAAGCCGAACACACGCCGGCAGAAGTACGTTCAGAGTGGTAGAGACGCACACCATGCCGTAAGTGGCCTACAGTCAACGCGCCTGGGAGCCCTAGACAGCCACAGGTCAAGGTGCCGTCGAACCATCAAGAAGAACTCCGGATCGGATGTATGGACGCCATCAAACACCAGGCGGTTCCTAGTTTTCCAGATGATCCACAGGAGGAGGCAAGCAGCTGTCATGCTGAGGATCGGCGGCCATCCCACACCTGCATCAGAGAACTCAGCGACCATGTCTTCAAGCGTGGTGGGGAGCAAGGCGGGGGCAACACCAACAGCGCGCCCCCAGATATTCCTCAGCCGGGGACACGAAACGAACAAGTGAGTTGTGTCCTCCACGACGCCGGGGCAGAACGGACAGTCTCGGGAGCGCAGGATGCCTAGGCGATGGAGGCGCACCCGCGTCAGGGTGCGATTGTGCTGGAAGCTGGAATTACCTGGGGGTTTAAACGAGGTGGCAGGTCGTATAATAAGAGAGGTTGTTGTTATCACGCCATAATCTAGGAGATTTGGTGCCTGTCGTCGCCGTAATCGATGTTGGACAGGTGCACTGGCAGGTGGGCCTGGCAAAGGTTAGGTGTAGATTTTTTTTGTTCGATGAGTTGTGGAGTACTTGGTTACTAGATTTCTTGTGCACGTCCAGTTGACTCCGTTAAGTTCGGATCTGGATACTCCGTGGTAGTATACGATTTTCTTGAGAAAATTACAAGAAACCACTATGACTGGGACATGGTGTTTGGCTTATAAGGGTAGGAGTAGATGCATCTCTTTAAAAAGTTTATTTTAAATGTATTTTGAAATGTCAAAATGCAGAAGAAAAATATGGACGTACATCAAGACATTTTATATTTGTATACATAAAGTTTCGTGAAAAAAATAGACATTTGTTTACTTTTTATATAAAAAAATAGAAAACGTTTCGTGAAAAATCGTTTTGAACACATGAAATTGTGTTTCTTACATAGGTAAAAAAAGTGTTTTTTCCTACGAAATTTTGTGTGCGAACATAGTTTGTCCGCATGTACACCAAAAAAAGTTGTCTTTTTTCCTACGAAATTTTGTGTGCGAACATAGTTTTCTTTGAATAACTCCAAATCTAGATAGATTATTGGTAGAAAATTAGTATCATCAAAAAGTGTTTTTCAATATGAAACAAAGGATACTAATTTTGTAGAATATAATCAAGATATTTTTTCTCAAATTATACGATCAAACTTTATCTTAAAATGCGCTTGCGCCTTATTTATAGAAACAGATGTAGTAGTTGCAATCGAGATTTTCCTAGTTACATGTGAGTTAGACATGAGGTGCAACTGGAATTAGGTAACATATGAGTGAAATTAACTTACTTCTCACTCGATTGAGCCTTAGTCACTCCCTTTTGGTAAACATTGAACGCTCTGGTTAGCTAAATTAACGAGGATTATGACAGGTGGACATGTTGTCCCACCGACATGGCAAGCGTCAACGGTTATGACCATCAACGATGCGCTTTGCCCTAACATCGCAGGTAAAAATGAAAGACGCTTTGTCCAGACATCGCCCTACTAATGATTGTAAACGCGCTTTGCCCTATTTAGTGCTCACTCTAAGAAGAAAACTGAATGATTTTTCTGAACAACAATGGACAAGTTTAAATATGATTTCACTTATGTCTAAAAAAATATTATAAAAGCATATATAAAAAAGTACTTCAGGAGATAAAATGCAAAGCTGCCATTTATACAAGTTAAATCCATACATTTCGATATTATTAATGAGCAATGATGTGAATTTAATATGGTGAAAAATCATGTGATTCATATATTTTGGAATATAGAGAGCATCTTAACATAATAAAATGGTTGATTTGTGAAAGAAAATACTCACCGCACTCCTCTTATGTTGTAAGATCGAAACAACATGTTTAGTTAGAATGATATTATTTTTCTGATGATAGTCCTGTAGGTTTTACTAGAACTTACGTAACTAGATTTCATGTTTAAAACTTTAAATACATGCAACACATTTTTATTTTAGAAAATCCAAGCACCTTGCATAGAAGCATATCAAATTATAATTTAGTATGCAAACATATTACAATACACAATATTTTATTTTTACTGGTGATTACTTCGATAAATGTTGTTTCAATACTAAGTACATAACATACACACTTGGTTAAATTTTGATCACGACAAAATAGTCTCATTGACTCAGTTTATATTCAACGAGTTTCTATAAATATGCATTCTATCATACACTAGAAAACCCTACTGAAATATTTGTTAAATATTTTTTGATTGTACAATTTACATATTTTACAATAAATACATATAAATTATATAGGTTATGTATTGTAAATAAAAAGTTCTACTATAGAGTTTTGTTACGAACAGTTTAATATCTTTCATCGATATTCACTATAAGTAAAAAACACAAGAACTAATATTTGCATTTATGTGGTTAACTGTGTGAGAAAACATAATGTTATACCTGTAATATTGTAACATGCTAAAAATAAAATCTAGAAAAATATAAAAGTTTGGTACAAATTATATTATTTAGATTTGCCAGGGGAGGGGCAATTTTACATTAGACTGGCTCTGACACCGTGCCCAGAGGAGAGGGTTGGGTCGTTCGTGCTAGAGTGGTTGACTGACCTGACGAGCGATAGGCTGGACTTCAACGCTGGTCTTCAGATCTGATGGCCATCGACTGCCACGGCAGAAGGTGACAGGCACGCCGAACCTCGATATCGCTGTCGCGGCCAGGTCGCCACCGTTGAGGAGCGAGCCAGCATCAGTCTTTAAAGCGCACGGTGAGCACCAGGCTTCCTTGCTGTCTGGAGCCTTGCCGACCACAACACAGGCAGGCCAATTTTGCCGCTGAAGACTTGCTCGCCGGCTATGAGCTTCAAGATCTGCACGCGGTGTGACTAGCGGTGAGTCAGCCTCGCCGCCGAACACCGCGCGCCGACACTGGCCATTAGATCTGATGGCGCGGTGAGCGCCTCCTGGATCTTGTCGTGGCATGTTGACGATAGGGGTAAAGTTGTCGCCTTGGCCTTGGACTGAGGGCATAGCTGTGGAGGGGTGGGGGTTGGAGAGATAAGGTGTGCGGCCACTGATTGGTGCGGGGTGTGGGATGGGCTGGTCAAAAGAGCATTTCCACCGGGGGGTCGTAAAGGATCCCTAAAGACCCTTTAGAGGTTCCCAAAGCGGTGGTCCGACCCAAATCGTGTCCGACACCGCCAACCGGGCGTCTGTGTACATAAAAATTATAGTATTACAAAAAATTGTCCCAACATTAGTAATGTACGAAAAAAGTGGTTAAACAATTTATTTTCTTCAGGTTACATTGCAAACAACAATATTTTTGTCAGTGGATTCATTTGCATAAAAAATCACCAACTATTCCAACAAAAATCATGGCCCCGCACAACAAAAGATCCATGTGTTTGCAACATTGGTGTAAACATCATAAAAAAATCCGAGAAACACGCACTTGTAGCGACGCTCGGAGAAGCTTGCAATATCTCGTGTGTGCTGTCTCAGCAAAAGTCATACGAGTTTGGTACAATTTGAAACACGTATGCAACATTAAAAAATTAGGTGGAAACATGAATTTTAGCAAACGTACATAAAATATTACAACATCTCTCGTATGCTTTTGCAACATTTGTTGTGTTTGTTCGCAACATATCTGGTGACCTTACACAATATCATAGATCATTAACATCAAACTGTCGTCTATGGTAGTCCCGGACTCGCCGATTCGGCACCGCCGACCAAAAACACGACTCACCGGAGGCGCATCAGCGCTAGATCCGGTGAGCTTCAAGTTCGTTCCCACTACTTCATCGTCTCGCCCGGGATAGTCATCGTCCTAACCGTCGGAGGAATCGGAGGCGCCATGGTTTTGTAGGTTCTAAGTGCTTCGCCCCAAGTAGAATAGGTGCCAGTTTGGTTGGAAGGGTCGCCGACATATCCGGACGGCGACGTACCGAATCAGCGGACCGCACGACGAGCAGAAAGAAAGTGACACATTTTTATTTTTGAGAAACACTTCAATTCATCCCGGGGATTTGCGTATTGAGAACCTCTGCCTCCGCGTGATATCGTGTGTCCTCTCTAACGTATCCGAAAGTGAGGGCCCACCATATTTCTTCCTCCTCAAGATCTCTGAACCACTCGTTTCTTTTTCCTTTTCATCTCTCTCTCACAGACGGGCGGAACTAGAGGTGCCCTGCACCAGATTCCCTCGCCGCCGGTGGTGCTCTAAACCGAAGTTCGCTCCTCTCCCTGGCCCTCTCATCCGCCAGTCAGTTGCCTACCAACCTATCGGGCTGACGGCAACGCCTCCTACATGGTCGCGCTTCCTCTTCCCCTTTCCACTTCCATGCGCCTCCTACTAGATTGCGAGCACCGAGCTCCCCTGTGCCCCACCGAGCTTCCTCCTACAAGATTGCGAGCACCGAGCTCCACCGTCAGACCCGATGAGTGGAGCCCGCTGGCCCCAGCATGACCGCCTCCTCGATGCGCCAAGACCACTGTCCCAAGCATGCCCACGTCGCTGGTCGCTGCACCGCCCAATCTTCCCCGCCACACACTGGCCCAGCTCTCTGAGGTACCCGCCGTTCGTTGGCGCGATGCCGCTCCCATGTGCCCCATCCGTCGAGGCTTAGAGTCTCAACTGCAGGCACACTACGGATCCGCGTCCTGTGAGGATGTGATGCACCAGCACCAACACCGGAGGATGCAGGCAGCAGGCGGTGCTGCAAAAGCAGACTACTGGAGTTACCAACGGTGCCGGCAGTTGCTGCCAGGGGCTGACAACGCTGCTACCAGTGGTGCCTAGTGGTTGGTGGTGACGGTGCTACTAGGGAAAAAAGTGGTGCTACCAACAGCGGCCGTCGGTGCTACAAGCGGCAGATGGTGTGAGATCGCTGACGGTGCTAAGTGCGTCGTCGGATTTTGCTACGATGCTATAATAATAGGACGGAATTTTTGCTACAAAAGTTCTATTGTTTTGCTACAATAGAATTTTTATTTGCTACGAGGTACGACCGCTGATCGGAGCAGAGCGTCGGATTTTGCTATGATGGTACAATAGGACGATTTTTTGCTATAAAAGAAATGTAGTTTTGCTACAATGTTTTTTTTTTGTGTGTTTTTAATCACGACAGAAAAGGAAAAAAAAAGGGTTGCTAAAGAGATGCTACAATGGCGTAAAAAAATGCTACGAACAACTATACTAGTGCGCGGTAAAAGGGCAGCCAAAAGTCAATTGTGGTCCAGTCGACGTGAGAAAGAAAAGAAAGAAAAATGTATACTAGCTAGCTTCGCACGTCACGGAAAGCACCTGACAGCTGATCAATGCGGCGTCGCGCGAGCGAAAACGCCTTCCGATCGGATCCGCGCGTTTTCCCAACGACAAACAGGAATCCAAATCACTCAATGCAATACGTTCACGGTCACGGTGCGCACGTAGTGCAAACTCCGACTCCGACTCCGACTCCGACTCCATCGAGGGACGGCCCTACCTGGTGGTGGCGCCCTAGGAAGGAGCCATGTATAAATTCAGCCGAACCGTGCCACCAATATACCCACCTATTCCATCGTGCGAAGCCAGCCGCCATTGCCCTACACGGTTGTACACATAGGTACAGAAGAAGAAGATCGAATCGGCATGACGGAAGGCGGAGCCAGCAGCGCCGCAGAGAAGACAGCCGCCGCCCCCGGCGACGGAGAGGCCAGGCCTCCGAAACAGCACACGCAGGAGCTGCTGGCGCTTGTCTGGGCGCAGATAGCGGAGGCTGAGCGGTATGCGGACATGGAGGAGGAGGTGGAGAACGAGGTGGAGGAGTACCGCCGGGCGGGGAAGCTTCATACCTACGATCCGGACAAGTTGGTGGCGAAGCGCGTCGCCAGGGTCGCCAAACTTCATCCGCACGCGTGGCCCGAGCATATGGTGGCAGAGATGGAAGAATACATTAGGTGCCTCGACGAGGAAGACGACGACTACAAGATGGGGCTTTATTCTTTGATCGGGGATGAATAAGAATTTAGCTGATCTAGAAATTAACCAGAGATTAGTTACTTGGTAAGATCGATTTCCGCCCTGATTTGGCGTCATGCTATGATGACTGTCGCTTCCGATTTTGTGTCCTACAGTATAAACCAGATATTCTTTACACGGTTTGCTAACTGATAAATCCTCGCAGTAGATTTGTATCTTTCATCATCTTTACCTCGTGTTACTATTTCTTAGTGTTGTCCCAACGATTTTTCATAACAAAGAAAGATCGAATCCTAAAAATATGATCGAACAAACCCCAATTTTTTTTTACATCATATCAACCACACGAACTTTAATTTTCTTGATGGCATAAAGAGTCTGTTGGTTGATGCAACAAAGATGACACACCAATTCTCCAAAGTTACATAAATCCGGACTTTTGGTGGTAAGTAGTAATAGAAAACATAAAGGGAGCCACTTAATTCTCGATCAGTTGCGGCCCCCTTACAACTCATAGCCAACACAAAATAGTACAAAGCAAATGCAACGGACAGGAACTTTTTTTTCCGGCTGTAACCCACTTACGACTCAAAGAACACACTCATGATGCAAATCCAACGGTTCTAGAGTCGACCAAGCTCTATACGGATATAGGGACGACGGGTCTTCTCGCTTATGCGGTTTTTTGGTTTGTTTTTTCTCATAAACAGGCACCGTGTGGTTTTTGATCCGTTTTTTCTATAAACTTGGTCAACTCTATTCTATTTATACGGATTGCGGAAACGCGCTACACTTTTCAAGAGGTTTCTCGAGAGAAAAAAGAGTCGAACAAGTCCTTACTTTATTCTCGATCGACCGAGAACTAGCAAAAGCGAGATATAAATCACACCCGATTAGCTTGTTGATGATATATCTGACTAACTGAGCCCATCCATCAAGTCAAGCTATGAGATTAGGCACGTTGGCTCGAACAACCCTATATTCCGATTCGACCATACCTACATGCTTCACTCCCTCTCGTATCCTCTCAAATATTTTGGATCCGCTCGCTTCACTCTCTTTCCTCTTGTGGTGACCTTGCACAATAACAAAGCATGATTCGGTAATATTACTTCCATCGAAATAGTACAACAAAATTATTGTAGATCCAAACATGCATATTTATTATAAAAAAAGCCAAATATGAACAAATCTTTCAGCGTCTTCCTTAGACCACTGAGGAAACAACGAAAGAACTATTGGAACTACCGCCGGGCGGGGAAGCTTCATACCTACGATTCGGACAAGTTAGTGGCGAAGCGCGTCGCCAGGGTCGCCAGACTTCATCCGCACGCGTGGCCCGAGCATATGGTGGCAGAGATGGAAGAATACATTAGGTGCCTCGACGAGGAAGACGACGACTACAAGATGGGGTTTTATTCTTTGATCGGGGATGAATAAGAATCTAGCTGGTCTAGAAATTAACCAGAGATTAGTTACTTTGGTAAGATCGATTTCCGCCCTGATTTGGCGTCATGCTATGATGACTGTCGCTTCCGATTTTGTGTCCTACAGTATAAACCAAATATTCTTTACACGGTTTGCTAACTGATAAATCCTCGCAATAGATTTGTATCTTTCATCATCTTTACCTCGTGTTACTTTCTTAGTGTTGTCCCAACGATTTCATAGCAAAGAAAGATCGAATCCTAAAATATGATCGAACAAACCCCCTTTTTTTACATCATATCAACCACACGTACTTTAATTTTCTTGATGGCGTGAAGAGTATGTTGGCCGATGCAACAAAGATGACACACCAATTCTCCAAAGTTACATAAATCCGGACTTTTGGTGGTAAGTAGTAATAGAATAGAAAACATAAAGGGAGGGAAATCGTTAAAAAAAGGGTTCCCTTTTAAAGGGAAACTAAGGTGCACTACCGTCGCGACAAGTGTCACCTTCTCCTCGCTTGGTCCCCCGTGGGTGTTTGCATGCGTGACAAGTGTCAACACTAGAGAGTTTTGGACGGATGAGTGGAAACACATTTATTTTTAGATTCGTTTTTTTAATGAAATATCTCTAGAACCGTATTTTAGAATTACGAACCGTTTTCATATTTGAGATCCTCGCGTCGACATCTTCAAAACTAGATCCCATGTTGATAAGTTTCGAGAAACTTTTTTTTTGTACATTCGATAGCACATGGTTGTACATCCGGTAGCATGTGGTTATACATTTACAGATTTTATACATCTCCAGTTTGTACATCTCCAAATTTGTACATTTTCAGTTTTCTGTACATTCGGTAACATGTGGTTGTACATTTACAGTTTTGTATATTTTCAATTTGTACATTTCCAAATTTTGTACATTCAGTAGCAACGTGAGTGTACATCCAGTAACAACATGTGTGTACATCCTGATCGCTATAATCTGTACTTTCTGCTATGAAAACTCTGTACATCCATGTTTCTAACGAACGTTGCCATGTAACGGACAGTATGCAACGCGTTAACGTAGGCGTTAGGGTACGTAGGATTTGTCGCCTTCGACGCGATAGCGTCGACGAGCGATGAAGTCTTCGTACCCTAACGCCCCGAGGCTGAGTCCGCCCGTACGCCGCGGTAGCGGCGACGGGGAACGAAACCGAGCCGCTAGATTATGTAAAACTTACAACTTGTATTATTAGTTAGGGTGTAGGGTGGGGTGGCAAGTAACCCAATTCATATACCAGTATGCAAAAGAGATTTAGATTTATTGTTTAGTTTATACTCCCTATTATGTACAGTTCGTACATCGTTGTCTGTATTTTTTTTTGTTGCGAAACACAGTACAACACAGTCGCTCACATACACGCGCATACACTCACCCCTATGAACGCACGCACGCACACCCTACCCCTATGAGCACCTCCGAGATACTGAGCCGGCGGGTCGGGTCTTGAGATTGACGAAGTCGCCACGGACGCCTCGTTATCGACGGGAACGTCACCTCCCATTAAAGAATAATCCGTCAAATATGATAAACACAAGTGCTAAACCTGGCGTTTGAACTCTGATGTGCTGGGGGTACAAACACCCACCTAACCATCCAACCAAGGGTTTGTCTGTATAATTTGTACAACATGCTCTATTTTTTTGTACTTCGTACTAACTTATTTTGTGTACTACAGACGCGACAGGCGCGGGTGCGCACGTATACGCAAGCAGGTGGCACGCGCGTACACGGTTATACCCTTCTATTTATACGAGAGAAAAAGTAAAAAACAAAAACCATGGAAAAGAGCTCAAGCTGGCCGGCCGGTAGGCTCGTACGTCGCTCACTCTATTAATTCGCGTACATCGCTCGCTCGCTAGGCAGCTTGCTACTTTTTGATTTGCTATTCTTTGTACGTCTAGATCTATGGAACTAGCACGTTTGTACATTTAGAACGATTCGAGGGCGTCTGCTGCATGGGCGCTTCGCGTGCCGAGCTGCGGGTTTCGAGCTGTACATTCGCGAACAGACGCGCCACGCGCGGATGTACGCGGAGGCAGCTGCACGTACATTCCTGGGCTTCGGCGCGCGCCCGCGCGGAGACTGACGTACACGGCGCGGCCACACTCATGCGCGGAGGCTTCTAAAAAAAAAGACGTGGTCAAATTGTTCACTCGTACGTGCTACTACTCCGTCCGTACGCCACGCGTCGGCCGTGCAGTGCAATCGCTAGCTCCGAATCGCCCTTCGCGAAGGGAATCCTTCGCGTAGCTACACCCTAATGGGAGCCACTTAATTCTCGATCAGTTGCGGCTATAGGTGGCCAAACGGGCCGGCACGGCCCGGCAACGGCACGGCTCGTTGGGCACGATTAGAATCGTGCCGTGCCTGGGCCGGCCCGCGTGCCGTGGCCAGGCACGGCCCGGGAGGCACGCCGACGGCCCGTTAGGCACGGTTGGCCCGTCGGGCACGGCCCATTTAACGTAAATATGGCCCAAAAATTAAAAAAAAAAGATAAAAATAGGTAAAAAAATAAAAAAATAAATAAATAAAGCTAATCGTGTCGTGCCGGGCCGGCCCTCGTGCCTCAAATCGGAGGCCGGTCCGGGCACTACCGGGCCCGTGCCGTGCCTAGGCCGGGCCAAAATCCCCGTGCCTCGGACCGGTCCATTTGGCACGGCCCATTTGGCCACCTATAGTTGCGGCCCACTTACAACTCATAGCCAACACGAAATACAATGCAAATGCAACCGCCAGGAACATTTGTTCCTGTTGTAACCCACTTACGACTCAAAGAACACACTCATGATGCAAATCCAATGGTTCTAGAGTCGACCAAGCTCTATACGGACATAGGGACGACGGGTCTTCTCGCTTGTGCGGCTTTTTGGTTTGGCTTTTCTCATAAACAGCCACCCGTATGGTTTTCGATCCGTTTTTCTTTATAAACTGGGTCAACTCTATTCTATTTATACGGATTGCAGGAATGCCCTGCCCTCTTCAAGAGATTTCACGAGAGAAAAAAAGTGTCTAACAAGTTCTTACTTTATTCTCGATCAACCGAGAACTAGCAAAAGCGAGATATAAATCACACTCGATTAGCTTGTTGATGATATATCTGACTAACTGAGCCCATCCATCAAGTCAAGCTATGAGATTTGGCACGTTGGCTCGAACAACCCTATATTCCGATTCAACCATACCTACATGCTTCGCTCCCTCTCGTATCCTCTCATATTATGGATCCGCTCGCTTCACTCTCTCTTTCCTGTTGTGGTGACCTTGCACAACAACAAAGCATGATTCGGTAATATTACTTCCATAGAAATAGTACAACAAAATTATTGTAGGTCCAAACATGCATATTTATTATAAAAAGCCAAATATGAACAAATCTTTCAGCGTCTTCCTTAGACCACTAAGGAAACAACGAAAGAACTATTGGAACTACAATACTCATTACCCTCTAGTAGCTCAACAACTTATTATGCTACACTATATTTGACTCTTTTTACTGTGATCTCTTATCCTAATCTACAATGTTGACTCATCTTCCTCACCTTTGGCCCTGCAGGTGATGTTGCGGTCCTCTTCGTCGCATGCGGTCATGTGGGCGATGTAATAGTCCACTTCTTCCAACCCTCCAGAAAGGTATGGTGTTTCGTAGTGCACCTCCTCCTCTTCCGGATGGATCTCCTGGTTCTCCTCCTCGACACCCATAGAGCCAAAGCAAGGGCACTAGTAGGAAAAGACTTATAGGTGGACAAAATAGCTTTAACACACCGCACTTTTGCCGCGCCACGACTATTACACTTGGCGCACCAAAAACCGGTGCACCACTAGTAAGCCTTGACCCGTGACGCATCTAATAAAACCATACGTCACTAGTAATTTGGGATAGGGAGTGGCTGGGTGCACCCACTTACCCGTGGCACACCAAAATTTAGTGCACCACGAGTAAAGTAGTACTAGTGGAGCGGTAAAATTAGACGCATCACGAGTAACGTACTACTCTGGCTCCCGTGACTATCTACTGCTTATCCTCTCAAGTGGCCATCCCGTTAGTCTCCCTCCTCCGCGCGGCGGTGGTTGAACGACGACAGCCTGTGCTGCTGTCGCTCCTTGTCCGCCAGGTCGAGGAGTTCGACCGTCTCCGATGGGAGCGCGAGCTCGTGCGCCGAGCTCGTCTCCGCAACGGCGGCGAGGGCAGCTCCTCCGCGCCGCCGCCAACGCTTCCTCCGCCAGAGGAGTACGACGCCGAGGCCTTCGGCTTCTTCCTCGCGCCGGAGGATTTCGTTGCCGCCGACGACCTCGAGCGCACCATGGTGGTGGTGAAGCTCCGCTCCGAGCGGGAGGCGGAGGAGCGCGCGGTGCAACTCCGGCGCAACGAGGAGATCAACGGCATCTTCCTCCACCAGGGGCTCGAGCAGGACCGCGTCGCCACGGAGAAGAAGGCGGAGTGATAGCGCGAGGCGGCGATGGTCGTCGACCTTGTCTCCGACGAGGAGTGAAGCTCCTCCACCGCCGCTGCGTCGCCGCCGCGCCCGAGGCTCCGGTGAGCCAAATTTTGGAATAGGGCTAGGGCAGCGATGAAATCTAGTAAAATTACTTTTGTTTTAGTTTAGATTAAATGTAAATTATGAACGAATTCATCTGTACGAGATGAATCGATGAAGAAAATTTTCATTCCCGCTAAAATTTCTCGATTTGTAGTTCCAATTTAAGCTTTCTGCTACGCTGCGACTAGTTTTCACGCAAAGAACGCGAGTTCCGCAAACCTTAAAACGCGTTTGGGGTTTCGCGTTTTAAGGGCACCGCTAGAGATGCTCTTTCTCTTCCCGTGGTGCTCCTCCTCCCGCAGCGGCAGCAGCCGCCGCTCCTCCTCCACGCCCCTGTCCTCCTCCCCGGCGAGGACGCCCACGACCCTCTCCGCAAGATCCCCTTTCTCCTCACATCCTCTCCTCCTCCTCCGACCTCGCCGCCGCCGTCACCTCCTCCTCCCCGATCCCCTTTCTCCTTCTTCCTTGTCGGCCGCCTCCTCCCCGGCCACACCAGACCTCCTCGCGTCTCCCCCCACCTGATTCCTGCGCCTCACCAAGCCCTAGAGGAACTCCGCCCGGTGATGGCGCGCCCTAGCCGCGCCGTCGTCCGGAGCAACGAGATCCGGATCGGCTGCAGCTGCACCAGCCGTGTCCGTCCATGGCGTCCGCGTCGCGCTCACCGGCCACCGTAAGATACCAATTTCCTCTCCTCTCCGCCTCCATTCCTTGATTCCGTCTTGCTCATGCTTGTGCCCGTGCAGATAAGGAGGAGAAGGAGGAGATCAAGCCCGGCCTCCTGCTGTTGGCACGACAAGCAGAGGCCCTCGGCTGGAGCTGCAGCTCTGCGTCTGGACGCCGACGGAGGAGTTGGGCGCCCTGTACATGGCTCGACCAGGAGGAGCAGGAGCTCGCCCAGTACGATCCCGACCACCATGACGCACACCAAAAGGTCATTATATTTCTGCATGTGCTGTATTCATATTTTTATGGGATTTTTCCTTTCCCGAGAATCTTGCAAGAAACACTAGAGTAATAGTACCAGATTCATCTACCTGCTACTCTGCGCACAATCGATTCGTACATTTTTTAGGCCTTGACACCGAATGGGCTAAGAAAACACTAGAGTAATAGTACATCCACTCGGAAAGAGTAGCAGCTTCTTAGCTTCTTAGCTAATGGTAACCTAGTTCTCTTGGGAAGACCGGTCGGTAGAACTAAAGGGATCATATGCCCTTGAGGTGTGTGGCGATTAGTGAGATTTGGCCCATTTTGATGTGGGAAATTTTCCAAGGACTGTTGGTGTTCATCACTGAACTGTTGGCTCTTTGCTAAATCTACCCTGGCTGGCTTGTAGCTATCGGTGTTCTGTTGCAAATTGATGTTACGTAAGTACAGATGATGCACGGAATAATGTCTGCTTTACTTGTGTTTAAGTACTGGTAAATATCATACCAGTTAGTGTATGCAGATGTGTTGGTAAATATCATAAGGTTAGCTTGATCAGGGATGCACTGCTTCTATTGTACCTTCTGATTTAGATTTAGCTGTTGTTGGATATGAGACCGAACCAGAAGTCATTTCACCATTGTAATCAATTTCAGGCATTCTAACACATATATGCTTGTGGGATGCAGAACCTATGAGCTTGCACACTGCTACAAGGGAAATACCGTAGTGAACAGGAAGATACATACAAGAAGTTTTTTTAGTGCAGCAATGCTTGTTGAGTGGTACGTCTTTGGTACATCCAGTTCAATGCAATACTTTTAAATAGTAGAATAGTCAACAGTGCACCTACAAGTAAGCTTCACTATTAGCACTCATAATCAGTACTTACTGCTACATGCAACTGTTGAAGTACAAACAAATCCTTCTACTAGCCAATTATAAAGATAAGTTAGAACAAAAATAATATCTAGTGGAAGTTTTGCACTTGACAAAAATATACTGATCTTGTATCTTTAATTTCCAGTACCGGCAAAGATTATAAGAACTAGCTTAGTTTTAATAATTTCAGCTAGGTCTAGTGTATACTCTGGAGATGGAGTTAATAATTTCATTATGTTTGTTGTGACTCAGTTCAGGGAACTACCTTTGTTTTTGTTTACTGGATGCTCCACCATTTATCATGATCTACTCATGCTTGATACTCTTCTGTAGCTAGAAAGTGAAGACACACAAGGACGATGACTCCCTGTCACCCTCCTCCCCGAGCCAGGCCGCAGCGCCTTCCCTCTGACGTGCTTGCCACAGCCGGTGAGATACCTCTCATCACCCTACAGCTAGGACGACGCCCCCATAATTTATATGACAAATACCATCTTCTTACTGTCCTAGCTTTTCAGTTCTTAAACCATTTTCTTCATGATTGCACTCATATGATAACGTGGAATGAAGACCTATATGTGAACTAGTTCTACTTGTATATATCTGATTAGGTTGATTAGTGTAAATTTGTCACTAGATGTATTACTCTATGGTGGTTTACTCCAATTATATCACATCAAGGTTGACTTATTTTGCACAGAACATCCCAGATAGAGGAGAACTTCTTGTACATGTTACTTTGTAGCGTGCTAGATTGATCGGCATCTGCCGTCAGCTTAGCTCGTAGCACATGTCAATTGTTTCTGCTTGATTAATTCAACTAGGATAATTGTGTAATAAATTGATGATCTGTGTTGAAATTGAACAACAGATAAGCCTGCACCCTGTGACCTTGACATGGGCCCATGCGCGGTGCTCCGTCGAGCTCGCCTGCCCGGGTGGTCGCTAGCGGAGATGGTGATGGTGAGCCACACATGGGAGAGACCACCGTTATAGGATGCATGAAAAGCAGCTCTGCCCATAGATGTTTTGATTTTTTCTAGCTGTTGTTAGTTTTGCTGATGTTTCATCTTTTCGGTATATAATAGTGCGGGGCTGTAATTCTACCTATTTGTAAAGACGTGCTCTGAAACTTTGCAATAGATCATTTCTTGGACTAAATAAATTTTCAGATATCACTGTTCTTAATCCCCAAATTTATACTAGTGGCGTGCCTCCTGAAGTGCACGCCACTGGTGTTATTATTTTTTTAAAGCCCTAAATTATTACTCGTGGCGCACAGTGCGGTCAGCACGCCACTAGTACTGCACTTGGTAGTGGCGCGTGGGCGTTACTAATGGCGCGCTGTGTGGGAAGCACGCTACTAGAATGTGTATACCTGTGGCGCACCAAAGTGTCTGCGCCACGGGTAAATACTACCCGTGGCGTGGCTATCCGCCTCCTGCGCCACGGGTAAGCTTTTTTGTGCTAGTGATATCGGCTTCCTCAAAAGCATTATCCTCATCAGGAGAAAGCTCTCCTTCAGGTTTGCCTTTAGCTGCGTGGAAGCATTTCATGGTTTCAAACCACATAGTAGCTCTTGCATGCCACTTCTTATATAGCACACCCTAAAAATGAGGAGGCTGCAGTGATGCAGCAAAGCCAATTAAGAAAAACTTCCTATAATAAGGTTTTTGGATTGTTGAATATATTAGGAATTTTCCACATGATTTAATCTTTAAACCAGTAGATAAAACATGACTAATAAAACATAAATTAAACTAGTCATGCAATCTAACAAAGAGTACGCAAATAGCAATTCTACAGAGTATGCAAATATCAATTCGAGAGTACGCAAATAGCAATTCTACACAAATTGCTAGAAACATTGTCTTAAGCATGATGTCTAGTAAAACATAGAGGAGCATGTACGGGGTTTTGGAGGAAAACCCGTTGGTGCCATCGGTGATGTAACCGAAGACGTCGTCGACGTCAGGGAATTAGTCGTCGTTGGGGAAGAAGTCATCGGCGTCCATGTTGACGAAGAGGTCAATAGTCGCAACAACGCTCCCCAAAAACCTTATCGCCCCTCTCCCATAGAAGATTTCTAGAGACGGGGTTTCGGAGGCCTACTGTCCCGTCCCGCGGTGCACGTCGCGACTCGGGATGGAGGAGTCCTTATCAGCAGCGCAAAGCTCGAGAGCCAGGAGGCAGGTGCATGAGAGTGGTGGCTGTGTGTGTTGTGTCTCTGGAGAGGAGCGACCTCTTTTATAGGCACAGAGGAGAAGGCAAACATGCTGTGTGGGAGATGAAAGGAAGACATAGAAAAACACGTTTCAGCTTCTATGCACCCGCTCGTATTCCGTTCATGCGTGGCAAAAATATAGTCATCGCTCGGCTCATTCCCTCAACCCGCACTCCACGGCGCGACACGTCGCGTTGTGACGAGGCGGGCGGCGGAGAAGGAGCGCGCATGTGACACTCTCTTATTCTCTCATTTTCTATGCCTCATATACTAGTGGTAGAAGAGTTCACCTTATAAGTTGGTGAAACTCTCTCATAATTAGCGATGTGGAACTAAACTTTTGTCCCCACCTCTTACCATGCATGAACAGGCCACGTGGACCTCTAGGATTTTTAAAAATTATTAGATTAATTATATGGGCGGGCTTGTTTGGACCAAAATTCCAACAAAAAAATAGAAATTTCAAGTTGTTGGAACCACTGTACAAACGCCAATCGATCGAGGTCATAAGGCCATCACATGGACTATGGATGTTAGTGTTAAAATATATTACCTAGCCCATTGCATCAGTTCGGATTTTTGCTTCTGCGCAAAACGTACCTATGGATCACCTGACCCGTCGTCAGAGAATAATCATGCCACGTGAAGCAACCATCGAGGGGATGTACTGATCAAAACGGCGAGGGTAACACTTGCTCACAAATGAATGATCAAAGAGATTTTTCTTAGTTTCATGTAAACATATGATCGATGAACCGCATTCTTCTATTTTATTTCAGAGAGTAACGATCGGTTGTACGTCCATGCCACGAGTATTCCAACACAAGAGAGCCCAAATCCTATTCGACGCCATCGACAGAAAAACAAGTGCAAACAGGGAAAAGTTCAGAGGTAGCAACTGATGAAAGCTTGAACGAAGCCTAAAGTACTATCTAAGAGACATTCCAAGATAACCTCCTCAGCGTGAACACTAAAAACATTTATACCAACGGAAGCAGAGGGGATCGGAGTAGCAGCAAGAACACTTGAACTGTCAGACCGTGCCACAACGTTTGGGAAGCGTTGATAGCGGTTCAAACGGCAGTCGAGTATCAGATCAGCAATCTAACTAACTGTAGTAACTTGTAAGCGATGAAGAGTCGTTTGATAGCACGAGCGAGTCGGATTACAGTTTACTGTAGTAACTTGTAGGAGCTCTTGAATCCAGAGGAGGGTAGTAGGAGCTCTTCACTGTAGTAACTTGTAGGAGCTCTTGAATCCAGAGGAGGGTAGTAGGAGCTCTTCACTGTATCATTAAAAAAGAGGGGACTCAGCTACTGTATGTGCACTTGTGGATAAAGATTTTTGTGATCGAGCACTTGTGGATAAGTGAATGTGGTAAACTGAATGACAGACGAGAGTATCACCTCCATCAGCTTTCTCGCTACCGAGAAGTGCTGGAGTTCCCTGGCAATTTTCCTCAGCTGAGGTGGTGTCACCTCCCCACTCTCCAGAAGATCAGCTCTCTTTTGGATAACCTTCGCGACCGCAGCATCCAACCTGACTGTCGGGTCTTCAAAGACCTCAACAACAGGTTCTGGCGGGGCCGAGGACTCTGATTTCCGTGTGTCCTCAATTGGAATCAGATTGTCCTTAAACGAACGGACCTATAGAAATCTTGAGTCAGGAAGGAAGAGGGTAAGGAATGATGTATCTGAACCAGTAACCATTCATCTACCTACCTCACGCGCAGGGCCGCTCCTAGACGGCGGTGGTGTCGGAAATACCCAGCAGTTAGCATCTTCCATTCGCCTGTACTTTCTCACTTTCTTCTTCCCCGATGCTTCGGCCTTTTCTGCAAGAATTGAAAAATCAAGATACCCAGAATAATTGAGGAGCTTCAAAGTTATCAGAAAAGGATACAATTGCTGAAATACTGAAGACCAACACAACCGGAATGAACTCAAACACATGTGCTATGTGCAATAATTCTATGTTTCAAATCATAATTTGGGGGAGATGTGCGCGCCAGTTTTTAAACAATCACATTGGACGCAAGAATATTCGGATAATCCCCAGTCTGTAATCTACCACATGATTCAAACAGCCACGTACACTGCAGACTGGGTTCAGTTACGACAGCTTCAATACCAAGCTTTCACAGCAGTAAAACAGAAATCAAATACTACGGATATTCATCAAATGTCACACAAATACTCCAAATAAAGCATGCTTATGTCGATGAGGAACTACACTACCAAATTGCAGAACAGGTAGACGACGAATTCCCGAACTAAAGCAGGAAACCACTGCCCGAATCCTTGTACCATATCAAATACGGAGTAGTAGAATTCCCAGACGTACAAAATGCAGCAATTAGCCATTGGTTAACAGCGATTTCGGAATTCAATCAAAATTCCAGACCAGCTTAACCCAGTTCAGACATCGAAACTGCGGTTACAGACAGCAATGTACGACACCTTGAACATATTCGAACTCAAA
Organism: Puccinellia tenuiflora; assembly: GCA_012064385.1. NCBI lineage: Eukaryota > Viridiplantae > Streptophyta > Magnoliopsida > Poales > Poaceae > Puccinellia > Puccinellia tenuiflora. The sequence continues at coordinate 200,036 of QRDG01001230.1, read as the reverse complement.
ACCACTAACAGAATCCTACCCCAATCACTCCAAAACACATCCTACGCAACAAAATTCGAACAATCCCCAGACTTCAATCTACCACATGCAGAGGATTCAGACAGCAACGGTTCGCCCACTACAGACTGGATTCAGTTGCGATCTCTTCAACACCAAGAACGATTCACGGCAGTAACATTCAAACCACCACATATACACCAAAGTAAACACAGATACGGAATTCAGTAGGCGAAGGTTCAAGGAAATTTGCACTGATTCATTGATCACCACACCGAGTATAACCTGTTGTTTCTAAGCAGTTCGGTCCCTCCGATCTACACCAAGTCCCAGAACTAGTAGTTCAACAAATCCACAACCAGGAAAATTTTCGAATCCACGCAGAGAGAGAGAGAGAGAGAGAGAGAGAGAGAGAGAACCAGGGAGTGGGAGGTCGACGGTGACGTCGGTGAGCCGCGGCTCGTTCCCGTCCGCGAACTTCCCGCTCGAGCAGAGCGCGAGGTCGCTGAAGCGGAAGCCCGTGATCGATCCCTCCCCGAACTCGCTGAAGGAGAGCGTGGGGTCGCGGAAGGAGAAGCCCGTGCTCGATCCCTCGCCGAAGTCGCTGAAGGAGAGCGTGGGGTCGCCCAAGGAGACGCCGTGCCCGGGGGAGCGCGCGCGCTTGGGGTCTCCAAACCCTGAGCTCGAGCCGCCGACGGGGGCGCCGGGCCCGAGGAAGAGGCTGGGGTCGCCGAACCCCATCCCCGTGCTCGCGCGAAGTAGGCGGCCATGCCCGAAGCCGAAGAGGATCGTGGGCTCGCCATACCTCCTGCTCGGGCCGAGGAGGGGCGTGCCGTGCCCGGAGGAGGGGCTCGAGCGGGGGAGAAGGACGCCGTGCACCTTCGCGCGCAAGCCGCCCTCCGTGGTGGAGTGGATGTCGAGGTCGTCCGAGGGGCCGCACACATGCTGCCCAGCCGCCGCCGCGGCCTTCTCCTCCTCCATCGCCTTCACCTCCCGCTTCCCCGCATCCATGGCGTGCTGCCTAAGCTCCTTTGATTTTTGCAGAGAACTAGAGCCGAGAGGGGGTGCGGGGTGGCGTTGCGGCCGTGCGGTCCGGGGTGTTTGTGGCGAATGGCGATTGCTGCGGAGTCTCTTATATAGCGGCTGAGGAACCTGCTCAATTGCTTGGTTTACACCTCGCGCTGCTTATTTCGTTTTAATTGGCTTTCATTATTATTACACGTTCAAAATTCATGTTATGTCTTCACTATTGCACGGTACAAAAGACATATCGATCAAGGATCACTGCATACTACATTTGGATTTGTTTTCCTTATAATTTCGGACTGTCGTCATGTTGTCTTTTAGCTGTCGAGAGATGGAGGAGAAGGGGAGGAGGGAAAAGTCGTTGGCCGTGAATTCCAGCACCACAACGGCCGTCCTTCACGGACTCCACTACCACCGTCACTACTGAACCGCGTCGGCAAGCTCATCTCCCCTGCCACCGTGGGCGGCAAGCTACCGCTCACCTTCCCGGCCCACCCTGCCCAAAGAGCAACCTCTGTATCTACCCCCGCCCGGCGATCCCTCTAAGCCCCGCCACCTTCTTCTCCGTTGTCGGTGACCCCCACCCCCTAAACCTAGGTTAATTTTTCACTAGAGTCCGGCCCGCCATGTCGACCCAGCCTCCGGGTCGGTCCAGGCTCGTCGGCGGCGGCGCCAGCGCGGCCAGCCACATCGGCCCCAACTCCGATGAAGCGTCATGTAAGCTCTCTTGATCTATCTCCGATCTGGTGTCTGTCAGGTGCATGGTTACGAGAACGACAAATCTGCGGAGAGAAAGGAGGACAATGTGAAGGAGCTGACGCCTGGTGGGGCCACGCAGGAGCACGCTTGCTTGTTGATTGTGGCCACTATTATGGAGATAGAACGTCGGAGGGAGAATTATTTAGAGGTCATACCGGAGTCATCCAACATCAAACAAGAGGAGAAGAAGTGGAAAAAACTTATAAAGTTAAAGTTCCTTCAAAACTTCGAATATTTGCATGGCGCCAAGCTCGCTCATCACTTTCAGCAGGTGAGGTGCATGTACACCGGCACATGGCCACCTCGTCCTTGCGCCTGGTATGCAACGCAAGTATAGATACATGGCGGCACTCCCAGTCTGAACTATCATATGGCACATGCAGTATGAGCCCTGAAGGTGATGATACTACCCTATCGATCTTTGGTGATGAAACTGATGGCCCAAAACAATGGATTCTCCGTAAGTCGTAGAGTGGGGCGGTGGCGGGTGGTCGCGAGGTGGAGTTGTGGCGGCGGATCGAGACACGGCGTCAAGTGGGGCGGTGGCGGAGATGGCCGGTCGCGAGGTGGACCGAACCTGGGGAGAGAGGAATGGGAGAGGGATAGAGAGAGGTGTCGGCGGGCGGCCGGGTATCGGTGGGGCTACCACTTACTAGTAACGTCTGGCCGGCTAGGCATGCTACCGGTATCATCATAGTTGCAGCGTGCGACCTGGAGGAATGCTGCCAGAAGTTTGCACCGAGACTCGCGGGTGGGGCCGCACTTGGAAGCATGTGCTGCTAGCCCCCATGCTGCCATTAAAGACTTATTAGCAGCGCTCCGTAGACGCCCATGTTGCAACTAAGTTGTTGCAGCATGTCTACCTCTGGCCCCGCTGCTAGTAGGCATCTGTCTATAACATCCTACTAGTGAATACCCCCACCCCTCCCCACTGGGAGATACACATATTGAATCTGAGTCGAGATTTCTCCTATGCTTGGATCCATTATTTCTCTCTCATTGCGTTGGTATGATGATCTAGGTCTATCATTTACGATGTTTGTACCTTCATAGATAGGTCTTGTTATGTTACATTTAGGCAAAATTTTAAATTCCCATTCGTAACCATTCATTTTTACTACGGAGTACCCCCCCCCCCACCCACCACCACAAAAAGCATGCATGGTTGCAATGGCGATTATTAAGGCTATTTCAATTATGTTTTTTCCCAAATAAATGTTGACCTATAGTGTGTGCTACAAAAGCATGTCTGAATCACAAACTTGTGTTCGTGACACAAAGTTGTTTTTCAAAATTACTCGCCGGAAGCCCGGAACATGCCACTACGAGACTAATTTTGAAGACCCCAGCGTGACAAACACAATGATGAAATCAGATACTGATTTGGACGCTCGATTTAAAAATAATGCATGTTTGCATGTGGCTAATATCATCTATTTTATATGTATATGGAATTATGGATACTTGCATATTTTAGGACACTCATTTTAGAGGGAGTGGCATGCTGTCTTGCATACGCTCGGCACAACGAAAAGCTCACGCATACGAAGCATTGAGATAAATAATCTTACCTCTAGTTTGGAAGAAGTTTTTGGATTGCAGGATTTTGAAAATGTATAGATGTAAAAAAGATGTAAAAAAACGTAGAATCAAAATGTCACGTGAAATGGATTCCCATAGGATCCTAAAACACGGGAAATCTACCACATGTGTCTTTTGATGGTGCATATGAATTAAACACAGGAATTTTAGAGGACTGATGAGAGTGAGTGGATAGAGCGAGGCCTCTTTGGATTGAAGAAATTTCATAGGAGTTTTCAAGGATTTCAATCCATAGAAATTGTTCATATGGAATATCTTCGGATCATAAGATTGACCCCATCAATTTTCCAAGGAATCAATTCATATGCCCCATATTTCATAGAACTCTTAACATGAGCTCAAAGCTAATTTTAGTTTTTCCTTCAGTAGTCCAATAGGAATTTTTAAACATTTTATTCTTAGAAATTTTTCCCGTGTGCGTCGTTTGATTCATAGGATTGAATAATTAGGAATGTTTCCCATAGGATTGCACTACACTATGTTTTGAAGAGAAAATTCGTCCACTCATACCTCATTTTACAATTAATTTGTTTTTCTCGTGATTCAAACACTTCTTGACGAAAATTTCTGTAGGCTCCAGGTCATGTAGAATTCAACTGTACATGACACTCTAATTATGTATATTTCCTATTCTTGCATTTTGAGAATCCAACGAATTAAAGAAACCCTAGTTTGGTAGCCCCAGTCCTATGATTAAAAGGGCTTCCATAAAAACTTTTCCTAGGATTCAAGCCCTTCAAAATTTATGTGTAAATCCTACAATCCAATGGTGCCCTTTAAGAGACAAAAAATTTATGCAACGGGAAGCACATTACAAAATGGGGTTAAAATTGATTGAGTAATGCCCTCTCAGCTGGCTATACCTCACCGACCAAACTCAATTTTTAGATTCGCCAAAATAAAAAATCGACTACTTTTACCTTTTCTGTTCAACTTTTTCTTAATATCTATGAGGAATTTTGTCTGAATTGTAAACTGCCATGTTCCCAAATATAAAAATATGAACTGTCCGATCTTTCACAGACGGGCCAGATTAATCCCTCCTCGGCGAGGATGTTTCCGAAAAAGCCAGGGATTGGCAATTTGGCACGGCGTGCCTCCCCGGCGGCGCTCCGCCGGCTCCCGTGTTGCCTCCAAGGTCCAAGCCCGACTGCCCGAGCAGCCGAGCTCCACTGACCTTCCGCCTTCTCCGGGCCACCCTCCCACACCCCACTCGCCGCCTCCACCGAGGGGCGACGATGTAGGTTTGATCGTCACAAGCGTGGGCAAACATCGAATTGGATCTCCACACCGACTTGTGCCCCTTCACCACCAAGAACTCCCTCAAGCTCTGCAAGTAAGCACCCGTACCTAGGGCTCGTTCTGTCGCGGATTTTTTCCGGAGATATGTGCGAACCTGTTGCGCGGGCAAGTTCGCTGCTAGTTTAGCTATTATCTACAGTTGCGCAGAGACTGGATTGATTCGAGATCGCTTATAGTTGGAGTAGCTGCTTGTGTTCCCGCAGCTTTGCGAATGTTCCTCTCGTTCTCCTGCTTAGTGATACTGCGAACATGTTATAAGGTCAATTGGGGGTAAGAGGATTGGCGTCTGATTGTACTTCACTTCGAGCAAGCTGAGCTCTAGTAACCATTTTAGGGTGCATTGGAGGATTGCTCTCTGATGCTTAGAGCTGTTATGGTTGTTCCATAATTTTCTATGGCATTGTCAAACTGATTGAGATTGTGTGGCAGGTCTTGTTTGCTAGTGGCACCTTATTGTGATGTAGCTCTCGTGTGTTCTAGTGGCTTGTTTCTACCCTGTTGTAGACTTAGTATTCAATGACAATGATTATAAATGTGTCTTCTGTTCTCACAATACAATAATGTACGACAAGAGTTTGTGAGTGAATATTAGTAATAAGGATTAAGGGTACTCATTCGTTGGCATTGTGCTTTGACTTAACCGAAGGAAGTACTATCATAGGTGTCTGTTCCACATGGTGGAGAGCAGGAGAGAGATTTCCTGGATTCTGTGTACTATTAGCATTGTTTTGAACTCGCAATAGAATTTGGTCTATTGTGTCCAATATTTACTTGAATCTTGGGTGGCTGCTACTGCCAAAGATATGTCTGACAACTGAATCTTGTTTCTCCAGGTTTCTTTATGGTGTACAAACTCGATTTTATGATGATGAGATATGTCCAGAACTGAGGCATTGAAAAACTGGCACTGGTGCTATTGCAAGTGCTGGCGAGAATTGCAATGCCTCACAGGTATAATACTACATCACCAGTGATCATTCATTTTTGAGGAACTTGGTGCTCTTTCTAACCTTTTAATAGATCTGTGTGGTTTTATGCCCTTGAGAGCCAAAAGTTTGCCAGCCTTCTCAAATTAGGTCTGCTTGAAAATTTTGGTCTGCCATTTGGTTTGATGCCAAAATTTTGGTGTGTCATTTGGTTTGATGCCAAAATTTTGGTCTGTCAATTGGTTTGATGCCAAAATATTGTTAAGGTTATGTTATATTTATCCCCCAATTCATTATTGGAGTCAAATGTGGCCAATACCCTGAGCTGCCTATTTGGTCTGCATTATTTGGCTTGGTTTCCCCGCGCTACATTCAGGCACAAGCCAGACAGGCGTTTTTTCCATCATTAATTTTCTCCCCTTCTTTGTTTTTGCCTACTGACCGTTTTCTAAATTCTCAATGTACAGGATTAAACGTACATACATCTTCGATGATCCTTTTGCTCCTAAGCTTTCTGAACTTATTCGTGAGAATTCTCCGTGAGAAAAACCACATGAGGTAGTTCAAGTTATGCCATTTGTGTTCATTTCAGTAAGATCTCGAGTCTGAATGTGCCAGTTTCTATGTTCCTTTAGACCTTTGTATTATGTTATCACCCTACTTTGCTGGCAGCTTGGCTCTGCTTACATTTGCGCTGCCTCTTGTGTGTACATTTTCGTTTGATACATCTGTGTTTAAGTTGCTAGTTATTTTGGACATCCTAACTGAATTGTTGATTTTTCTAGGCCGTTATATTTTTAACAACATTTATGGATAAGTAAATTGGCTACTTCAGTCATTTTGTAGATGAAGATTTATATACAATCTTCTCACATTGACCGCATACTGTGAGGCTTTTGCCTCACAGTTCCAACTTTTATTACCAAAAATATATACAACTTTTATTACAGTCTTCTCACATTTTGGAACTGTGACTTTGTGACTCCCTTTTTAAACTTCATTTATGTGTGCATCCCCTCGTCTCTCCTTAACTTCACATCCTTGGTTGCAGAGCTGAAATAATTCATGACTTCAAGACTGGATATAGCTTATGCTACGCTTTTATTGGTATGCTTACTCCCTCTAAAACTTCTGTACTACAATGATATTGCCTGAGTAAGCAACTGAATAGTAATAGCAATAGCATCCTGTAGTTTGATAACAAGCTGGTAAATGGACAAAATGTGTTGCGGTCGTGGACTAGCAGCAGTAGCGAGTTCTAACAAAGTGACATTGCAAAGTCTGTTTTCTAAGGCTATATTAAGATGTAGGGTTATAGGACTTAACATGGTAGGACTTAATATCATGGTAGGAAATGCCCTAGGGGTATGCATGCACTATATGCGGATACTATTTCATAATCAACCAAGTACGGAGTAATCCATTTTCTTCCAGTATTATCTTCTCCAGCCTTTATCTACCCATCTCCCTACAGCCATCCCATCTTGCTATCTGCAAGGTAGTTATCTTTGTTGTCCATCAAGGTTCAGAACAAAATTCATTAACAGGCAACTGTGATGTTGCTTGTGATACCCAACAACTGAATGCTCATAGAAATAACGCACCTTCAAAGTATTTGCTTCTGTCTTAAATAATAAAATTGGAGTCTTAGATGCAGAGAAGGTTCTAGATGACGCAATTGTTGCCTCAAGGTTCCAGTTTTGTTATAGTAGAAAGGCTACAAGCGTGGTGTATTAATATATCTGACAACACTTATTTTTCCACCTGTTTTAATCGTTGGAGGCTTGGAGCTGCATGTTGCAATAGAAACTAAGAGTTTCTCTTGATGATACCTTTTCAGAATTTGAGGCAAAGGAGGCATGTGAAGGCACATATTTCAAGGTAGGCATCTTACCTGGATTCCTGTTATTACACTTCACAATGTGGAACAGATCCTTCTTTCATAATTGTCGACTATGCGTTTTCTTATCGTTTGTGCGCTAGTGTACTACGCCAGTTACTCTCCACTGATGATTAGTGCTTTGACAATACTGTCTTACAATGTGTACTTCTACCCTACAGTGACATTGATTATCGTACTTCTTTCGTAAGCACTATCTAGAGAACGATGCTTACTCGATGCTAGCTTGCAGATGGACAATTGTCTCATTGATGATAGTAGGTTCCATGTGGATTTTAGTCAAAGTGTTTAAGAACTGTGGGGTCAGTTGACAAAGCAAACCGAATGCAAATAAAGGTAGGCCTTTCTTTTTATTGGAGAATGGACTTCCATTTAAACTTCAAGCACGACAGAATTACTGGCTATATTGTTTGATATACAAATGGGGACATGATCCACCGAGAACGAGTCAGAAGACTCGCTGCTCACACCATACTTTGTTAGCTCATGAGGCACAATGTTACAGGCACGTCTAGTGAAAGAAAACAGAAAAAAAATCAAAGTTTAGTAAACATAAGCTTCTAGCTTCCTTCACCAAAACACCTATGTTTGATTTGTCAAAGTTATAACTCTTCAGAGCATGGACTCAGTTCGAACCATCAGACAAAAAAAACATTCCTGTTCGCGCTAATCGTGATTGCTCCAGCGATAGCGGCAAGACACGCTACCGCTTCAGAGTGCAAAGGATCCCTCAAATGCACAGATTTACCCACCCCGGCAGCAACAAAACCATCTGCCTGGTCGCGAATGATGTAACCCCAACCTCCAGATCCTGTGCTATGGTCGAAGGCCCCATCAAAATTTACCTTCACCTGATTGTCAGGTGGTTTTGGAGGTATGGCTTGCAGCTTCAGGTTCATAAAATGCACCATGTTCTTTTCCAACCTGTCACATTTAGTTAAGCACTGCTTCTCCCAAATTGGACTTGTTCCTGGCACTCCACCATTCCCACATGAGGACCGAACCTTTTAATTGCACATCATCATCACACTTCCACAGCTCTTCCAGCATACTGTGGGCTGCAACTGCAAGTTAGGAGCCTTTCTCGTAGCCCCCATCCCTAGTGAACTCCAGCATGCCTTGAACTTCAGAATAATCTGGCCACCATCCTCGTTCAGCCTGTGGAAAACTGGACATGCAGTATCCAGATCCACACCAAGGCTCATGATTCCATTCTACTTGCCAGGCTATTATGTGCGAGGCACCAAATAAACATTTTTAATTGTTTGGGTGCCCGCAGATCCCAGCTTTTCTTCCAATCGAATTTGACAGCATTGTTTCTTGTGTTCTCCCTCGAGCACACCGCCTGGCACCCTTGCTTTCTGTTCCTCAGCAGGACCCCCAGCTTGTAGGCTGATTTCTCCGAAATGCCCCTTTTGGGTCAAAGTGCCAAGCAAGATTATTCTCCAACGCTGATTGATAAAATGGCCTTTTGCATCCTCCGGGTGAAATCGATCCTGGACCAACTGCGCCCAACCACCAGTGTTAGATTAATCAGATCAGCCACCTTCGTAATGCTGGATGCGCCACAAAGTGTTTTTGGTCTGTGAGTGTCACCTGCCAGGATCCAAGGGTCATTTGAGGCCATGATGTTCGCGTCATCACCAACTCTCCAAACAAGCCCTTCTTTCAGCAGGGAAACACCCTTTAGGACATTGCGCCAAGCATATGAGATGCCCGGTGAGACAGTAGCATCAAGAATGCTACTCTCCGGGAAATATTTGGCCCGCAATACCCTTCTGGCCTTCCCACCAGCGAATCAGGTTCCCGTATAAATCTCCAACCCTGTCAGATCAGCACACCCATATTGAAAATATAGCCCTGTAGACAATACCTACTTCGCTCTTTTGTTTTGGTAAGCACTGGCAACCCAACCAATGATGTCTTTCCTCTTGATTATTCCACCAGTAACGACACACCATGGAGCTAATGCCATCACAAATGTTTTTTGTTATAAGGCACAGCATGGTATGCCTTAGAACCATGGAGCCTCTCAAACATTACTGTTTGGCAGCCCATTTGAGACATTGGAGAGGTGATGATAATTGCTTGTTGTAGAGCTAGAGCTTCTGCATGTAGTGAATTAGCAACAAGTTCTAGATTACCCCAACCTGGTAATTTCTGATGGTGAAACCCCAACCTTCCAGTTTTGATGATTCCTTGAAAGCACCATAAATGTTTATCTTCAGAATACCTGCAAGTGGTGGTTTCCACTTTTGTGTCGTCTCCTTACGATCACCTTTTTCTGAATCTTGACTTTCAAACAATCAGTTAAGTGATAGTTAATAGAAGAGGATAATTCGTCTACCAATCTTATCATGTCACCATTGTCTGCCTTATTTCTCTCATGCCATCACAACCATAAACCTTCAAGCACTCCTCTTTCAGTTTAAAATAATCCTCCAACACCTTTTTTGAGTCAGGTCAGGTACTAAATTAAGTCTAACATGCTCAAGTAGAGAACCTGTCCACAGGTTTTTGACTTTCTTACACTTCAAGAAAATGTGGCCTCCACCCTCATCAAATCTATAACAAAGTGGGCATCGAGTATCAATATGAATACCTATCCTGTAGAGCTTCATTCTCAGGGGTAGACTGTAGGTTGCCCACTCTCTATTAGAATTGCAGCACTTTAATTGGAAGAGAGAGCACCCATAACTTCTTCCAGTCAGAGCTTGAGTTCTCTCCCTCTGCTTTAGAAGTAGTTGTTAGTCCTGAAGATATTCTCTTTCTGCACTATCTACAGCCACTTTACTTGATGCTGAATTTCCTTATAGTGAAGTATCATATTTTTTTCAGATAAAGGTAACTGTATTTTTGTAGTTATTCGTGGGCTTGTTCGGCAATCTCAGAAATACAAATAAAATGTTACTCTGAACTTGTTCTTGCTGTCACATATTGTTGCAGCCCAATTTCGCACATCCTTCTCTAGAATGGTCCATCTGCATGTCTGTTCTTAAAGGCAAACAGGCTCTTTAAACTGCATCCGTAAAAGATAAAATTCAGAATCACATTGCGGAAGCAAACGACTATTCCTTTGCTCAGAGGAACATGAACCAATTGTTACTTTTCCAAAACATCATGTCCATGAATGAGGGACAACCACATGTTTTCATTTCGAAGTCCTAGGCACCTTACATGACTACCAAACAATTACAATTGCAATTTACAAGGGATTCAGTTTAACTTCCATCTCAATTATCGACCGAGCAGAGGCACACAATAGTGGAAGGGGACGGCAGACGATGATGAGGCTCGCACAACAGCAGGGAGAAGGAGGGGCTGTAGGGGTCGACTTGAGGCTGAGGGTCTATATTTCGAAATTGTTTCGGGTTGGGGCTAGATGTGATTCAAGTCTGTCAGAAAGGCCACCTTTGTCGAACATACGAGAAATGGGAACTCTGCAGCTGGCCTAATTCTAATTCCTACGGGAAACCACATAGTACCTGTTCTAATTCCAATTTATTTTGGAGGAGGTAGAAACTTAGTCGAAGATGTAACGGTTCCTTTGCAACCAAATATGACATTGTCTATACTATGTCAAATTCGTTATAACTTCTGGGGTATGCAAAAGATATCCAGAGAAGTGCCTTGAAAATGTTTAGCAATGACCAACAGTTGTTGGATTGGCAAGTATAACAAAGCTTTGCTAGCCAATGGGAAATGTGAACAACAGGTTGCCACACATTTTTGGGCACACCCTAAGTTAGGCAAGTTGCCATGTTTGTTGCTCACCTGTTTGGTTTATAGCTGCACCTGTGGCAGAGTCTTTTTCTATGACCTGGGTCCCACTTGTCAAACTCAGAAGTGTCTCCAACTTGAATAACATGCCCGTCATTTTTATTTTTCTTGTTCAGAAGTATTCTCCAACTTGATCAAGATGCCAATCAGAAAAGTAAAGCCTCAAATTTTGTTCTGAAAGCTGAAAACACTCAGCGACGCGGGAATAACCGTCGAAGGTCACTCTCCATATTTCCTCTTACACAATATTTTTACAGCATACTTACATGCTCTGACAGTCTACTCCCATGTTGCAGTTCTGATTTAGTCTTTGACAATGACGCTGCCGGTTAAAATACTATTGGAAGAAAATAAAATGCAAAGAGTAGATGACCAGAGATCAGTGCTACCACCTATTGATGATCGTGATATGAACAGCAGGGAGAGGAAGGAAGCAGGCAAGGTAAAGAAGGTGATATGAGCCGAGGCCAAGGGGGGTGGAGGCAAGATGGCTATCCGAATTACAACATATCTGGTGATCAAAGCTCTGGCAGGCACGACGATCGTGAATATAGCAAGTACCACAGCAGGAGCAGAATCAGGGATGGTGATGAAAACTGCAAACGAAGATCAAGAGTTGGTCGATATGACAGAGAAAAGCCCGACAGCGAGCAGCGCAACAAAGAAGATGATGACTATGGAATGGCTGATTGCTACAAGGGAGATGAACGTGACCACAGGGCAAGAAGCCCTGATAATGACAGACATAGAAGATAAGACGGTGGACACCACGAGGCGAGCAGGCACGAGGAAAGGTGGCACCAAGATGATATATAGGTTGCTATATCACTCGTCAGTTTTGCCTTGAGTAGAACGGCCTAGGCCTTCGATCCAGGGGTTGGAGCATGCCGCTAACCTTCCTATGCGTGTTTGAGACCCCGTGGTAGAATAAACACTCTGGTTTATTTCGTGGTTTCGACATGCTGGTCTTTTTTCTTCAGTTTTGTGTTGCCTGTTTTCCACTTAGAGTTTATGATGTAGACCAAAACTTGTAGCTCAAAATATTGCTGAATGTTTTGTTGTTGTGAAATCGAACCAGCGGGGTGTATTCAAATGTTTGGCGGTCTCCTGTGTACTCTACTGATGTTCCCTTCTGTCACTTAATCCATCATCTGCAACAAATAATTCTGCTCATCCACCAACTTGAGCGCCAGTTATTTTTTTCTGAGTGGAATTTTCTCTATTTTTTGTCAGTGAAACGAGAACTGTACGTGGAAACTGTTTGCTTAGCCCGAAAAGCATTATATCATATAAAAAAACGTATGAATGAAATACTTGTTCAGAGACAATAACGGAATGAATTACGTATCTTAAAAGGCCTTAGAATCCAATTTGATGTAAAATCATGAGCGGCAAATTCTCTAACGGGCCGTGATGCACCAAACCAAAATTATGGATAAGTTGGTATTCGTTGGTATACTGTCAAAACAGACATGACAATGCGCTGATAGAACGATTATTCTCTCTTTTGTTGTTGCGGGTAATAGAACGATTATTCAGTGGGAAAATTGTAAGCAGCAATCATGACTGGCTTCTAGACGTGGCTGCGTGTAGAGCCTTTAGCTCGGCCACCATCCACTCGAGAGCAGTCCGGTCCCGCGGCTTCGCTATGATCGTCAAGAGCTGCAATTTGTATATGCATCAGCTGGGAGATTGGAGAATTTGGATTCGGTAGTAAGTTTGTTCGTAAGAGACCAACACACATCAGCTTGCCACGAGTGTGCACTGCAGTCATCAAGTCGCAAAATGTGATAGGCTGCTCATCAAGTTGCCAAACTCTGTCGTCTGTGCACGCAGAGGAATTGCGACGGGAGGCCCTATGGCTACATCGGCTTCTAGTTCGTGCATAGGTACGGCGTCCCCGGTCGGTCATGCGACGCCACCAGGTTCAGCCCCAAGGTCGATTGCATCACCGTGGTTGGCCACTTGGCCCTCGTACAGGCTACTGCACACGTAAGAGCAACTCCAGCCGTTGGCCCCCCCAGGGTATCCGGTGAAGGATTTTTAGTCCGTTCGCCGGCGCCCCCCAAGCCTTGGGGAGGCCTCGGTTCCCACCCGCCCCCCCAGCTTTCAGCCCCAAGGCACTTTTTTTTTTGAATCGGCGTGTTCCCGCTACATATCGGCGATCATCGCTAGTCCGGGCAAGCTTAAAAGAAAACATAATTCGGTCAAAAAGAGGCCAAATCGACGACGTCGACCTCAAATCGCCGGCTCGTCGTCCTCCACTTGCACCACGACGGAGAAGTCGGTCGATGGCGCAGCGATCTGCGGCGACGATGCCGGCTCGTCGTCCTCCACTTGCACCACGTAGGAGGGGGCGGTCGATGGTGCAGCGATCGGCGGCGACGATGCAGGGGTAGTACTGGTGCTCGGCGTCGTTTTCGTGGTGGAGCCTTCCGTTGTCGGAGTCGGGGTCATCGTCGGGAGTGGAGTCGGGGTCGGGGTCGGTGGTGGAGTCGGGGTCGGGATCGGCGCGGGTATCTCGTTCAGGATGAGGTCGCGCTGGCTCATGTACCACGCCTTGACCTTGGCGTCCATGATCGTCGCCGGGTCGGCGCTCATTAGGAACGCCAGATCGGTGTTCCTCTTTTTGGCCGCGACGTTGGTTTTCAGGAGGTCGATCTTCACGTCTTGTTTCTCCATCATCTGCAACCACCTCGCGTCGAACTTCTCGTCCCTCTTGACGGCGTGGGTCTTGGCGTCGGCAATGCACTTCTCGATCGACGTGTGCAGCCTTTCTGTCGCCGGTGTGCTCGCCCTCGCCGCCTTCGCCTTCTTGTTCCCTTCTGGACGTCCATCCGAGGCTCCCGACCCCGGTTCGTCGGGGTTGAAAGGTTCTTTCCCCTTGCCGAGGTTCAGACGAACCTCGGCCCACTTCTCGCACTTCTCGATCCTGGAGAAGACATGGAGGAATTTGAACTCGGCGCCTTTGCTGTCCTGCCGGTACATCTCGAACATCCGGACCATCTGCCGGCGCGCAACAAAAGGAAAAAATGTCAGCCGAAGAAGAAACAAACAGACTATGGGCGACCGAGTCGGGGTTTTTACCTGTCGCTCGACGTCGGCGCCGCTCTCCGGGCGAGCCATGACCTCCTCGACGATTCCGTGCCATTTGCTGCAGGCCGCCTGGACGACCGCCCAGTGGTTCGCCATCGCTTTCTCGCCGCGCGCCATGTAAAATCCTTTGAACTCGGGGTCGCAAAGCTTGCGCTCGTCGAACGATCTCTTCACCCTCGCCCAATAGTTCTCCGAGTTCTGATTTGCGCCCGTGATTGGGTCAATGCTCACCGTCTTCCACGCTTCGGCGAGACACTCGTCTTCCTTGGCGGACCATTTGATGCGAGGCTCGGCTTTGTCGGCGGCCGCCTTCTTCTTCTTCTTCTTCTCCGCGGCGATGGGTTGTTCTTCCTCCTCCTCGTACTCGCCGTATTCTTCCTCCTCCCCGGCGAACTCATCCCCGGCAAAGTCTCCCCCGGCAAAGTCGGCCTCTTCTTCTCCCGGGGGGAATGACGCCGCCGCCGAGCCAGACGCGATGATGTCGTCCATGCATGCGTCCTGTGACTCCTGCGATTCGGGCATTTGGCCGAGCACGCTGTGGGTACCATCGAACTCGACCGGAGGGTGGAACAGAGGACCACGGTATGGCATGGCCGGCGAGCCCCCGGTGCCGGCGCTGAGTGCGGAAGGGCCGCGGAACGCTATGTTGGGGTTGAATCCGCCGTGCGGGTCGCCGTCTCCGTACTCCAGCGTGTCCCCCCTCCAGTGGGGTGTGGCTGGCGACGCCGGCGAGAAGGCGGTGGGCGACGGCGACGGCAAGAAGACCGACGGTGACGGTGACGCCACGCTTGCTTGGCTTCCTCCTTGGCTTCCTTGGGTTCCCCAAGCGCCGGGCGGCAAATAGAGGCCGGACGGCGCATACAGTGGGGACGGCGCAGGAAAGCACGGTTTCCCGGCCGCCGCCGCCGCCGCTCGTCGTGTCTCCTTGGCCTCCTCCGCCTCCTTGGCCTTCTTTCTCGCGCCCCTTGCCTTGCGGTCGGCGGTGAGCGTCTTCCTTCGCTCGACTTCGTTCGCCCACTCGGTGTTGCTCAAGCCGTCCGGCCGCCCCCTCCCCCTCCCCCTCCCCCTACCCCTCCCGCCCCCCGCCATTTTCGCCGGTGGTTCTTCGCCGGCGGCTCGTGGGTTGTTGAATTTCTTGGGCGCCATATGGGAGGCGATTGCCGCGGGAAACGGCGGGAGCTACGGTATATGGAGAAGAAAAATGGAGGGAAAGCGAAACAAAAATGGCGGGAATCGTGTTGTCTCGCCGACAGGGCTGGCCCGCGCGGCGTTTCCCTTGCGCCGGCGCCCCCAGGCCGAACCCAGCGCGCTGGGTTCGGCCTGGGTACGCCGGATAACTTTTGGGCCAAATCCGGCGAAAAACGAGACCCTGGGGGCGCGACTGGGAGAAAAATCGCCCGCCGGCGTCCAAAAAACGGTCCTGGGGGGCTCTTGGGGGGGCGGCTGAAGTTGCTCTAAAGAAGGAGGGGATCAGTTGGTCTGAAAGCGCCCAAGCGCAAACTAATCACTGTTCGTGTGGACTGTGGAACGCGGCACGCCGCGGTCGGCATCCATGCGAGCAGCGTAGAGCCCATGGCGACCGCCGCCGACGACGCGTGCCCACACACTTTTTATTCGTCTGCCCTTCAAAGCGGGGCGTGGGGCGACACCGTGTCCACAGGTAGCGCTGCTCGTCTCGTCCACCGTCAATGGTGTCCGCCGCCATTGTCTGGCGGCAGCGCCGCGCCTTCAAGTACCGTTCGCAACGTCTCTAGGACCTCAGGGCGGACTGAGTAGTCCGGATGCTCGTCTGCGTCCCCACTCCGCGCTCGCCCTCGCCGAGATCTCCAAGGGCAGCGCCCTGGTGGCCGTGTACCTCCTTGGCAGGGTCTGAGATTTCTGAACCCAAATCTGTCAGCTGTTTGGTGCACCACATTTTAATTCAGTTATCAGACGGCTTGGGTGTTCGCGTACCGCTTCGGGTTATGAAGATCCTACGGTCTCAGTCAAAGGTGACCGTCAGCTGCCGTTCCAGCCATCCCCTCCTTTGACGACGTTGGCGCTGCCTGGAAAATATGAGTGAGCATCCCCTGGAAAATATAAGTATATGTATGGCTGTTGTCTGTAGACTTATGCTTGGGTTTATTCGACATTTATGAAGTGTACCATTTTTCTCTTTTCTTAGTTTGAGACACATATAAAATATAGTGTATATTTATATCATATAATCGTAAAGTAAAATAAAAATGTATGGTTGGCAACGTATGAAGAGATTTAGTTTTTCACTTTCGTTACAACGTACAGACATTTTGCTAGTTGAACATAATATTTAGGATTATCAGTTTCATACCACGTAGCGAGGCCTCTGAATTTAGATGGTTTGCGTAGTTGTGAGGTCAGAAAATGCGGCCCTAATGGCTCATAAAACTTCTTGGTGTGGCGACAAGTATCGTCAGGAAGGTGGTTTCCGGTTGATTGGTATTTTTCTTTGTAAGGTTTTATAGAATAATATATTAAAAAGGTTGTGTGCATCTCTTTGAGCCCGGAGATTTTAACCTTCTTTAAAAAAAAATGTACCAATTTTGACATAGAACTGAACACATCGTCTCCCAAGTGCTGGCCGACCTGAAGAATTTTCATTTTGAAGAGGAGGATCGAAACTCTTATGAAATAAACATTCAAATTCCAATTAGGATTTGTAACATATTACTAAACTTCAACCATCAGCTTCTTGCGAACATCTCTATGGTCTTCTAATTTCCATAGCCTTCTTCTAGTCCCCTCATGAACCACCCTTGTCTTGAAAATATTTCGACAACAAATATTTAGTATATACCATCTTTTTTAAACCTTCAGTTTAGAACATCAATTAAACACGAGAATGGTTGATGTTATGATGGAAACAACGATCGTTTACAAACATACTACAAGATCAAAAGAATCAGCAAGCTATACGTTTTATATAATAATCGTTCCTTCAGTTCTCAAACTAAGCACGAGTTAACCTGTAGCAGAATAGCAGATACTCCAAAATCCGCGTTATTAGGTCATTTGATATTAAAAAATGTACAAGCAAAACAGGACGAAACATCAAGTTATCCTAAGGGTTGTGAATATTGAAAGGTTCTGTTAATTGTTGGTTGCAAGTTATGTCGACGCAACCCATAACCTATATTCCGACAGGGACCACTAACCATCCATATAAACATAATACCCGGAGGGTAGCCTTGGGTTATAAGCAAAAACTAGGATCTCACCCACATGCTGGTTTTAAAAAGGGGATGATTAACAAGATGTAACTCCTATTCGAAAAGAAATACACCAGAAAGAATTAGCAAAATAGATGTTTGCGCCCACATAACATGGCGAAAAGAAATGGCCGACAAAAGGTAAGATCCGACCTCAGGATGGTTCCAACAAGAGGAGGATTAAGTTGGTGCAATTGACGTATGAAAAAGAAATACACCAGGATAGAATAACAAAATATATCTACCAGGGTAGAAATTTCCTTACATCCCAACATCCCACAAAACATAGGACCACGGTTAAGGCAACAAACCAAAAATATCGAGAAAACAGCAACAAATGTACGAAAAGAAATATGCAAGCAAGAGCAAAAGAAGAGACATATTAAGGTTCTATAATATTTCAGTGCCTCCTAACCTCCCACTCTCCAGTGGTTGGTATTTGTAACCACACGGGCCGAATTTACCGTTCACGTTCTATCATTACAAACTAAGAACTCGACGCTTTAAATGTTGATAACTACTATACAATAGGACCAAGTTCCGATACATCATTGCACTTATCATGTTAATAACTACCATATTTCATAATTAACATTTCTTTTTTGTTTTACAGACTAAAACAAGAAATGCTTCAATGCTAAACAACAGATAAGTGCAACATGAAGCCTTAAGATTAAACAATAGTTATGGATGTAGCTAATGTACAATTACTCATATGTCACAATAGAAATTTAGGGCGATTGTTTTAATTTGACATTTGTTAGCAAAGTAATATAGCATTTTTATTTGTTAATTATCTTGTAACAGTTTAATACAATGACACTAGTCATGCGGCAATTTTTTTTAGGGATGTCCTACTTTGACTATGGGTCCATGGCGAGCGACAAACAACATTTATAAAACAAATAACATTTGTACTAAACTTGTATACTTCAATATAACATTTTTTACTTAGCTAGACTATTTGAGTACATAATTAACTATGTTGCTCAATGTTAATTATGGTGTTGTTTATTACAGTGTTTTACATATATACTGAAAACATAATTAGACCATGCTAAATTTAAATAGTAGATGTTAGCAAGAAGTTACTTTCATCTTTCGAGATAGTTCCCTTTACAAAGATCATAAAACCAAAAAAAAAGTCAAAATGCAAAAGGTACATCATTGTGTGCCCCAACGGGTGAATTTATGACATTTATGTTTATAATACGTATATACATGCGTGTTTGTATTTTAGTATCATTTAACATATTTGGAGATCTCCACATTGTATGGTCTTACAAATATCCCTAGAGAGTGTTCTAGTGTATCAGTCAATAATGTTATTTTTTACAAACACCAAGTACGATGTAGATGCACACATATATACACCACCACCATATGCAACACAACACCTATTAAAGACTTGAGTCATGGATCTTCAAGTTTGAAGAATTCACCACACACGTCTTCCTATAGATGAGAACGCTGCGTCACACTGAAAGAATATCGCCTTAATGAAACACATAGGGTGGTAAATCTATCCTCCTATCCAAAATGTATCGGGTATAAACATTCTTCTAACCATCCATCTACAGGTTGCTTCTCAAGTGTATGGTCATGTTATATAAAATTTGGCATGCTGCTCCATGGTGGGTGGTGGCCAGATCTAGATTACACATTTTAGCGGGTTTAATAATTAATTAACAATGTGTGCTTACATTGCACATAATACTGAAATATCATTAGTCATAATAATCACCTTTATATACAAATGATAATGCTTGGTTCTCAGATAAAAACCTAGTTTAACATAGATGTACAAAATTAAACATATGAATATCTCCATTAGGATCATGAACATAGTAATCTTGCCACAGTAACTATAAGACCCAAATTTGGATTGGGAGGTTTCTACGTGGTGCAATCAAATTATTAGTCTGTGGTTTAAACTTCTGTTATAGCTTAATTGGACTATCTTATGTTTTACCAAACTATCCAAACACAAATAAAAATGAATGAGCCGGGGGAAGATGTGATGTTTAAGTAGCACTAGTTGCTCCGAAAGATCACATGCTTCGCTGCATGTTTATAGATTACATCACAAACAGTATTCTCGAAATAGACTTTACACCCTGCTTTATAAATAAAGGCCAACGTCACACCAATACAAAGAGGTGAGGTGACCCTCTTACAAAGTAGATCCAGGATAAACAGAAAACTGGAGAACCAAATATGCCACCTATGACACCGGCACGACACCGAAAGAAGTCGGAGCCCTTTACAATGTCCCCAAGAGGGTAACAACACCTCACACCGCCATTGTCGAGACCGTAGTTCAAGGTTTAACCCGGACCCTAGACGCGGCGAAGGTATCCACAACGAAGCCCCCAAGAGGGTTACGACACTCGCAATCATCATTCCCATTGGCATCGGAGCGCTTAGGCTTTCATCCGGAAAAAACCTTCGCCCCGCACCGAGTCAAGCTCCCAAAACGCGATCTGGGGGCTGAGAATGTCGAGACGACGCAAGCACCAGGATGCCCTGCCACCCGCTTCTCGCCAACAGACAAGGTCATCACCACTACCATGTTGCTCGCCGCAAAGACACCAGCGTAGTCCACCTTCAGAGCATAGTTTAAAAAACTGGACCGGAGATCGAACCGGCGAGGGTGTCGGTTCACGGTTCACTGGTTGAACCGCCGGTTTGATTGGTTTAGTGGTTGGCACCTGCACAGTCCACCTTCAGAGCATAGTTAAAAAACCTGGACCGGAGATCGAACCGGCGATGGCATCGGTTCACGGTTCACTGGTCGAACCGCCGGTTCGTTTGGTTTAGTGGTTGGTTTTTCAAAGAAAAAAGAATAGAGAAATAGTAATAATCTGTTACGAAAAGATAACATATTTAACCTACACGGTGTAGTAGTAAGATGATGACACACAAGAATAGGGGATCGTAACAGTATTCGAGTGAAGTAAAACTCAAATTTATTGATTCGACACAAGGGGAGCCAAAGAATATTTATAAGCCTTAGCAGCTGATTTGTCAGATCAGCTACGTCTGGAAAGTAACTCACTTGGTGCAATTTATCAGTAGCAATAGTAGTATAACAGCAGCAGTAATAAAGTAACAGCAACAATAGTAGCAATTGTAGTGACAGCAGGATTAATAAAGTAAAAAACAGCAATAGTAGCAATTGTAGTGACACCAGGATTAAAACACCGTAGGCATAGGGATGTAAATACGGGCGCTGCATGGATGAGATTGTTCATGAAATAATTACTAAAGGCAACATGCAGATAAACAAATAAACAGTATCGAGGTGCTAATAAACATAGGCATGTATTTCGTAGGTAGCCATGCGTGCTTGCAATAAGATACTTGCACGACATCTTTTGTCCAACCATCCCGTGTCAGCGGGGCCTTTATGAGGAACCGAAAGGTAATTAAGGTACTCCTTTTTACAAAGTACCGGAGCAAACCATTAACATTCAATGAATACATGTAACCCTCAAGTCAAAACCATCCCCTCCGGTTGTCCCAAAAGCTGTCACTTTGGGGCCTCAGGTTCCGGACAATAACAAGTGCAAACAACTTGTAGATATGATCCAAAACACCATTTATCATAATATGTTCAGATCTAAAAACATGGCCCTCGGGCCCTAAGTGTCAAGCATTAAGCACACCAAGTTGCAACAACGATAAAAAACACTCTCACAAATACTAGGCATCATGCCCTAACAATCTGACATCTTATTAATGAACAATCTCATCCAATCCATAACATCCCCTCACCCTACAGCGGGGAATTACTCACACATGGATGGGGGAAACATGGATGGTCGATGGAGAGGCGGTGGTGATGGCGATGGTGACGATCTCCCCTTCAATCCCCGTCCCGGCTGGGTACCGAAACAGGAACTTCTGGTCCCCGAATTAGGTTTCGAGGAGGCGGCGGCACTTGTATCTTTTCTGGAAAAACGATCGGGGGTTCTGGCATTTTTAGGTCGAAGAAAGTAAATAGACGAAAGGAGCGTCGTTGACCGAGCCTCTTGGTGGCCAGGTGGGCCCCAGGCGTGGGCCAGCCTGGGCCGTGGCCAGGTGCCACCTGGGGGCTGTGGGCACCCCCCCGCAACTCCCCTTCTAGCTCCGTGGGTCTTCTGCCAAAATAGATTTTCTGGAATTTTTCCAGATTTTTCCGAGAAATTTGATTTCTGCACAAAAATAAGACACCAAGGCAATTCTGCTAAAAATAGCGTTATTCCGCGTTAATTCCATTCAAATCATGCAAATTAGAGGAGAAATAACAGCAAAAGTGTTTGGAAAAGTAGATACGTTTTGGACGTATCAAACTCCCCCAAGCTTAGCATATTGCTTGTCCTCAAGCAATTCAGTTGGTAAACTGAACGCGATAAAAGAAACTTTTACAAACACATTTGCTTCTCATGATGTAAACATACTTGTGCTTATGATCAAAACTTTAACAAGTGCATGACAAAAATCATAATAGAAATGCAACGTAGCAACCATATAGACATATGAAAAGACTCCAACATACTAAGAATTAATAATATGGCATACAACTATTAACAAGATTGCAATGCTCAAAATAAAGTATGGTACGTTGGTATCTCGCTAGCCCTTTCTGGTCCTGCAAAACAAAATGCAGAGCACCTCCGAAGTTCAAGTGGAGACTAGAACAAAGATATAAAGAAAGAAACATCACAGCTATAACTTAGTTAGTATTTCGCAACAAAGCACATTATACTAAGAATGACAACTATGCTCTCGAAGAAGTGCTCAAGGAAGGATATGGTGACTCAACATGAAAATAAAAGACAGGCCCTTCGCAGAGGGAAGCAGGGATTAGTCATGTGCTAGAGCTTTTTATTTTTTTACGAAACAGAAGTTAAACAGTTTTGAGATATGCATGCTTTCGTCAACGACTCCACAATAAAGAAACTAGCTAGTCCCCTGTTTCAAGCAAGGCTTTTAGACTTTTGAGAGTGGCTGGTACTTAGAGGAATGAGGTCACTCCTTGTTCTCCTTTGTTTCACCACTAACCAATGTTTGACTGATTTCTCAGCTTGTGCGGAGGTGAATGGTGGGTTGTATTTATATTTTGCTTAAGCCGCTCTTGGCAAATTCAAGTGAGGACGTAATCCATCCTCACCAGGTGAAAGGGAGGAAATGACCTTGCTTGTCACAGGTTATATCTAGCTTCGCTACTGCTTCCTCATGAGCTAAAAACAGAAGCACAAAAAGGATCATTTTGAATATTTTAAAGGTAGCACATGACAAATTTACTTGGAATGGCAAGGTAATACCACATATAGGAATTTATGGTGGATGCTTTGGAAAGACTTGTTTCAAGGATTTTGGATGCACGAGCAACATTCCTGCTTAGTACAGGTGAAGGCTAGCAAAAGACTGGGAAGCGACAACTAGGAGAGCAATACTTGTCATAATCATGCTTTGCGACAAAACAATATTAAAGAAGGCATAAAAGTGATATCAATACTTTGAGGCAAAAAGTTCAACGAGGCATGAGACTTTCTTTTAGTCAATCATGTGTAAACATGTGCCAAGTCAATCCAACATGAATTATTCGGAGGAGGATACCGCAATACCATACTAAATTATGAATGAAGCAATACATGTTAATTTCTACATGGCAAAATATGCACTCCTAGACGGTTAAAACTAATCATAAGAAAATATGAACTACCAAGTGTACATTACCGATATAACTAATAATCAGGACGAGTCAAAGCATGATCATCCGGACAAGTATATGTACAAAAGAGAAAACAAATATAGTTCATACCAGCCCATTTAACATGTCCACTTCACCAAATATCGCCATTATTGCTCTTTCACTTGCATGACCGAATGATATGGAAATAAAGATCGATCCCAAGCGACGCTGTGAGAACTGGTCGAACCCTGCAGCCACTATACAAAATAAAAGAGAAAATGGAAAATATTTTTGACTTTTCGAATTTTAAGAACAAAGAGAAGCAAACAAATAACTAAAGGAAATCTTTTTGGATTTTCAAATTAGCAAGAAAAGAACAAAAAGAAGAAACCGAAGAAGGAAGAAGAGAGAAAAACAAAAACAAACCAAAAAGCAATTAAGGGAAAATGTTTTTGGGTTTTCAAATTATGAAAGACAAAAACTACAGCCAGAGACTAAATCAAGAAGATGAAAAATGCATATACAAAGCAAGAACGCATAAACCGACTAGAATATGAAAATGAGTGAAGTGTCGGTGAGAATACGTACTCCCCCAAGCTTAGGCTTTTGGCCTAAGTTGGGACTCAGTGGTATCCACTCCATGGGTTCCACCCTAGTGCGTCGTAGGTGGGGTAGGTCGGCTCCGGTGGCTACGACGAGGAAGTCCCTGCGCCCTGGTAGTAGTGTGAAGAGTCTTTACCAAAATAATTTGGGGTGTATTCCCCTCCAGTTGGTGCAAACTCTTGTTCAGTTGTGTGCTCCTCGTGGCCCTCTTGGGACTCTAAATAGGTATCCAGCTCCTTTTCCTCAAATGCCCATCCTCCCCTAGCATCATGATTAAACAAAAGAGGTGCTGGAAGACGAACTAGTCGCTCAGAGTTAGAAGCAAACAACAATTCATAAAACATGTTGTCGATGGTGGAGGAACGGGTAACAAAATGATGAGACTTCATGGAATGGAAATCAAGTCTAGAATCTGGAAACTTAATATCAGTTGGATCAAGGCTTAAACCGGAGTAAGAAAGCAAGCGCGAGGCAATGATCCCTCCATAGAATGGTCCTTTCACACTATTAGTGGAAAGACGCTGAGCAATCAAAGCACCAGTATTATAGATTCTATTGCCAGTGAGTGCGGCATAAAGAATGACCAAGTCAGGAGTTGAAATTTTTCTTGCATTACCTCTTGCTAAAATACCTCTAGAGATATAGAGAGCAAGATACCTCACGGCTGGAAATTGAATATTCTGAATCCTACCCTTATCGGTGACGCAGTTCTTTCCTTGGAAAATCCTAGGAAGAGGGACTTGAACTCCCTAGAATCCTCCTTAATCCTCCTGGAGGTTCCCCAACTTGGAACCTTAATCTCCCTACAAAACTCAGAAAAATCGCAAATCCACACTTTGTGGTAAATGTTAAATGACAAAGTGGGATTATCTCTTGAATTGTGGAATTTAAAACTTTGCACAAATGACATAGTGAGTTTTGCATATTGTGGAAGCTCATTAGCTACAAAGTGCTCCAAACCTGCATTAGAGATTAGCTCATTGAAATCCTCTAGAATACCTGCAGCTCTCAGAAAATCTTTGCAAGGGAAAATTGAAGGATACACAGGTTCTTCACGTTCAACCTCCATATAACCTGAGGTTCCACTAAGCTTGTTGGCACAAATGAAGGGTTTCCATAGTCATACCAATCCATCTTCTTATTCTGATTTTTTTTAACAAACCTCATAAAACTTGATTTTAGAGCGCAAAATTCATGGGTAACACTGTAGGAACTATAAGAGAGCTAAACCATGCATCAAAACTAATTAACAAGCTCATACAGAAGCATGCAAGCTCACTAAACAAGTCATCTACATCAGCAAAATACTCAAGATATACTAAACCATTCGAAATTTTGATTGGATAATCGGAGGAGTCACATACCGGAGAGCAAATGATCCAAATCTTAGCAGAAAAGATGGGCTGGGCAAGTAGATCGAAAATATCGATCAAGAACAGCAAGAATAGGAGTTTGGGCAATGGTGGAGTGAAATGTCAGGAGAGAGAAAGGATGGGGAGGAAACTCACCATGTGGGGGGGCCTGGTGGGCCCCAGGCGCCACCCAAGGCTGGGCCGCGCCCAGGGGTCGTCTGCCCACATGGTGGGTCCCCCTGGGCAGCCTCTGGTGCTGCAGGGCCCCATTTTATGCATAAAAATTTACAAAATTTTCTAGAAATTTCTGACAAATTTGATTTTTGGACATTTTTAGAATTATAAAATAAATTGAAACCTCAAAATGAATTTTTAAAAGATGCAAAACTAACTGAATACTAAAATCACAGAAGTGCAAGAACAATCATAAAAACAAAAATATCATAGAAATCATTGTTTCATGTATATAAAATAAATTGGAGAGCAAGGTTGATCAAGTCTTACTTCAAGCTTATTTTATATAACACACATTTTTTGAATTCCACCAAACAATTATGTTACCTCAAACTTGATGGCTATTGTCCCAACCATAAGAAATTGATATTCCTTGTGATGATCATATATGGGACAATAAATTTCTCCAATATTGATGGTTTTAACATTTGAAATGGAATTTAAACCATAAACCTTGTCAACCTTCTTTGGAAAATAAACCGTGTGCTCTTTATCATTAACATTAAAAGTAACCTTCCCTTTATTGCAGTCAATAACAGCCCCTGCAGTATTTGAGAAAGGTCTCCCAAGAATGATAGACATATTTTCATCTTTAGGCATATCAAGCACAACAAAATCAGTTAAGATAAGACAATTAGTAGTCACTTGAACGGGAACATCCTCACAAATGCCAATAGGAACAATAGTTGATTTATCAACCATTTTTAAAGAAGTATCAGTGGTTATTAATTTTTCCAAGTAGAGCCTCTTATAAAGAGAAAAGGGCAGAACACTTACTCCTGCACCAAGATCACATAAAGCAGTTGTAACATAATTATTCTTAATTGAGCAAGGAATAGTTGGAATAACTCGGTCTCTGATACGTGCATTTTATATCATCATTTATAGAACTTATATTATCGTATTAGAATGTTATTGGCATTATTATATCATTGTTTTTACATTTTTAGATGATTTATGGGACTTTCATACAAAGTCCCTATTTTTGGTATTTAATTTCTGGGAGGCAGAAAACCTCCTTTTTCTTGTTTTTAGTGTTCCAGGAGCTACAGGGACCCAAATGGAAAAAGGAAAATTGCACAGCTGGTTTTTCATCGGGAGAATAACAGAGGAAAGAAGATCAAAGTAAGAAGAGCCACGAGGCCCAAAAGAGGGGGGCCCACACGGCTAGATTCTTTGGCCACGTGGGGCCCACCAAATGGAGCCTCGGGCACTTCCTCGCTCGGGGCTTTTTAACATGTCGTCGTCTCGCCTGAAAAGTTACGCCCTAATTTTCCCAAGTCCATCTGAGGCGGCGGCGGCGAAACTCCTGATTCCCTCCGAGGGGGGATCAGATCCTGTTGCTCCGGAGCTCCAGAGAAGGGGGAAATCATCGTTATCATCATCACCTCTCCTCCTTGGCGTGGGAGGAGGCCTTTACATCATCACCATCACCAAGACCAGCACCATATCCATCATCATCTCCATGATCCACTCCGTCCCCCTCGTAGTTTGAGAGTTGCTATACCCTAGATACTTGTCTTGTGCTCCTATTCATGTTTGTGATTGAGTACTTGTCATTATTTGGGGGAGAAGTTATATTTTTAGATTGTGTTGTACCATTTATGCCACTGAATATTATCATGTTTGCACGTTGTGAGTAGTTCCCGTATGTTCCTGAGGGCATAGGATGAATTGGCAACGATTTATATATAACATGTGTTGGTATTTTGTCTAGTGTTTATCTTTTTATGTAATTCTATGATGGTGTTGTGCGAAGGTCGACTGCACAACACTTCACCTATATGGGCTCATAGGAGAACACCGTAGTGTAATGAATTGAGGGAGACTTGGGAGGACATGTAAACCTGAGACCGAGTCATGAAGTTACTTTATGGGGTATTAGTATCGGGGACCTTAGAGTGTAATGCTATGGTGGGACTTTATGTCTTAATAATTCTTGTGCAGTTATTTACTTGGCCACATGATCCATCATAAGGGGTTTAGTTTATTTATTTAGCTATACCTAACAATGGCTCCGTCCAAAGAAGATTAAAACTTAACAAGATATTCAACGTGTTGTTTAATAAATCTCTATGCCTAGCAACATCCATGCCGCCCTCGGGAACATTTTCCACATATAAGTTACACATCACTTGAGCTTGTCCTCGTGCCACATAGAGGACTGGACTTTTCTCTCTTTGAGAGCTTTCAACTGTCACTATTTATTTTCAGCATTTTTATTCTCTTTGCAACTATACAACCAAAAATTCCAAAAACACTTGCATCTTTTATTGTTTTATTTATCATTCTTGCTAACCAATACCTTCAGCTCCTCATGGGTTCGACAACCTTTTCTAATCAAAAGGTACTACAATTGATCTCCTGCACTTGGGAGTCATCAGTCTCCAAGCTTCTTTGGGATTTTGCCATTAAAAGAATAATTAGCAAGCATAGTGGAAATTTCCTCATTAGGAAATTCCATTTGTTAGAAACAATATCCTTCATGTATTTGGAATAAGGAGGCAGTTTAATAGCATCAGTCAAAGGAATTTCAAAAAGAGAGGTTTCATCCACTCACAAAATTTATTATAATGCTCTTCGTCCTTGGATTTATATTTCTTGTTAGGGAAAGGCATAGGCTTTTGCACCCATGGTTCTCTTTCACTACCATGCTTTCTAGCAAGAAGTTCTTCCTTATTATACTTCCTGTGTTTAGGAAGTTTTTCAGGTTATTCATCACTTTCTTCTTTATTAGGATCATTTCCTTTATTAATATCATTAACAGGTTCATTATCATTTTCAGTTTCAGCATCAGAGATGGAAATATTATTAGGATTTTCAAGGACAGGTTCTTTATCAATTTCTAACTCATTAGTCTCTCCTATTTCTTTATGCTTCTTCTTTTTCTTTTTCTTTTTAGGAGGACTAGAAATGTTATTTTCAGCTAATTGAGACTCTTGTTCAATTCTTTTAGGATGTCCCTAAGGATATAAAGGATCTTGAGTAGCAGTACCACCTCTAGTTATTACACCACAAGTTGGTTTATCATCCTTTTTAAAGGTTTCAGCAAGCAAATCTTTTTGTACTTTAGTAATTTGTTCAAGTTGAGCTTGAACCATGACAAAATGCTTGGTAAGTCCTTTAACATCATCAGCAGTTCTTTGTAAAACATCATGCAAATTTTTAATGATATAAATTTTTTCATGCAGTTGATTTTGAACTTTCGTATTGAAATTATTTTGTTTCACCATAAAGTTATCAAATTCATCTAAGCATTGATCAGGAGGATTTCGGTGAGGAATGTCTCCCCTACAAAAATTCTGAAGAGAATGTACCTCTACCATTGGTGGATGAGTGATAGTCTCACATAATGCTTTAATAGGTGATAGATTTTTAACTTCTTCAGCTTTAATACCTTTTTCCTTAAGAGATTTCTTCGCTTCCTGCATAGTTTCAGAATTAAGCACATGAATGCCCCTCTTCTTTGATGTCTGAGTCGGCACTGGTGGGCGTGTTGGTGGCAGCTCAGGTGTAGACCAATCATCATGATTCCGGCTTATTTTAGCCAATAATTCTTCGGCTTCATTCGGAGTCCTTTTCCTGAAAACACAACTAGCACAACTATCCAGATATGTTCTAGATTCATCTGTTAGTCCATTATAGAAGATATCCATGAGCTCATTTTTAGGTATCATGTGTCCAGGCCGGGCCCTGAATAAGGCACAAAACCTCCCCCAAGCTTCGGGTAGACACTCTTTCTCAAATTGTTTAAAATTGAAAATTCTTTGCAAAGCAGCGTGTTGCACATGAGCAGGATAATATTTTTCAAAGAAGATTTTAACTAATTCATCAAAGATTTTGATGGATCCACTTGCTAAATTATTAAACCAACTTTTAGCTTCATTTTCCAATGAAAAGGGAAAAGGCTTTGTTATGTAATAAGCTTGTTTCTTCTTGTCGTTAGAAAACAACCTACTCAAAGTAGTAAGTTTGCTCATGTGTTCTATATCATTGTCATTTTGTTTTCCATAAAAAGGTTCATTTTCAACAATAGATATGAGTGATAGATCAACAGAAAAATCATAATCCTATTCCTTAATGCTAATAGGAGATGTGGCAAACTCCGGATCATAAGCAGTTTTGTAATTCATAGCATGTTTTTCAAGAAGTTTATTTCGTATCTCAGGATCGGAAGTGTCAATATCCATGCTTGCTCTAATAAATTCATCATCAATTTCAACATAAGCATCTTCAGGATAACTACTACCATAATTCCCTCTCTCGGGAGAGACAGCAGGTGTAATGACATTTTCATTAGGAATTTCACCAGATTCAATTTCTTTAGATTTAGCAACCATAGAATCCAAAAAAGGACCTAGAGAGCCAGACTCATCTAGTACATTAGAAGCATCATGAAATTCATCAGACACAATATCAGAACCAGCAGAAGCAACATGTGAAGTGTGTGGTGGTGGTGTAACAAGTTGACTTAAAACAGAAGGTGAATCAAGAGTAGACTTAGTACAGAGATCCGTACCTCGCCTTGTCCTGGAAGGCATGATAGTGGGTTTAGGGTCTTAGTTTTTCTTCATGATGACTAATAAATTACAGCAGACGGAATAACTCCCCGGTGAACTTATAAATAGAGCTATGGTCCCCGGCAACGGCGCCAGAAAATAGTCTTGATGACCCACAAGTATAGGGGATCGCAACAGTCTTCGAGGGAAGTAAAACCCAAATTTATTGATTCGACACAAGGGGAGCCAAAGAATATTTATAAGCCTTAGCAGCTGATTTTTAGATCATCTACACCTGGAAAGTAACTTAGTTGGTGCAATTTATCAGTAGCAACAGTGTATAACCGCAACAGTAATAAAGTAACAGCAGCAATAGTAGCAATTGTAGTGACAACAGGATTAATAAAGTAAAAACAGCAATAGTAGCAATTGTAGTGACAGCAGGATTAAAACACTGTAGGCATAGGGATGTAAATACGGGCGCTGCATGGATGAGATTGTTCATGAAATAATTACTAATGGCAACATGCAGATAAGCAAATAAACAATATCGAGGTGCTAACAAATATAGGCATGTATTCCGTACGTAGCCGTGCGTGCTTGTAATAAGATACTTGCACGACATCTTTTGTCCAACCATCCCGTGTCAGTGGGGCCTTTATGAGGAACCGAAAGGTAATTAAGGTACTCCTTTTTACAAAGTACCGGAGCAAAGCATTAACATTCAATGAATACATGTAACCCTCAAGTCAAAACCATCCCCTCTAGTTGTCCCAAAAGCTGTCACTTTGGGGCCTCGGGTTCCGGACAATAACATGTGCAAACAACTTGTAGATATGATCCAAAACAACATTTATCATAATATGTTCAGATCTGAAAATATGGCACTCGGGCCCTAAGTGTCAAGCATTAAGCACACCAAGTTGCAACAACGATAAAAAACACTCTCACAAATACTAGGCATCATGCCCTAACAATCTGACATCTTATTACATGAACAATCTCATCCAATCCCTAACATCCCCTCAGCCTACAGTGGGGAATTACTCACACATGGATGTGGGAAACATGGATGGTCGATGCAGAGGCGGTGGTGATGGCAATGGCGACGATCTCCCCTTCAATCCCCGTCCCGGCAGGTTGCCGGAACAGGAACTTCTGGTCCCTGAATTAGGTTTCGAGGAGGTGGCGGTGCTCTGTATCTTTTCCGGGAAAGCGATCGGGGGTTCTGGCGTTTTTAGGTTGAAGGAAGTAAATAGACGAAATGAGCGTCGTCGACCGAACCACCAGGTGTCCAGGTGGGCCCCAGGCGCGGCCCAGCCTGGGCCACGGCCAGGTGCCACCTGGGAGCTGTGGGCACCCCCCCTCTGCAGCTCCCCTTCTGGCTCCGTGGATCTTCTGCCAAAATAGATTTTCTGGAATTTTTCCCAGATTTTTCCGAGAACTTTGATTTCTGCACAAAAATAAGACACCAAGGCAATTCTGCTGGAAACAACATTAGTCCGCATTAGTTCCATTCGAATCATGCAAATTAGAGGAGAAACAATAGCAAAAGTGTTTGGAAAAGTAGATACGTTTTGGACGTATCATAAGACACAAACATCCGACGTACAGGATGGCTAGCTTAGTATTGTCGGCACAGTGGAAACCAGGGTACCATGGGCCGGCCCGCCAGGGCCCAAGGGACTCTTCAGCCTCATTTTCGCTAAGGACCAGGCTCTCAGCCTGTAGAGGCTCTCCAAGCCTGTCGAGTCTCGACAGGCGATCCCTCTACAAGAAGGCGCCTCAAGGCGCCACCAGGATTTCGGCTAAGGACTAAGCTTTGAAGCTTGCCGAGGCTTTTCGCCTCGGGAGGCTTCCTTCCTTTCTAAGCCAGCTCTGCCTCCGCGGCAGAGCGCACATGGGCTCTGCGCTTCCCGCAGAGTCACCGGCGCGCCAAAGCGTGATGACGCCAGCGCCCCAGTTGCCGTTCTGATGAATAAAGGGGTCAACAAAGCAGCGCCAAGCAAAGCGGACAACAAGGCTTGCCACTTTGGTGATAAGGAGACCGCCTGCAGCTACGCTCCAACGGCGACGTCACCGCGGGACCCGTTCCACGCCAGCTGCGCCAGCCCACCGTCCTGGCTGGACGGTGCCTCTTTTCAGCTTTGGTGACGCTGCTCCCCTGCCGTGGACCGCGTCCATGGGCTCTACCTTTATGGTGGACTTCACCTTTATGGTGCACCGTGCCTCCTCCTTCGTCGGGATGTGGCAACCCTTCCCGCCCAAATGTTTGGGCGGAAGAGGACCAAGACGACTATAAAAGGAGGGAGGGCACTCCCGTGCCAAGGGTTCAATTTTCCTTTGGCTAGGACAGATCTAGGGTTTTTAGCCATTGGCAGCCATCTCGAGCTCCACAAGCTCACCCTGTAACAAAAACCTCTACAAGCAATATAGCCTAGCAGGACGTAGGGGTTTTACCTCCACAAGAGGGCCCTGAACCTGGGTAACACCGCGCGTTCCTCTCTGCAGTGTTCTCCTCCAGCGAGCCCGACGAGCACCGTCGCCGTGGAACGTTGAGGATTGTTTGACTCCGTGTTCAGCCCCTTGCTCGATTCTTACCTCGTGAGATACGCCCGGTTCCTGGGCCTATTCTCCGACATTTGGCGCGCCAGGTAGGGGGCTGAGGCGCGTCTTCAACCTCGACACCACCATGGCTGGCTCTCGCGCTGAGCGACTCGCTCGCCGGACGGCCAGCGCTGCCACTGCTCCTCCTGCCGGCAGGCAGCGCGGCCGCCCTCGTGGAAGCACTGCTCCGGAGCGCCACGTCGACCCCGAGCCCCGCGTCGAGCACCCTGACGACGACGACATCGACCACGCTGAGGACGACCTCGGCGAAGAGGAGGCCTCCTCCCTACCCCCGTCGCGGGACCGTGCTGCTTCCTCGCTGGGCCGCCCTGCGCCCAGCCCGGCGACTGCGCTCCTCATGGCGCAGGAGCTGCTGCAGTACCGCCCCACGCCGGCGGCTCAGGAAGGCTGGCTCAACCGTGTTGCCGAGCTCATCGGCGCCGCTCGCGCCGCGGTGCCCGCGCCGTCTCGCTCGCTGGTCCCCTCTGGTCGTGCGGGAGACGCAGCGCCAGGCGCTCCTCCTGCACCACCTCGCCAAGCTGCTTGAAGGGCTCCGCCGCAATGCGGCCCTGAGAGCGGCAAGGTACCAGCAAGATCTCCGCCGCTACCACAGCCGTCACATCCGCCCGCGCACTCTCGAAGCAGGGGACCTTGTCCTGAGGAGAATCCTCTCCAGGGAAGGTCTCCACAAGCTCTCACCAATGTGGGAAGGGCCCTACAGAGTCGTGCACATCGCCAGGCCTGGCTCTGCGTGGCTCGAGACGGAGGACGGCGTCCCCATCGCCAACCCCTGGAACATCCAGCACCTGCGCAAGTTCTACCCCTGATCGTCCTCGACGAGCAACTTTTTGCAAGCAACTTTTTGCGCCAAGGGAGAATTCAGCACCAACATCCTCCACGAGGAAAAAATTTCGGGCTCCCCTCTCTACTATACGTTGCCGCGGGCCGTTCGAGAAGACTCCCAAGCCACCAAGCCTCGGCAAGGTGACTTCTTCAAGCACCATGCCTCGGCGACGTGGACCCCCATGCCCAGACATGGTGGGACGCAGGCTCTACAAGCCACCCCCGCATAGGGGCCCCCTGAGCTCTCTCTACATGCGTCTGCCACGGGCACGCCCCCTCGAGAGTCTCAGCCACAGAATGTGGACCCCATGCCAAGAGCATGGCGGATTTTTGTAATTCTGGCCACGCCAGTGTAATGAACCTCTGTTTCAGGTCAACTTGAACCTTTTTGCGCTTCGCGCCTGCAGTTTGATTTCTGCTTTGGTAAGCATTTATGATATTTGCATCTTGTCCTTGCTCGTATGATCCTCCATGTGCATCTCGCGAGCGGGGGCTAGCATGGTGCCTGTGCCTCGGGAGCATCCCAGCAGCACCTTAAACCCAAGGGATCCGAGCTCTGAACTCGCGGGTCAGCTCTCATGCATGTCAACTCCCAGGGAGCTCTGAACTCATGGGTCAGCTCCCGTGCACGTCAACTCACCAAGGATCACCAAAACCTTGGTGCCTGTTCTCCTCGCAAGACACACATGAAGGAACCTACGAGCGCGCATAAGTTACCTAGCTATGTATTGCTTGTGGGTGCACCTATCTGTCCAAACGCAGGAAAGCAGGCCCAAGCAAGCCTCAGGCAACCACTCGAGAAGAAAATGCCTCGACAGGGAACAAAACACCCCCTACAAGGCCAAACGCCTCTCCAGGGAACCAACACCCCCTTCAAGGCAGACAATGCCTCGCAAAGCTAAGTCCAAGCACTTGGTCAATTTTTCCCTTCGCTGGTTTTTGGTCCCTCGAACCTCTTTTCTCTCTCCTATGCCTCATGGGCTGCTTGCGCGTTAAAGGGGAACCCCAGGCATCGCGCCTCGCGGGATCTTACTTCTCGAGGCCTCACACACCCCCCGGCCTTGCAGAGCCCTGACGCTCGCATACCGAAGCGGCGGTGGTGTAGCGCTAAGAGAGGGTCCTAAAACGTAGAGCAAAAAAGACATGAAAGGGAAGACAAAAGCCTCTCGAGGGGCACACGCCAAGCACATCTAATTAAAGCATCAATAAGTCTTTACAAAAGTTTATACAAGCAAAGGCTAAGACACTTGGGCGCCTTGTGCACGTCCAGCTGCAGGAAGGAGCTCAGGCTTGTGTGCCCCCTGAGGTGCTCGCGCCGCCCGCGGTGCGCTCCTCTTCCTCTTCGGCGCCCTCCTCGCTGCCGCCATCGCCTTCAAAGATCACGGCCTGGTCAAACTTCTTGGCGTACGCCTCCGCTGCCTCCTGTATCGCTTTCGTGCGAAAGCTGGGGTCGCCGGGCCTTGTCACGGCCGCGAGGTCGATGGAGGCGTCGAGCTGCTTAAGGTTGCAGAAGATGTTGGCGGTGGCGACGACGAGGAGGTCGTGGCTCTCCCCCACGACGCGCGCGTCAAACTCCTTCGCGGTCTTTTCGACCCCTCCGAGGAACTGCTCGAAGAAGAGGTTGTACGCCGCTCCGTCATCGCCCCCTCTTGCGTCGAATGCAGGAAGTTCAATCCTGAAGTTGTCCGCGATGGCGCGCGCACGCTGCACCAGGCTTTCGAACATGAGCCGGCGCTGGCGTGACATGGCCCGGCCGTGGCTCTCCTTGTCCCGCGCCTGCTCGACAAGATTGGCGACCGGCCCCACCTGCTGTTGGAGCTCGAGCAGGTCCTCCTCCAGGGCCGTGGCCTTGGATTCGGCGCAGGCTTGGGCCTCCTGGGCGCTCTGGAGGAGAGGAGCCGTCTCCTGCACCTTCTTCTCGAGGACTTCGATGCGGTCCAGGAGCTCCTGGCGCTTGATCATGAAGCGCTCCTCTTGCTTCGCGAGGTTGGCCCTGTATTCTGCGGAGATTTCTTCCCGGGCGAACTTAACCTTGGCGACGGCATCGTCCTCCGCCTTCTTCTGCTTCTTGGCGAGGTCGGCGTTGGCTTTCTCCATGCGCTCCGAGTAGGTGGCCTCGCCCCGGGCCAGCTTGCCCTCGCGGGCCTTGAGCTGCTCCTCACGGATGGCCTGGTCCTTCTCGAGCATTTGGACCTGCTCCTCGCGCCGTTGCAGCTCTCCTCCGCGCTGTGTCAGCTCCGCCTCGCGCACTGCCAGATGGCCCTCGCGAGCCTCCAGCAGCTCGCGCTGCTCCTTCAGGCTGGCCCGTGTGTCCTCGGACTCGGCAGCAAATTGCTGCCGCGCGGCCGCCAGCTCCTGGTGCACGGAGGCAGCCTCTGCCTCGAGTGCCTCCCGGTCGGCGTCCAGCTGGTCCATGACCTCCTGCGCCTCCCGCTTGACGCTGTCGCGGGTCTCCTTGGCGAAGCGGAGGGCCTCTTGGCGCTCTGCCTGGGCCGCCGCGTCCTGGCGGCGGCAGGACTCCACCCTCTCTTGGAGGAGGGACCAGGCCTCGCCCAGCCTCGCTCGCTCCGCCGCGATGGCGGCCTCCTCCCTGACGAGCTCGTCCCCCACCTCGCCAAGCGCTTGCAGGGCCCGATGGACGACAACCCGGCGGCGAGCCGCTCGCGGCTCCCGCCGCACCAAGGTTCCCGCACCACTGCCAGGTGCGGAGGCCTCGATCCTTGTCGAGGCGCCCGAGGCCTCCTGCCTTGGGCTCACCGCCGCTTCTGGAGCGGCCAGGGGGCTTGTGGGGGCGCCTCCCCTGTCGCCCGCTTCAAGGGCTCTCTGGGGGCTGGGCGTTCTCTCGCCCCCAGTTCCGGCGCTTGTGGGCTCCGGAGGCCCCTCTGCCTCCTGCTCCTCAGGGGCGCCACCTGCCCCTTCTGCGGCGGCCGCGTCCGCCGCGGCCTCGGTCGCGTCGGCCCCCCTCGAGGGAGCCTCCTCCTCCTCCTCCCCTGGAGGATGCTCCAGGACGATCTCCTCGTCCACCCTCTCCTCCTCTGTCTCCTGCTGGACGAGAGGAGTGGCCGCCCTGGTCGGTGACGGCGGCGCCGCTCCTTCAACCTCCTCAGCCACGCGGTGCGCCACCGCGGGAAGAGTCACCACCCGAGACGACGATGGCGCCGTCTCTTCAGCCACCTCCTCTGTGCGCTGCTCCGCCACGGGAGGAGCCGTTGCCCGACCTGGCGACGGCGCTGCCTCCTCCATCACCACCTCCGCGCGGCGCTCGCTCGCGGGAGGAACAGATGCTTGCTGCGGCTCGCCCGCCGCAGGCGTCTCCACAGAGGCGCTGGTGGTCTCTCCAACCTTGTGGAGCCTCCGCCTCTTTGGCGCCGCAGGCTCCCTGAAAGAAAGACAAGTCTGAGGTCCTTCAAGGGGATCTTCAAGAAGTGAAACAACAAAGAAAGAGAAGAATCGAGACTTACTCGTCAGCCATCACCCACACCCTCTTCTTCACCCTGGGTGGCTGGGTGTTGCTTGCTCCGGCCTCCTCTGGAGGCGCCCTTGCTTCCTCACGAGAAGCGCTCCTCGCTGTCGCGGCGCTTCTGTCGTGGACAGCCTTGGAGCGGGGCTCGCTGCGCCCACCCCCGCTGCCGCCCGTCTCCTTCTCCCCCTCAACGCGCTTGGAGCGAGCGACGTAGAAGGCGCCCTCCTCATCGCTGGAGGAGAGCACCTGGAGGTCCACGTCGGCGGGAATGCTCCTCGAGGAGCTGACGGAGCCTCTCGAGGGGTTAGCGCCCCTCGCCACTTCATCCTCGCCAACAGGGCTGGCGCCTGTCGACGCCTCGTCTCCGCCCGTAGAGCTGGCGCCCCTCGAGGCCTCGCCCTCGGTGGGTGCGTCCTCGGCTCCCGAGTCCTCTCCAGCCTCCTCCTGCTCCGGGGGCGCATCCATGTTCTCCGGTTCCGCCGCCAACGGGTTGGGGCGGGGCCCGCGGTGGCCCGCGGGCACTATTCCCCACTCGTCGAACACCGGCAAGCCCCGGCGGTGCTCCGAGATGCTCTCCTCGGCAAAGGCGATGAGCGGGCGTGCGTCGTCGACGGCAGGCAGCGGGATTGTTGTCTTGGAGACGAAGAGGACCCCCAGGACTTGGCTCAGCACCTCAGGCTGGAGGCTGTCTCGGCTCAGCCTCATCGCGTCCATCTTGTCCTTGTAGCTCCACATCGGCTCAGAGTGCCATTGGAGGGGGGCAATCCGGCGCCTCAAGAAGTCTCTGGCCACCATCTGGCCGGTGACCCCTGCCTCGCGGACACGCTGGATGTATGTGTACACCGCGTCGAGGTTTCGGCCGGTGAACTCTGCACTCCCCCAGCGCGCCCACTTCGCCGGGGGCCCCTCAGGCACCTCCAGGAGGGGGTTCCTCATCTTAGCGTCGACGAAGAGCCACCGCTCGCGGAAGCCGTCCACCTTCTTCGTCACCATGGTGATGGCATTCTCACCTTGCCAAGCGATGGGGATGTAGTTCTCGCTCCTGGCGGCGGCGATGCGGAAGGAGACGCAGCCGAGGTGCTCGCCGGCGGCGCTGCTCCGGAGGGAGTAGAAACTGCGGAAGAGCTCCACAGAAGGGCGAATGCCGATGTAGGCCTCGCAAAAGTAGGCGAAGATGGAGAGAATGAGAATGGAGTTGGGGTGAAGATGGAGCAAGTGGATCTGGTACGTCTCCAGAATCGCTAGAAGGAAGTCAGAAAATGGCGGCACGAGGCCAGCGTAGAGAGTGTGGAGGAAGACGGGGTAGAACTCGTCGGCGAGCCTGCTGCCGCTTGGCCTCATCTCGGTGGCCCCATGCTCGTTGGAGCCCGCCGCCACCATGTGACGCACCTTGGCTATCGCCGCCGCGGAGACGCGGGTCGGCGGCATCGCCGCCGTGAGGGCCGCACCACGCAACGCCGCCGCCGACGCGCCGGCCGACGAGCCGGCCTGCACCGTGGCCTTGCCCTTCGCGTCGGTGCCTGCTTTCTTGGGTGCCATCGCTCGCCGGAGAGGAAGAAGGCTACCGTAGAGAAGGAGCGCTCTGGGAAGGAGGAGAGCGTTTGGACGAAGTGGGCGGCGGAGCAATGGGAGAAGTGACAGGCGCAGTCTGCGCGCCCAGACTTTATTGACCGGGCGCCTGGTCGTGGCGGGTCCCACCACGACGCCCGTTGAAGCCGAGGAGATCGTGGCCGCGGGCGCAACCGTCGCGCTCCACGTGTCGCGGCCCTGGCAGGCTCTGTTGGGCCCTCGACGCTTCGCCTCCGTCGGCAACTCCGGCGTGCCCATCGTGGGCCCGGGGGCTACTGTCGGCACAGTGGAAACCAGGGTACCACGGGCCGGCCCGCCAGGGCCCAAGGGACTCTTCAGCCTCATTTTCGCTAAGGACCAGGCTCTCAGCCTGTAGAGGCTCTCCAAGCCTGTCGAGTCTCGACAGGCGATCTCTCTACAAGAAGGCGCCTCAAGGCGCCACCAGGATTTCGGCTAAGGACTAAGTCTTGAAGCTTGCCGAGGCTTTTCGCCTCGGGAGGCTTCCTTCCTTTCTAAGCCAGCTCTGCCTCCGCGGCAGAGCGCACATGGGCTCTGCGCTTCCCGCAGAGTCACCGGCGCGCCAAAGCGTGATGACGCCAGCGCCCCAGTTGCCGTTCTGATGAATAAAGGGGTCAACAAAGCAGCGCCAAGCAAAGCGGACAACAAGGCTTGCCACTTTGGTGATAAGGAGACCGCCTGCAGCTACGCTCCAACGGCGACGTCACCGCGGGACCCGTTCCACGCCAGCTGCGCCAGCCCACCGTCCTGGCTGGACGGTGCCTCTTTTCAGCTTTGGTGACGCTGCTCCCCTGCCGTGGACCGCGTCCATGGGCTCTACCTTTATGGTGGACTTCACCTTTATGGTGCACCGTGCCTCCTCCTTCGTCGGGATGTGGCAACCCTTCCCGCCCAAATGTTTGGGCGGAAGAGGACCAAGACGACTATAAAAGGAGGGAGGGCACTCCCGTGCCAAGGGTTCAATTTTCCTTTGGCTAGGACAGATCTAGGGTTTTAGCCATTGGCAGCCATCTCGAGCTCCACAAGCTCACCCTGTAACAAAAACCTCTACAAGCAATATAGCCTAGCAGGACGTAGGGGTTTTACCTCCACAAGAGGGCCCTGAACCTGGGTAACACCGCGCGTTCTCCTCCAGCGAGCCCGACGAGCACCGTCGCCGTGGAACGTTGAGGATTGTTTGACTCCGTGTTCAGCCCCTTGCTCGATTCTTACCTCGTGAGATACGCCCGGTTCCTGGGCCTATTCTCCGACAAGTATGGCTTTCGCTATGCGAAGCTTGATGTCGTGGGATCAAATCCTGTGTCCGGCAGATTCTTTTTTACGCACGCGAGGCCTCCTGTGGTCGGACCAGCAGCCTGTTAGTCCCGATCTTCTCAGAAAACCACCGGTCGGACCGTGGTTCAGCCGGTTTATTCTGGTTCACTTGCGCGGCCGGTCTAGTGTGCTTAACAAGCCGGTGGAGGCGCCGGTTTTGATTTTTTCCGCTTTGGTTTTTAAAACTATGCTTCAGAGGCCGTTGCCTCAGCGTCCAGGATCACTAGCCCACGAAGGGGCCAAACACCAGCATGACCATCCCACCGGGGCGGACAGGAGACCCGGGATCAACCAACTGGCCCTCGGTAGTGAGGTTCAACATGCAGAATGCACCCGCCTGTCGAACCCATCAAGGGACTGCTAGGCAGCTGTCGGATCTAGGCCCATCGGGCCAGAATCCAGCGCCCGAACTATGTTGGGAATATGCCCTAGAGGCAATAATAAAATGGTTTATTAGCATATTCACGTTTATGATAAATGTTTATTGTCCATGCTATAATTGTATTAACCAGAAACATAATACATTTGTGGAATATACACAACAAAGTGTCCCTAGTAAGCCTCTACCGGACTAGCTCGTTAGTCGAGAGATGGTTAAGGTTTCCTAACCATGGACTTGTTATAGTCACTTGATAACAGAGTCATGTCATTAGAAGAATGATGTGATGGACAAGACCCAATGATAAAACATAGCAATTGATCGTGTCACAAATATTTGTTGCTAGTGTTTTAATATGCCAAGTATAGTTTCCTTATACCATGGGATTATGTCACTCCCGTTTACCAGAGGAATACTTTGTGGACATCAAACGTCGCTTCGTGACTGGGTGATTATAAAGATGT
Organism: Puccinellia tenuiflora; assembly: GCA_012064385.1. Lineage (NCBI taxonomy): Eukaryota > Viridiplantae > Streptophyta > Magnoliopsida > Poales > Poaceae > Puccinellia > Puccinellia tenuiflora. The sequence goes on along the minus strand of QRDG01001230.1, from coordinate 159,396 downwards.
TTTTTAGGTATCTCTGATGGTAGGTTGTTGGGTGATATGAATCAAGAGTGGGATTTGTCCCTCCATGTGATGGAGAAGATATCTCCAGGCCTTCTCGGTAATATAGCATCTGGAAGTTTGCAAACATGTGATTAAGTGTTAATCACGGAGATCTTATATTATGGACGAGTAAAGAGAACTTGTCGGGTAACGAGATTAAACTGGATATGGTGATATCGACGATCAAATCTCGGGTAAGTAAAATATCGTGAGATAAAGGGAATCGTATATGAGATTAATTGAATCTCCAACATCGTGGTTCAACTGATAAAGATCTTCGTTGAATGTGTAGGAATCAATATGGACATCCCGGTCCTGCTGTTGATTATTGATCGGATCATGTCTGCATGTTCTCGAACCCGTAGGGTCACACACTTAACACTCCGATGTAGCTAGGGTTTACGATGAGATAATTGATGGAATAAACGAATAGTGATTCATAGTCTCGGATGAGATCCTAAATGTCACGAGGATATCCGGAAGAGTCCGGAGAATAAGATTCATATAAGGAAAGTGGTTTCCGGATGTGTCAGAAAGGTTCCAGATTTTTCCGGCAGGGTACCGGAAATTGCTAGAAGGTTCTAGAATTGTCTAGAAGTGGCCCCACCTGTCGTGTAGGGTCCACGTGGACCAACGGGTGGTCTAGCAGCCAACATGGGCTGGCCGCACCAGCCTATGGCCCATCCGGCCACCACAAGACAAGGGGAGGCCGAACCCTAGTGGGACTCGGCTTGGGAGCCAAGTCCCACCCTTGGCCGCCGCACCCTTTAAGGAAAAAGGGGGCGCCTTGGCGGGAAAGGCAACCCCAAGCTGGCCGGCCCTAGGAGTTGGGGTGCGCCCCCTCCCCTTGCCCCTCCACCTATATAAAGGGGAGGGTGCGGCATAGGGAGGGAAGACCAAGCCCTAGCCGCCGCCCCCCTATGCCCTAGCCGCACCACCTCCACCTCCTCCTCCTCTCTCCCTCGCGTGTGGCTTGGCGAAGCTCTGCCCGCGGGAGACCTCCACCATCAACACCACCACACCATCGTGCTACTGAAATCCATCTAGCCACTTCCTCCTTGCTTGCGGGATCAAGAAGGAGGAGTCTACATCAAGCCGTACGTGTGGATACCGCGGAGGCGCTGCTCGTGCGGTGCTCCATCGGATTGGATCCTCGAGGACAATACATCTCCTCACGACTAGACGAGTCTAGTTGCGGGGATCGACTAGCCAACCCCTGCATCGACAAAAACTTTGTTCATTCTTCGAGGGTAAGATATTGGACCTCCTCTTCGCTACTTGAATCTAATAGATCCAGATTGTTGGGTTTCATCCGCTTGTTTCGTAGGAAATTTTTTGTTTTCTATGCAACAAACCCTATAAACTATCCATCACCCTGATCAGGGGCTCCTAGTCTAGAAGCCCCCGCAACCAGTCGATCAATGGGACCCAGCTGATGCATGTAAAATGCATACATGAACTTTGCATTATAATTCTCATATTTCAATCATATTTGCATCATATAAGGGTTATATCATGATTTTATAATGATTTTGGGAATATTTCACAGTTTTCCTATTTTTCTAGAATTAACCCTGCACTGGCAGAAAACCCTATTTTCTATATTTTGATGTTTCAGGGACCCAAACGACGTCCAAATGACCTGAAAATGTACGAGCATCGGTTTTGTGAAGGAAGAAGACTTGGGAGCGAAGGAAGCAAACGAGCGGAGGCCTGAGGCTCAAAAGGGGGTGGCCCACGCAGCCAGATTTCTTGGCCGCGTGGGGCCCACCTTCTGGAGCCTCGTGGCTCCGTTGCCGTCGATCTTTTCGCCCACGACTCCGTCTTGACCAAAAATCGACTATAAAAATATCCCCCGTCGTAGTTCGCGAGGAGGCGCCGTAAACAGAGAAACCACGAAACAGAGACCTGGACCTGCAGATCGGAGGGGGAAAACTCCGACGGAGCGCTGCCGGCGTGGTTTCCATCTCCCCCAACAACGTCTCCACCGTCTCCATGATGAAGAGGGAGTAGTCCACCCCTGGACTATGGGTTTGTGGAAGTAACTTATGTATCTCTCCTCTCTCTTGAGATTCACTAATTAGCACCGTATGAGTTGCCGAAAATGATTACGGTCATCTATGTAATTCCTATGTGGTGGATCTCTCTATGAGTTAATATATGTTTGAAGATTGCAATTGTTTTGTTTCAGTTATGAAAGTAGATGCATATTATGTACCCCGTTCTTGTCTACTTGTTTTGATCAAGCTTGTTTATGAGATCATGTGTGGGGGAACGTGTGCATTAGTTGGAGTAATGAGGGGGTGGCTAGTGCGGTGAAAGTGAGAGAAGTTCCGCGATCCACTTGGGTATTCCTACCTTACTTTGTTACCTCACTAGGGATAAACTAAAATACCATGCTACCAGAGATGTGGGTTGACCATTGCCACTTCTCATGACTAGATCTAGCATGTTCTTATTTTCACTTCATGTCATAAAGATTAAAGCTATGCTCTAATTTATCTTAACACTAAGGTGTTATGATTTAGTTCGCATCTTAGTGGAGTATAAGAGAGATTAATAACCAAAAGATCTTTATGTTTGGACGTGATGCCCATATAATTAGTAACTTGTCATAAAACTTTGTGTTGCAATCTCATATGTCAATTCCTATGTTCCTTTGTCCACCACAACATTAAAGAGAGAGTGCATTTGTGAAACCATGAACCCCGGTCCATTTTTAATCATAAGAAACAACTTTCCAACCACTTTTAAGCATCATCTACATTCAGCCATTTTAAAATCATAAAATACAAAAACACTTTTACTTCTTGCATTCACATATAAAAACCCCAAAAATATCATCCATCATTGTTTCCACCATCCTTGCATATTTATTTACCACCATTACATATTTATTTATTGTTTTGCATTTGTTCTATTTTGATATCATTTTCACACCTTGTGCTTGACAACCACTTGGTGAGGTTGAGGGCACAAAACAATTTACTTTGTTTGTAGGTTCTCAAGGAAAGGATAAGAAGATAAACCTTTCACTACTGATTCCCCGAGAGTTCGATATAAACCCTCGAGTCATCCCTTGTGGGGAAAACCGTCTTTCCTATACTATACACTCTGCACTTGGAGTCTCAACCTAACCATTGTATTTTAACGTAGGTAACTTCACCATCAACAACGTTTTCTGGTGCCTTGCCATCAAGTGTTCTTTGGTGCTGTTGCTGAGTTAAAGGCCATCAAGACGTTTTTCTGGCGCCGTTGCCGGGGAGTCATTGCTGTAAAGATTTATCCAAGGAGTGTCTCACAACAAAGTCAACTTCATCACCAACTTGGGCTAACACCTAAGCTTGGGGAGGTTGCACCTAAGTGAGCATCATCTTATCCATCTTTACCTGCAAATCATTTTATTTGGTTTTGTTATTGTCTTGCATATCATCTTGTTATTTCGGTTTGCATATTTTATTTTTAGTTTTGCATTTTGTGTTACATTGCATAATTCGGTTTGCATTGTTTAGTGTCATTTTATTTTCAGTTTTGCATAAAAAATTTAAAAACACATAAAAATTTGCATAATGGAAAAGAGAACCTTTTGGCCTTTTAGTGTTAAGAACTTTCCTCAAGAGATGAATATCCATATTGAAAAATTTGAAGTAGATCATAATATCACTAAAATGATTTATGAACATCGTTTTTATGGGAAACCAAAAGAAGATCCTATACTTCATCTTAAGAAGTTTAATGAAAGATGCAAAGTGCTAAATTTGAATCATGCCAATAATATGATTAATGTTAAGCTTTTTCCGTACTCCCTAGCTGGAAAGGCCTTAGATTGGATATTAAGATGGCCACCTGGAAACTTTAGCACTTGGTTTAATTTAAAAGCTTCATTCATTGAAAGATTTTGTTCCACTGAAACAGTTTGTAGTCTTAGACAAATAGTTATCACCTTTAAACAAGAAGATGATGAACCTTTGGTAAAAGCATGGGAAAGGTTTAGAGGTATAGCTTTTGGAATGGAACATGGTCTTAGAGATTGGATGCTCATGCATATATTTTATAGAGGGTTGTCTGAAAACTCTAGAATCTTTTTGGATAATGAATGCGAGGGATCTTTTATGAATACTACTGCTGCTAATACTCATATTCTACTTGATGGCTTGCTTTTGGAAGTAAAAATTAAAGAAAGTTTAGATAAAGCCCAAGTACCTGAAGATGTTTTTGATGACCGTTATGAAATATTTAATCTTTATAATAGGGGAAAGAAGGTTGAAGAAGTTAAAATGCTTAATGAAGTCAAGGAAGCACTACTTGACTTAGATAATTGTAGCTTGCATGAATTAATATCTATCCTACAAAAATTTGCAAGTGATCCTTCTACTAATGTCAACCAAGCAGGTTTTGGTTCTTATATTGCTAATCATGTGTTAAAAGAAAAGATTGCTAGATACAACCAAGAGGCTATGATACCACCTAAGCTTGGGGATGTATGGATTCCCAAAGTACTAGTCTGTAACATCCCAAGAATTTCAATTTTTTTGAAAATTCAGAGGGATCAAAAACTTTTTGTTGTTTTGTTTCAAAACTCAAAATCATGCATGGCATTCATAAGCATCATGTGTTTGTTGCATTTAATTTGCTTGAAATAATAAAAGATTTCAAATTAAAAATATATTTTATTAATTGACATAGAGGGTGCAAAGTAACCCTAGTCAATGTTTCAAATATTTTGATTTTATTTGGTGGCAAGACAAGTGCCAAAATATTCTATATTTGAAAATCTCTCTGAAAAGTATTTTTATAAATTTTTACAAAAGTTTTACCAAAGTTTTAAAATCTGTTTTGAAACCAGGGAAAAGAAAAAGAGAAAAACTTTCTGGCAAAAAAAAAAAAATTTGAAAGGGCCGCAGCCACCGAGCCAGCCCAGCAACAGGCCCAAGACCAGCCCAGCATTCCGCACCCCCTCTCTCTCTCTCCCTCTCCTTCTTTCTCTCGCCCGACGCCGTGCTCATCACGGATTCGATCGAATCCTAACCGAACCCGAGCAAATCCATCGCCCCGCACCCGCCTATAAGAGCCCCTCCTCGTACTCTCCTTTTTGCCCCAGAAACCCTAGCCTATTCGCCGCCAGGCTGCCCGGAATCGACTTCGTCGCGCCGCCATTGCCGCCGGTAAATTCTTCAACTCCGGCCAAACTCCGGCGTCCCCCTGCCTCTCCCTTGCACCCCTCTTGCTTCATCTCTTCACGGCGCAACTTCTTGACATCATCTCCCCCTTTTTCTGTCACCAGATCGTCGCGTCCGTCCACGCTTGCCTCGGACCGCCGCCACTCGCTACTCCGGCGAGCAATCACCGGAGAAGGAGACGACCCCGGAGCACTCCGCCTCGCCATCGTGCTCGCCTCGACGTGCTGATCACCAAGGTGGGTTCTGTTCATCCTGGGGCACCGTAGATCGCCGGGAACGCATGATGCCGACGCGTCGCCGCCGCGCGCCGCCGCACGCCGTAACCCTAGCTCCGGCCGGCACCCCTTGTTTAGATCTGGACCGTTGGATCTTGATCTAACGGCTCCGTCTTAATCCATAAACTGAATCGGTACCGGCCTATTAGATCGCGCCGCGTCAGCGCCCAGTCAGCACACAGTCAGCGTCCACGTCAGCCCAGCATTTTCTGAGTTTCGGTCGAATTATTTTAATTTGGCTGTTTTGAAGAAAAGACCCTGAAGTTTAGAATCATCATAACTTTTTAATGACTTATCCAAATTTTGCAAACTTTATATTTTTGGAAAGCTTAGGACTTGTAGAAACTTTTAGCATAGTTATTTTTAGGTTTTGTCGAAATTAAATTAGTTGTTTTTCAAAAGTGGTTTAAATAGTATTTTGGCTATAACTTGAGTTTAAAAATAGATTTTTGAGCAAACTCTTTTGCTATAGTTTAGTATGCCTAAGTATTGGCCGTAGGACTACTCCATTATTTTGTAAAATTATTTTCTTTGATTTTTGAGTAAATATTGATTAAATGCTTTTAGGTGTTATTTTAATAAATAAAATGTACTAAAAATTATTTTTATATTCGAGTTATAAAATAACTTAGTAGTATTTTGAAGACTTTAGTACTAAAAGTACTTAGAAATATTTTTGTCTCTCAAAACAAAACTATTTCTTCCTTAGAAAATATTTGATAAGTATTTTTTTTGACAAACACTTTTCCTTAGAAAATTTTAGCTCCTCTTATGTTGTTAACTTTTTCTTAGAAATTATTTGTGACTTGTTGTTTGACCATTGGTCCTTAGTTATTTTGGATCATCTTTCTTGCTTGCATTACTTAGAGCATTTTCATAAGCATGACATGCATTTTAAGTCCTTAGTATTATTTGTACTTCTTACATGACTTCCTCCTTAGAAATTTTGAGGATGCATGTTAGCTCTTTTGAACCCTCTAGTCAAAACCACTAAGTTAGAAATTAGTGGAAACAATGAAGAACTCATGAATGACTTAGCCAAGGAAACAAGACTCCAGAAGCATCTCCAAGAAGTAAAAGTATTTAGAAGAAATCCAGAGGAAGTTCCTGAAGACCAACCCCCTACATTTTTCTAAGTCTTTCTTTCCTTTCTTCCTTCTCTTAGACTTCATGGTGACTAAGTTATATTCGAAGACCAACCTTGTTGATGCCAACAATCAAGGCTGCAAAACATCAAGTCCACAACTTTTCAATGGAGTCAACACACCAAGGAGAAAGTTACAAAGAAGTTGAAGATGCTTGGAAGACCAACTACTCCATTCTTTCTATGTTTTCTTCTTTCTACTTTCTATCTCTCACCTTGGACATAGATCAATGAATACCATTGAAGATCAAATGAAGCTGCAAAGGAAGTGAAGGTTATTGAAGACCAAACTTGTGAAAACTTAAGAATAGCCCTACAACTCTTCAAGTTGTTGTTTTATCAAATTTTACTCAACCCAGGCCTTGCCTTAGTCAAATGGGATTTTGTCATGTTATGTATTTCCTTAATTTGTTTTGCATGTCTTTCATACCATTTCTTTTCTTGTATCATTCTGCATCTCATGCATGTCATATTTTTCTAAAGTGTTGCATTTATGATTGTATGTTTATTTGTGGTTTGTTTGACTTGTTAGAAATTCCGGAGAGAGACGAAAGTGGTTGCAACTGCATCTACTGCTCCTGTTTGCCAAGGCAAGTGGCACACCCCCATAAATTTCCTAAGTATTTTATATGCATTACTTAGTGTATTTCTTTATGCATGTGTTGGATAGTACTGCTATGCTAAAACTACTATCTCCTTTACACTAGTTGTGTCTAGAATCCTATTGGTAACTTAGTAGATATATTGATGCTATGCAAAAGTGTTTTATTGAAAAGCTTAATTCTACTAAGTTAATTTATCACCTGGGTGGATTTGGGCTTGAATGGTTGTATGAGTTGAGTGTTGTCCCTAGGGGTTTTACCGATGGGATATTCACTTGTGGATTGCCACCCAGGAACAAAGGGACCAAAGTTTTCTCTAAGTGAAGATGCTTCCCGTGCAGCCATTAGTCATATGGGCTCTGGCTAGATGGATTAAGTTGCGTGGACTCCTCCCGGCTTGACAAGCAGATGTAGAGGATGTAGGTGGAACGGGTCAAGCCAGAAGGGAAGGAGAAAATGCTTCCGAAAAGTCTCGTCTCAACTCTCTCCTTTTCCTTAACACAAATTGAGTGCTTGAGGATAGTTTGGGTTTGTTGAGTCTAATGGTGAAAGTGCACAACCTCTGCAGAGTTAAAAACTAAGTACTTAGCCGTGTCCCCGGTTACGGACAATTCAAGCAGCTGATCAAGGATGACAACGGAGGCTCCCAACATCTTATTTCTCTAAGTAAAATTTGATGGGTGAACAAGGGTAGACGAGACTATGGATTTCATGCCATATTGTCTCGAATATTTAAAAGAAAATGTTTTACAAAGTGATAGGAAAAATTGGCTTTATGCAAAATAGCCTTGAAACTCCACCAGCCAAATATGCATACAGGTTATAGAGTTATTCCACTAAGTGTCCACATAGTGTCACTTGCCAGTTCCATTTCATATGGTTCTGACCCACCTTGTTGAATTCTTTTTATCAGGATATTCTGACGAAGAGTGAGGTTTCGTTAAGGGTTTCGAGTCTGCAACCAACATGTTCGCCTGTGGCACATGAAGATGATGGAGACTCATTGCTAATTTTATTTCCGCTGTGCTGATCTTTGTAAAAGGGTAGCCTTGAGCTATGCAAGTTGTAATGGATAGTTGTAAATTCTGGATCATTCGTGTAATAAATTGATACAATGTTAAGGTATTCATCGTAAACTGTGTGTGCTAGCGATTCGATCCAGGGACTAGCACTATACATAGGGATCTTGCCTATTTTTAAGTGCAGGTCCGCTACAGATGGTATCAGAGCACTGTGTTGCCTGTAGGTTCGGAACCCTAAGTCTGGTTAGAAATAAGAAAGCCCATAGGACAAAAATTTATTTGTTCTTCGTCTAAAACCTTTTGATATCATTCTTGTAACTTCTTAACTATTCGCGTTCTAAATGCCTTCTCTTATTTATAGATGTCCCGCCTCCTGGAATCACTCAAGAAAGGTCCAGCAATGACCATGACCTTGGAATGTGAGGCTGAGTTTCCAAAAGCTTTGAAGGACCTCATGTTGAGCATGGGACTTGAAGGAGCAGCAGTCTACAAAGGATTTCCTTTCATGGGTGAAGGTCAAGAGTACTGGTGGGTACAACTCCATCTATACAAGAACAAAGACGATGACCACAAGACCAAAGGTTGCTGCATGTTCACAAACCCAATAATTCGAACATCATTCTTTGATTCAGCAAGAAGTGCAGCATGGGAGGCCATCGAGAACTTTGGAAGAAGACTTCGATTTAGACTGCACAACGCTCAGAAATATCTTGATAAACTCAAGGAAATAGAGGAGGAACTCGATGCACTCAAGGAGGAGATAGAATAGACACCCCCTTATGTATTAGAATAAAGAAACCATGTTGATGTATTGACCTATCAAATTGTGGTATGGCAGTACTAACATATTGTTTCCCCATATCCTAGGCGTACTTTCGATCCAAAAATGACTAGTTTGGTTTTCTCAAAAGTTTGTGAGTTTTTATCATGTGTGGTTGATTGTGTCAAATTGCTTGTATGGGTAGGAATATTTCTCCTAGATCTGTCTATCTTTTGCTTATCTATGCTTAAACCACAGATGTCTCCCCATAGTGCACCTGAATAACAACAACATTGAAGCAATGTTGTAGCGGATGATGGCAGCACAAACCCAGCTAATGACCATGATGGCTCAGATCAAGGCAAATCAAAGTGAACCACCGCCACCCCTAACCCAGGAGGATAGACTTGTCAAGTTTTTAAGTCTTGAACCTAACACCTTCCACCCTACAAATGAGCCAACTGCGGCAATCGACTGGCTACGATTAGTAGAAAAGGATCTGGTAACTTGTGAGTGCACCGACACAGAGAAAGTAAGTTTTGCATCTTATCTCTTGGAAGGACCTGCTGATCGATGGTGGAGAACTTATCATAGCACTCACCCGTGTGATACATTAACCTGGAAGGAGTTCAAGGAAGGATTTTGTAATGCTCATATCTTCCCCGACATTTTGAACTTAAAGCGAGAAGAGTTCCTAAACCTGAGGTAAGGGGACATGACGCTCAAGGAGTATAGAGATGACTTCTATGCATTGTCTCGTTATGCTCCTGGAGACATAGATACCGAGGAGAAGAGGAAGGAAAATTTTCTCAAGAGACTGTGCGACGAGATGGAAGTCCCTTTCACAGTCGCATACGCCTCAGATTATCAGTCCCTACTGGACCAAGCAATCACCCTGGAGGATAGCATCAAGAAGGATGAAAACAGGAAGAGAAGGCTGAATATCAACAAACTTCATTCTGAGCCTTCACCCAAGAGGCACTCTACTCCTAATGTGAACCATGGTCACAAACATGGGAACCATTCCAGTGGAGGAAGCCGCCACAAGCATCATCAGCATAACCATAATGGTGGATTTAGTGGAGGAAATGATGCTGCTACTAACCACAATATACAGCTCTGCCCGAGTGTTCAACCTAAGAAAAACCTCAACCATATCACCTGCTACACCTGCAAGAAGCAAGGACATTACCCTACTGAGTGCCCAGAAAAGAAACCCCAGAACAACCCCCACAAGAAAGACATCAGCCAGGTGGTGCTTCAAATGCAAGAACATGGGTCATTACGCCAATAAATGCCCAGCCAAGAAGAAGGCCGAAGAAACTGCCAAGTCAAAGCCTTTTGGTAACGGATATGTGAACCACGCCAATGTGGAAGAAGTGATTGAGGAACCTAGCTTGGTGAACGGTACGTTCTCAATCCAGTTTGCACCTTGAAGTTTGACTGCCAACGTAGATCTCTTTTAAGGGTGGTAGCCACCTAGACATCCTCGTCAGAACCTTTTGCTAGCCTTCCCGAATCTCGGGACGAGATTCCTTTTAAGGGTGGTAGTGTGTAACATCCCAAGAATTTCAATTTTTTTGAAAATTCAGAGGGATCAAAAACTTTTTGTTGTTTTGTTTCAAAACTCAAAATCATGCATGGCATTCATAAGCATCATGTGTTTGTTGCATTTAATTTGCTTGAAATAATAAAAGATTTCAAATTAAAAATATATTTTATTAATTGACATAGAGGGTGCAAAGTAACCCTAGTCAATGTTTCAAATATTTTGATTTTATTTGGTGGCAAGACAAGTGCCAAAATATTCTATATTTGAAAATCTCTCTGAAAAGTATTTTTATAAATTTTTACAAAAGTTTTACCAAAGTTTTAAAATCTGTTTTGAAACCAGGGAAAAGAAAAAGAGAAAAACTTTCTGTCAAAAATTTTTTTTTTGAAAGGGCCGCAGCCACCGAGCCAGCCCAGCAACAGGCCCAAGACCAGCCCATGTAGCGGACCTGCACTTAAAAATTGGCAAGATCCCTGTGTATAGTGCTAGTCCCTGGATCGAATCGCTAGCACACACAGTTTACGATGAATACCATAACATTGTATCAATTTATTACACGAATGATCCAGAAGTTATAAATATTCATTACAAGGTGCATAGCTCGAAGCTAGCTTTGAAAGAGTTGCAGCGGAATAAATAACATAAAGCATGGAGTCCTCATCATCTCGATGCAGCCACAGGCGAGCATGTTGGTTGAAGACTCGAAACCCTGATTCGATCCTTACTAATCGTCACTAATCGTCAAGACAACCTGCAACAGTAAAAGCGTTGCAGCCAAAAATTGGTCAGAACCATATGAATGGATCTGGCAAGTGATACTTGTGGACTCATAGAGGAAAACTTCTATCAACTATATGCATATATGGCTGGTGGAGTTTTGAAGGCTCTTTGCGTAAAGCAAGTTTTATCCTATAAAAACATTTTGACTCAATAAGTGGTAACACTGGGAAACTCCAGCATAACCGTGACAACACTTGGTAAACTCCAGTGTGTCGGGTGACTACACACGGTAAACTCCGGTGAGTCATTTGTTGTTTACTAACAAGTTTTATTTAGAAGTTGGCATGATGAGATTCTTCCGTTGTCTTCCTTGTCCAGCTGCTCAGAATTGTCCGTAACCGGGGACACGGCTATGATCATAGTTTGACACTCTCGAGAGGTTGTGCACTTTCACCACGAGACTCAATCAACCCATTCTGTCCTTGACCCTCATGTAGTGAAAAGGAAAGGAGAAGATTGAGACGAGACCTTTTGGGAAAAGTCCCTACTTAGTCAAGATAGGGGCCATCTATCAAGTGGTTGCACAGGAAGCAATCTAAACTTGGAGCAACTTCAAATCTCTTTGATCCTGAGTGAGTGTTGGCAGTGTGATCCATACTCCAAAACTGGAGAATCAACCTCTTCTAGCAATTTTATACTCCCAAAACTGGGGAAATGCTTAAACCAACCACACACCCAGGTAGTTCTTTAACTTAGTTATTTTTCAAAACATTTACCAAGACAACATCTTTGCAAGGCTAAGCAAATCTACTAAGTTAAAGGCTACTACAACAACATGGTATAAGAGGGGTGGCTACACTACTTTGGGATTTCATAGCATAGCATAGCATAGTAGTAGTACTTCTCTAATGCATACTACTCAACAAAATAGCTACTCATGCATAGACAAAATACTTAGGGAGATTTATGCAGTGAGCATCACTTGCCTTGGAAACAGGTTGAGCAGGAGCAACAATTGCTAGAATTCCCGGGTCTCTCCGAATAATCTAATTAAAATAAACAAGCCACACATAAACACATAAAACAATAATAACAATACAACAAAATGTGCTATGCATGAAATGCATCTAAAATCATAAATAAAATACTAACTATTGTTTTCTGGTTTTTAGAAACATGCATGAAGTCAAAATGCATTTAAAACAATTTTTACTTTAACAACAATACAAAACAAATCCCAAAAAGGGCATAAACACTAATTTAAAATTACTATTAAACAAAATAATTACAGAAAATATGGGAGTGGTCTTACTGGACAGAGGACTTCAAAACTAAACTAACCCAATTGGATTCACTCAAAAATCTATTTTTAAACTAAAGTTATGCCAAATTTACTCAAACGACACATTTGAAATTTGAATAAATTTAAACATGTCAAAACAGAAAACTAAAACGCCAGAAAGATTCTACTGGTTCTAAGAATTTCAAATATATAAAAATATTTGAATTTGGCCATACCAATAAAAAGTTATGATAAATCTAAGTTGCAGGGGCTTTTCTGCAAAATAGACAGAAACCGCTAAATTCAGGAAAAATACAGAGAAATTTCCCTGCCACATGGCAGCTTCCTATTGGCTCGGTCTGCTGACTGTACGCTGACTGGGCTGCTGACTGGGTATGCCACGTAGGCGTACCGGTTCGTTTTAACAGATCTAATCATGGCCGTTTAAACAAGATCCGACGGTCCAAGATCTAGGGTTTCACCTCGGTGGTCGGAGAGCTGCCGGAGACGAGGTCGCACGGCGGTGACGGCTCGGACGTCGACGACGACGGCGCTCCGGTGGTTCCCGTGCTCGACGAAGACGACGACGGGGTGCAGGGCAACGAGGCTAAGCTGGTGGCGAGGTGGTGGTCTCTGGCGTCGCCGGTTCCTCCTGGAATCGTTCGCCGGAGTTGGAGCGGGCGGCGGACGATGTCGGTCGATGATGGAGGCGTCGATCTGGTGCGATAAAAATCACCGGAAGATGTAAATTCGATGCACAAGAAGAAATAAAGGAGGTTGGGATGAAGAGGGAGGAGCGGGGCGTCCTGGTTACGCCAGAATCGGGACCTCTTGCCGGCGGCGGGTGGCGGACGGCGAGCTCGAGTGTGGGTAGCCTAGGGGCTCTCAGAGGGGGGTTTGTGGGGCAAAAGAGAGAGGAGGGAGTGGGGTATAAGAGGCGCACGGTGGGAGGGGGAGGGGCGCGGATTGAAGGCCGGATTCGAGTGGGATGTGGGTGCGGGGGGGTTTCGGCCATTGATGGCCTCCACTGGGAGGAAGAAGGTCGGATGACGTCAGCATGACGTCATCATTTTTTTTTGATTTAAACCTTTTCTGAAATTGCTAATAACTTTTAAAATAAAAGCCCAAAAATTATGAAATAAATTTGTAAAAACTTGTAATAAAAATCTTTACTAGGATAACTCATTTGGAAAATATTTTACACACTTTTTATTTACAAAATGCCACTGGCATTGAAATGGCCTTAATTTGGCATTTTACTTAAAAGAAAATATAGATAAAATTATTTCTGTTTTTAGGCAAAATAAATAATTACAAATTTTTAAACCAAGTTTATATTTAAGTCTTTTTCAAACAATTTGAGAAAATACTTTTTAGAACACTTCTTGCAAATAGAACACTTAGGCACTATACTTGGCCATCAAATAAAATCATAAAAGTCAAAATATTTAAGGGAGCATAATAGGCCCCTTTTTATCATTTTCTCAAATAGGGTTTAAAGTGGAAATAGAATTCCAACTTTTGAAATTTCAAAAGCAACAAGCTAAGAAAAAAAATGAATGCATGCATGATTTTGGATTTCCAAAACAAAATATAATAATTTTCAAAAAAGTTTTTGATTTTTCTGATTTTTCAAAAATTTGAAAATCTTGGGATGTTACAGCCCAGCATTCCGCACCCCCTCTCTCTCTCTCCCTCTCCTTCTTTCTCTCGCCCGACGCCGTGCTTATCACGGATTCGATCGAATCCTAACCGAACCCGAGCAAATCCATCGCCCCGCACCCGCCTATAAGAGCCCCTCCTCGTACTCTCCTTTTTGCCCCAGAAACCCTAGCCTATTCGCCGCCAGGCTGCCCGGAATCGACTTCGTCGCGCCGCCATTGCCGCCGGTAATTCTTCAACTCCGGCCAAACTCCGGCGTCCCCCTGCCTCTCCCTTGCACCCCTCTTGCTTCATCTCTTCACGGCGCAACTTCTTGACATCATCTCCCCCTTTTTCTGTCACCAGATCGTCGCGTCCGTCCACGCTTGCCTCGGACCGCCGCCACTCGCTACTCCGGCGAGCAATCACCGGAGAAGGAGACGACCCCGGAGCACTCCGCCTCGCCATCGTGCTCGCCTCGACGTGCTGATCACCAAGGTGGGTTCTGTTCATCCTGGGGCACCGTAGATTGCCGGGAACGCATGATGCCGACGCGTCGCCGCCGCGCGCCGCCGCACGCCGTAACCCTAGCTCCGGCCGGCACCCCTTGTTTAGATCTGGACCGTTGGATCTTGATCTAACGGCTCCGTCTTAATCCATAAACCGAATCGGTACCGGCCTATTAGATCGCGCCGCGTCAGCGCCCAGTCAGCACACAGTCAGCGTCCACGTCAGCCCAGCATTTTCTGAGTTTCGGTCGAATTATTTTAATTTGGCTGTTTTGCAGAAAAGACCCTGAAGTTTAGAATCATCATAACTTTTTAATGACTTATCCAAATTTTGCAAACTTTATATTTTTGGAAAGCTTAGGACTTGTAGAAACTTTTAGCATAGTTATTTTTAGGTTTTGTCGAAATTAAATTAGTTGTTTTTCAAAAGTGGTTTAAATAGTATTTTGGCTATAACTTGAGTTTAAAAATAGATTTTTGAGCAAACTCTTTTGCTATAGTTTAGTATGCCTAAGTATTGGCCGTAGGACTACTCCATTATTTTTGTAAAATTATTTTCTTTGATTTTTGAGTAAATATTGATTAAATGCTTTTAGGTGTTATTTTAATAAATAAAATGTACTAAAAATTATTTTTATATTCGAGTTATAAAATAACTTAGTAGTATTTTGAAGACTTTAGTACTAAAAGTACTTAGAAATATTTTTGTCTCTCAAAACAAAACTATTTCTTCCTTAGAAAATATTTGATAAGTATTTTTTTTGACAAACACTTTTCCTTAGAAAATTTTAGCTCCTCTTATGTTGTTAACTTTTTCTTAGAAATTATTTGTGACTTGTTGTTTGACCATTGGTCCTTAGTTATTTTGGATCATCTTTCTTGCTTGCATTACTTAGAGCATTTTCATAAGCATGACATGCATTTTAAGTCCTTAGTATTATTTTGTACTTCTTACATGACTTCCTCCTTAGAAATTTTGAGGATGCATGTTAGCTCTTTTGAACCCTCTAGTCAAAACCACTAAGTTAGAAATTAGTGGAAACAATGAAGAACTCATGAATGACTTAGCCAAGGAAACAAGACTCCAGAAGCATCTCCAAGAAGTAAAAGTATTTAGAAGAAATCCAGAGGAAGTTCCTGAAGACCAACCCCCTACATTTTTCTAAGTCTTTCTTTCCTTTCTTCCTTCTCTTAGACTTCATGGTGACTAAGTTATATTCGAAGACCAACCTTGTTGATGCCAACAATCAAGGCTGCAAAACCATCAAGTCCACAACTTTTCAATGGAGTCAACACACCAAGGAGAAAGTTACAAAGAAGTTGAAGATGCTTGGAAGACCAACTACTCCATTCTTTCTATGTTTTCTTCTTTCTACTTTCTATCTCTCACCTTGGACATAGATCAATGAATACCATTGAAGATCAAATGAAGCTGCAAAGGAAGTGAAGGTTATTGAAGACCAAACTTGTGAAAACTTAAGAATAGCCCTACAACTCTTCAAGTTGTTGTTTTATCAAATTTTACTCAACCCAGGCCTTGCCTTAGTCAAATGGGATTTTGTCATGTTATGTATTTCCTTAATTTGTTTTGCATGTCTTTCATACCATTTCTTTTCTTGTATCATTCTGCATCTCATGCATGTCATATTTTTCTAAAGTGTTGCATTTATGATTGTATGTTTATTTGTGGTTTGTTTGACTTGTTAGAAATTCCGGAGAGAGACGAAAGTGGTTGCAACTGCATCTACTGCTCCTGTTTGCCAAGGCAAGTGGCACACCCCCATAAATTTCCTAAGTATTTTATATGCATTACTTAGTGTATTTCTTTATGCATGTGTTGGATAGTACTGCTATGCTAAAACTACTATCTCCTTTACACTAGTTGTGTCTAGAATCCTATTGGTAACTTAGTAGATATATTGATGCTATGCAAAAGTGTTTTATTGAAAAGCTTAATTCTACTAAGTTAATTTATCACCTGGGTGGATTTGGGCTTGAATGGTTGTATGAGTTGAGTGTTGTCCCTAGGGGTTTTACCGATGGGATATTCACTTGTGGATTGCCACCCAGGAACAAAGGGACCAAAGTTTTCTCTAAGTGAAGATGCTTCCCGTGCAGCCATTAGTCATATGGGCTCTGGCTAGATGGATTAAGTTGCGTGGACTCCTCCCGGCTTGACAAGCAGATGTAGAGGATGTAGGTGGAACGGGTCAAGCCAGAAGGGAAGGAGAAAATGCTTCCGAAAAGTCTCGTCTCAACTCTCTCCTTTTCCTTAACACAAATTGAGTGCTTGAGGATAGTTTGGGTTTGTTGAGTCTAATGGTGAAAGTGCACAACCTCTGCAGAGTTAAAAACTAAGTACTTAGCCGTGTCCCCGGTTACGGACAATTCAAGCAGCTGATCAAGGATGACAACGGAGGCTCCCAACATCTTATTTCTCTAAGTAAAATTTGATGGGTGAACAAGGGTAGACGAGACTATGGATTTCATGCCATATTGTCTCGAATATTTAAAAGAAAATGTTTTACAAAGTGATAGGAAAAATTGGCTTTATGCAAAATAGCCTTGAAACTCCACCAGCCAAATATGCATACAGGTTATAGAGTTATTCCACTAAGTGTCCACATAGTGTCACTTGCCAGTTCCATTTCATATGGTTCTGACCCACCTTGTTGAATTCTTTTTATCAGGATATTCTGACGAAGAGTGAGGTTTCGTTAAGGGTTTCGAGTCTGCAACCAACATGTTCGCCTGTGGCACATGAAGATGATGGAGACTCATTGCTAATTTTATTTCCGCTGTGCTGATCTTTGTAAAAGGGTAGCCTTGAGCTATGCAAGTTGTAATGGATAGTTGTAAATTCTGGATCATTCGTGTAATAAATTGATACAATGTTAAGGTATTCATCGTAAACTGTGTGTGCTAGCGATTCGATCCAGGGACTAGCACTATACACAGGGATGTTGCCTATTTTTAAGTGCAGGTCCGCTACATAGTCACTATTGGAAAAGATACACACCATGCTATATTAGATCTAGGATCTAGTGTCTCTGTTTTATCTAAAGAATTATATGAGGTACTTGAATTAAAGAATCTTGAAAAATGCTCTATTGAACTTGCACTTGCTGATGATTCCATTAAACATGCTTTAGGTAAAGTGATGTTATGGTAAATTTGCATATGACATTTGTACCTGTTGATTTTCTAATCATGGATATGGGGAATAAAACCTCTAGTCCTATTATTCTAGGAAGACCTTTTCTTCGTACCACTGGTGCCATTATTGATTCAAAAGAAGGGAATGTGAAGTTTCAGTTTCCACATAAGAAATGAATGGAACACTTCCCAAGGAAGAGGGACATACCAAAGTTCAAGCTCCCTCATGAGCTTCGTCCACAGTAAGTATCAAGTAAGAAGCCTGGCTATATGGCCATAAAGAAAGCGCCTTACGGGAGGCAACCCGGTTGTTTTTATTTTTGATTTTCTTTGTGTCCTCTTGCTGTAACAAGAGACTTAGTTTTTAGTTTAGTTTCTGGAATTTTAAATAAAGTGCCAAGTTTTACCCATTTTGGTATGAAAAAGTTGTTATTTTGCATGCGGAGATTTCATTCCAGCACAAGTCTGTGCACGGTTTGATTTTTAATTCTTATTCTGTAACTCCGAATGAGCTGATATTTTTACTGTAAATGAAACTTTTCATTCTCTGTATGCGTGAATGTTTTCCAGAATTTTTAGACATGCGTAAGTCAGGTAGAAAAATACGTTTTGCTGCTGTCGGTTTTCTAGACAGATTCTGTCCAATATTGTTTGATGCATGTTTTGAACTTTTAACTTGAATCTTGTTGATCCAATTGAGTTTATTAATAGGCATACAAGATTATACACTTTCTAGACATTCATATGAATTTTTGTCTTAGTATTATAAGCAGCAAGTAATGCATTTGTCTATCACTACTAATGTCACCCCACAGAAAAGAAATGGGAGAAACAGTGTTTTGAAGTTTTTTCACAGGGATTAGAGGAGATGCACCAAGAGCTATACAAGGATGGTGAAAGCCATAATCTTGGGGATGTGAATACAACCCCACTGGACCTACACACTCTCGGTTTGCACACGTCTAACTTATATTTTTCTATCAATGCACTTTATCGCATGAACTTGGAGCGTCTTTTATTTGTTTTTTGTTTTGGTTTGATTTTTGTTTTGAGACCACCACTATCTTTTTTATATGAGAGATCTACTGGAAGTTTGGGTTGAATTGAGTTGGATTCTATTATAATGATTGGGAAAGGGATGTTTGAGTTGATTTAAAAAGTTACATATAGTTGCATAATTCATATGTTTTTAATGAGTGTCAGTCTGCAAGTGTTTTATCAAGAGCTATCTTATGTTAATGTTTTCATGCTGAATGTTACTTTACTTGGTTTAACATGGATTGAGTAGTTCTATGGACACTTGTGCATGCATTTAGTTGGTCAATTTTCTCCCTTTTGCTAGCCCAAAAATCCCAACAAGTAAAAAACTTGTTTCCAACACCTTCAACCAAAGTTTTTCCAGTGAGTCCACCATATCTACCTATTAGCTTTATGCTATTCTGAGTATGTATATATGTTACTTTGAGTTATCTATACCTCTGAATTAAAATGCTTATGTTAGTGATTGTTATGTGAAAAATCTGGTTAAATAGCTCTCACATCTTATTATTGCACTTAATAAACATGAACCATTGTGATTAAAATTATGAAGTTGTGAATTTGACAAGAGTCTTGGTTGCTAGTTAGCCCAAATGTGCTGTCACATGGCAAGCTTTCAACATTGCACTGAAATATATCTAGTTGATATCATGTACTTTTGTTTATGGATGCTTATCATGGTGCCAAATAAATGTGGAAATTTAGTATGTTTAAGTAGTTGTATAAATGGCTAGAGAGATACCTGGGCCGCTAATCTAAGCCATGTTGTCATGGTGTAAATTTACTTACATGCTATGTGAACCTTCAGTGATGCACCTCATAATAAAAAGCTATACCAATGGTAAATAAAAAAGGTGTTGAGATTGTTCCTTATGTTTGTTTGTCTTGTCATTTTGACATGGGCTTGTTCCATGTCCTGGGACAAGAGGTACCCCAGTTAATCTTTTTTATGACGCTATTATACAATGCTTTTACTTGAACTTGATTTGTTTCCCAAGTTGAGTAACACCATGGTGTAAGTACTCGTATTCAAGGGCCATGAAACTTTCAACCATTTCTTTGTCAAGCACACCACTCATATTTGCTTTCACTTTAAACTTAACCATTAAATATGCTATGATAAGGGGTAATGAGAGCTTGATACCAATGATACCACATTACAAACATTAACTTAAGTAGAAGTATTTGGGAGTTAGATGAAGCTTGTTCATGTTTTTACCTGTACTCATATATATCTATCCAAAGTGTCCACCTTTTATATTCAGTTTTATAAGAGTACTCTATGACCATTATAGGATCTTTTTACTTTTCATTATGCATACATTTGGTCCATAGTACTTTCTTCTATGTTACACTTTGTGATTTATCATTGAACATCTTAGCATTGAATATTTGATATCACTTTATAATCTATCTTTCATATTGCTATTCCTTTAAAGAATGAATCATTTGACTCTATGTAGCAATAATAATCATCTTTGATATCCATTGATAGTATTAAAATGTAAAGTCCGTGTTAGTTTTATCACCTTCATACTCGAGGACGAGTATAGGTTAAGCTTGGGGATGTTGATGCATGTAAAATGCATACATGAACTTTGCATTATAATTCTCATATTTCAATCATATTTGCATCATATAAGGGTTATATCATGATTTTATAATGATTTTGGGAATATTTCATGATTTTGGGAATATTTCACAGTTTTCCTATTTTTCTGGAATTAACCCTGCACTGGCAGAAAACCCTATTTTCTATATTTTGATGTTTCAGGGACCCAAACGACGTCCAAATGACCTAAAAATTTACGAGCATCAGTTTTATGAAGGAAGAAGACTTGGGAGCGAAGGAAACAAACGAGCGGAGGCCTGAGGCCCAAAAGGGGGTGGCCCACGCGGCCAGATTCCTTGGCCGCGTGGGGCCCACTTTCTGGAGCCTCGTGGCTCCGTTGCCATCGATCTTTTCGCCCACGACTCCGTCTTGACCTAAAACCGACTATAAAAATAGCCCCCCGACGTAGATCGTGAGGAGGCGGCCGTAAACAGAGAAACCATGAAATAGAGACCTGGACCTGTAGATCGGAGGGGGAAAACTCCGGAGGAGCGCTGCCGGCGTGGTCTCCATCTCCCCCAACAACGTATCCACCGTCTCCATGATGAAGAGGGAGTAGTCCACCCCTGGACTATGGGTTTGTGGAAGTAACTTATGTATCTCTCCTCTCTCTTGAGCTTCACTAATTAGCACCGTATGAGTTGCCGAACATGATTACGGTCATCTATGTAATTCCTATATGGTGGATCTCTATATGTGTTAATATATGTTTGAAGATTGCAATTGTTTTGTTTCAGTTATGAAAGTAGATGCATATTATGCACCCCATTCTTGTCTACTTGTTTTGATCAAGCTTGTTTATGAGAGCATGTGTGGGGGAACATGTGCATTAGTTGGAGTAATGAGGGGGTGGCTAGTGCGGTGAAAGTGAGAGAAGTTCCGTGATCCACTTGGGTATTCCTACCTTACTTTGTTACCTCACTAGGGATAAACTAAAATACCATGCTACCAGAGATGTGGGTTGACCATTGCCACTTCTCATGACTAGATCTAGCATGTTCTTATTTTCACTTCATGTCATAAAGATTAAAGCTATGCTCTGATTTATCTTAATACTAAGGTGTTATGATTTAGTTCGCATCTTAGTGGAGTATAAGAGAGATTAATAACCAAAAGATCTCTATGTTAGGACGTGATGCCCATATAATTAGTAACTTGTCATAAAACTTTGTGTTGCAATCTCATATGTCAATTCCTATGTTCCTTTGTCCACCACAACATTAAAGAGAGAGTGCATTTGTGAAACCATGAACCCCGGCCCATTTTTAATCATAAGAAACAACTTTCCAACCACTTTTAAGCATCATCTACATTCAGCCATTTTAAAATTAGAAAATACAAAAACACTTTTACTTCTTGCATTCACATATAAAAACCCAAAAATATCATCCATCATTGTTTCCACCATCCTTGCATATTTATTTACCACCATTGCATATTTATTTATTGTTTTGCATTTGTTTTATTTTGATATCATTCTCACACCTTGTTCTTGACAACCACTTGGTGAGGTTGAGGGCACAAAACAATTTACTTTGTTTGTAGGTTCTCAAGGGAAGGATAAGAAGATAAACCTTTCACTACTGATTCCCCGAGAGTTCGATATAAACCCTCGAGTCATCCCTTGTGGGGAAAACCGTCTTTCCTATACTATACACTCTGCACTTGGAGTCTCAACCTAACCATTGTTTTTTAACGCAGGTAACTTCACCATCAACAACGTTTTCTGGCGCCTTGCCATCAAGTGTTCTTTGGTGTTGTTGCTGAGTTAAAGGCCATCACCAGCCAACCCTATCCAGACCCGAATGACCAAGATTTGTGCCAAGGTCGGGCATGCCATCCTCGGTGGCCAGCGCCGCCGACAGCCCTCTGGGGTTGCCATTTCTCCATCCTCTCCGTCGCTGGCATCGGAGCCGCATGTTGTCGCCGTGTCGACCCGCCCTCGCTGGCCAGGACTCGAGCGGACAAGCTCGACCACCACCACCACCACAGGCTACAGCGGTGACGAGCACCATCGCCTATCACCGCCTCCACATGCGAGCGCTCGCCCCTAGCACAACTTGCCGACCGCCGTCACGCCAGGACATGCCAAGACCTCCAAGCTTCACCGCCGCCAAAGAGAATGCCACCCCGTCTGGGCCTCCATTCGTTGGGGAGAGAAAGGTCGACTGCCACTAGCACTGTATGAGCTCTGTCTGGCGGCACGCGCCAGCAACGGCCGGGTGAGGGTGGAGGGAAGGGTGCGGTGGTGGGCTATGGTTTTCCGCCCCTGGTCGGGGGGGTGAGGGGGGGGGGGGGGCCGAGGAGCAGAGTGGAGAGGAAATTGTTTCCACAGTACTCCGGTTCTCACTTCACACCATCACAAATAGCATTACCACTGCCATTCCATGCGTTTGTAGTTTGTCCATTCTGCCGACACCCTTGGACGTAGGAGTGGAATTGAAAGTGTAAAACTACTAATTTTCTATAATTCCAAATAACATACTGATCTTCATCGCCATGGAAACATATAAAACTACTATTATCATGGACTCCAACTAAACAGAAATTGAACACAGGTCCGGCATTGTTGAATGCACGGGAGTTCCAGAACCCCAATACTCTATTTCCTCCATCGGGGCATCACCAGCTAGCCGCGGTGGCGCGAGAACACCCACCCGAATTGACATCAGCGATAGCATACTCAATCTGCATGCTACCTAGCTCATATGCCACTACACTGCTGAAAGAGCATGGTTGCCCCCATGTGTGGTTTATTAATGACAATCCTTAAGGACTAATGTGTGCCTTGAGTTACTTTTGTAGGGTTGATCCATAAGCATGCTTGAATACCATATGTTGGTTTCAAGGCATATTTCATGGGTTCACATCAAAATGAAAGATTTCATTTAGCCCATGGGGATATCATCAAGTGGTGCAAGTTCAAGATGATCATCATGAATATATCCTATGCCTGAAGCGTGCATTGATACGTCTCAAACGTATCTATAATTTTTGAGTGATCCATGCTAGTTTTGTGATATTGTCACATGTTTTTACTATCAATTATATCATTTTTATGCATTTTGTCGGACTAACCTATAGGTTAACTTGTTCTCAATGGTTAACTGTAGGGGTCGTTGCATAGAAAACAAAAAATTTCCTACGAAACAAGCGGAAGAAACCCCAAGGATCTAGATCTATTAGACGAAGGTAGCGAAGATGAGATCCAATCTCTTACCCTTGAAGAACGTTCAAAGAGTTTTGTCGATGCAGGGGTTGGTCTGTCGATCCCCGCAATTAGACTCATCTAGTTGCGAGGAGATGTATTATCCACGCGATCCAATCCGATGGAGCACCGCACAAGCAGCGCCTCCACGATATCCACACGTACGGCTCGATGTAGACGTCCTCTCCTTGATCCCGCAAGCGAGGAGGACGTGGCTAGATAGATCTCGGCACCACGACGGTTGTGGCGGCGTTGATGGTGTAGATCTCCACGAGCATGGCTTCGCCTAAACCAGGGCACGAGGAGAAAGATGAGGAGATGGTGCAGCAGCCCTATGGATAGGGGTGGTGCAGCAAGGGAGGTGGTGGAGATTGCAGCAGCCCTGCGGGAGGGGTGGTGCAAGAGGTGGAGGTGGAGGAGCATAGGGGTGCGGCTAGGGTTTGCTTTTGGGGCATCCCTAGGTGTGCCGCACCCCTCCTCCTTTTATAGGTGGAGGGGGCAAGAGGGGTGCGCCCCAAAACCCTCCTAGGGCCGGCGGCCAAGGGTGGCTTGGCCCCCAAGCCAGCCCCCTAGGGTTAGGGTTGGCCGGCCCCCTTCTTGGGCCTTGCCCTAGCCCGTATGGGCCTAGGTGCCCAGGTGGTGCGGCTGGCCCTTTAGGCCAGTCCACCACCCCTTTATCCCATGTGGGCCCCAAACACCTGTGGGCCCCACTTCTAGACTCCTCTAGAACCTTCTAGAATATTCCGGTACTCTACCGTAAAATTCCCGAACCTTTTCGATACCTCCGGAAACAACTTTCCTTATATGAATCTTATTCTCCGGACCACTCCGGAACTCCTCGTGACGTCTGGGATCCTATCCGAGACTCCGAATCACCATTCGTTCATACCATCAAAA
Source organism: Puccinellia tenuiflora (assembly GCA_012064385.1). NCBI lineage: Eukaryota > Viridiplantae > Streptophyta > Magnoliopsida > Poales > Poaceae > Puccinellia > Puccinellia tenuiflora. The sequence continues at coordinate 134,759 of QRDG01001230.1, read as the reverse complement.
TATCTCATCGCTAACCCTAGCTACATCGGAGCGTTAAGTGTGTGACCCTACGGGTTCGAGAACATGTAGACATGATCAGATCAATAATCAATAGCGGGACCGGGATGCCCATATTGACTCCTACATATTCAACGAAGTTCTTTATCGATTGAACCACGATGCCGGAGATTCTTAATCTCGTATACGATTCCCTTTGTATCACCGATATTCAACTTGCCCGAGATTCGATCGTCGATATCTCCATATCTAGTTTCATCTCGTTACATGGCAAGTTCTCTTTACTCGTCCATAATATAGGATCACCGTGATTACCACTTAATCACATGGTTGCAACCTTTCTGATGCTATATTACCGAGAGGGCCTAGAGATATCTTTTCCGTCACAAGGAAGGACAAATCCCACTCTTGATTTATGTCACCCAACAAATACCATCGGAGATAGCTGAAAGCCACCTTTATAATCACCCTGTTACGAAGCGATGTTTGATGTCCACAAAGTATTCCTCCGGTAAACGGGAGTGACATAATCTCATGGTCTAAGGAAACTATACTTGTCATACTAAAAGTGTTGGCAATAAAACTGTGTGACACGATCAATTGCAACTCTTTATTATTTGGGTCTTGTCCATCACATCATTCTCCTAATGGTGTGACTCCGTTATCAAGTGACTATAACAAGTCCATGGTTAGGAAACTCTAACCATCTCTTGACTAACGAACCAGTCCGGTAGAGGCTTACTAGGGACAACTGGTTGTTTATATTCCACACATGTATTATGTTTCCGATTAATACAATTATAGCATGGAGAATAAACTATTATCATAAACATGAATATGCTAATAAACCATTTTATTATTGCCTCTAGGGCATATTCCCAACATTAACTTCTTTGAAACTAGATCTTATTGCCAAGGCGGGTTCATAGAGGAACAAAAAGAATATTATAAGGAATACCGCTTGTCTCAAAAAGGGATACACTTATGGAAAATAATAAATCAACTGAACAATTATGCTAGAGACTTGTGCTTTAAATATGACATATCTTATTATTGTGATGAATCTTCATGCTGCTTGAATTTTGAACACCTTCCTTTCCAATGTGCTTGCAATGCTAATGAAACCTTATCATCTTATGCTAAGGGAAACTATGATTTTTATGATGTGGAACAAATTGAAGAATTTGTTTCTTGGAAGGGTGCTTATGAAATTGCTTCTTTGCTTGAAAATGTTGATGATGGTCCTTATAAAACTGAAAGCTTTGCTATACTTAAATATTGCATGGATAATTACAAAGATGATAATGCTTATATTACTGAATATCTAAAGGGTTTATCTCCCCCAGAAGAAGAGACTAATGCCATTCAGGAGCCTATGGAAGAAGAAATGTGTGAAATTGTAGGCCCATTGGATGAAAAAGAGGAGGAGAGTGACGAACAAAAGGAGGAAGAATTGATCTACCCATTCCTACCTTCTAATGAGAGTAACTCTCTAACTCATACATTATTTGATTGTCCTCCTTGCTCACCAAAGGAGATTGAATGCTATGGTCCTATCGAACTCGATCACCCGAGGAAAGCGAATAGAGCTAGTTGCCAAGGTAGCTGGGTTACGAGATATCCCACCGCCTGTGAAGAATAGGAAGAGCCATGCATGCCTTTCTTGGCCACTTCACCGGGCGCTTATGAGCCGATTTCACTAGCTTTAAAGAGTTTTTTTGGCACAAACAACGAAATAGTCCTTTTGGATTGAGCATTTTAGGAAGATTCAATAAGCTTTTTTTCCCACTATTTAGTCATATCTTTTGATCTTCTTAACACAGGGCAGCATTCGTAATTACTTGTACCGAAAAAAACACTTTTCTAGAAAGTAAGCATCGTATGGCTGAGGATGGGAGAAAGGCCTGGCGCTGAATTTAAGCATGGTTGTCTTGGGCTGGGCCACTCTAGTTGACCTCTTTCTTATAGCTGCTATACCAGAATGCAAGGTTTGGAACAAAATTCATTTGAAACATCCCTTTTTGATAAAAATGATCTTGTTATATATGATAATCCGTGCTATATTGATAAATCTTATGATAATCCAATATTTAATACAACCATTGAGATGCATGATAATGAGGAGTTGTTCTTAGAAAGTTTCTATGATGAATCTCTTGATGATGGTGATAACCTCCAAGAGCAGGGGATCACAATAGCACCTCTCAATGTGGAAGTAGGGTATCGATCCGCAGAAGCAAGAAGGAAAAGTTATCTATTCCCTACAACTAAAGTGTCACAAGTTTTAGTTGATTATGTACTAAACAAGTTTAAAGAACAAGTTGGTTGATTTAATGGATGGAAGTTTAATGTAACAAAACAAGAATGTAAAAGTGTCCCAATCCTCTTCAATGCAAGAGGACAAGACAAAGGTGTAAACGATGTTTCAATGCTTGGAAATAAGGCCTAGGGATCATACTTTCACTAGTGAACACTCTCAACGATAATAATATAATTGAATACATAAATATTTCCTCTTCATTATGCTACTCTGAATTATTCTCTTGTTGGATAACGAACAACAACCCACTGCGTAGGGCTATAAAAGCACACCTTAAAGTCGCATTCAACATCTAGGGAACCCCACACTGTCAACTTGAGCACCCTAAAATAGTACTAGACAAACACCACAATTTCATAGAGACATCCAACACAAATAATAACTCATGATAAGTATTCCTGTAATCTTTAGCCTAAGAGCCACACACGGTACGCATACTGTCAACTTCGCACCATGGGACAAAGGTGACTCCGGAGATTACATTAATAAAACCACTTGAGTAGCATAATTCATAAGATAATGAAGAGTAACATCTATGGATTCAACTACATTACAAAGCTCGTGATCACATAAAGATCACACCATGGGAGAGAGAGATAAACCACATAGCTACCGGCATGAGCCCTCAGCCCAAGGGGGTGGACTACTCCCCCCTCATCATGGAGACGGTGGAGAAGTCGTCAGAGAAGATGGAGACCACGCCGGCAGCACACCGCCGGAGTTTTCCCCCTCCAATCTGCAGCTCCAGGTCTCTGTTTCGTGGTTTCTGTGTTTCAGTGGCGCTCCCTTCTAGAAAACATCGGGGACTATTTTTATAGTCGTTTTTAGGTCAAAAGGAAGCTTCGGGAAGAAAGATCGACGGCAACGAAGCCACGAGGGCCAAAAGGGTGGGTCCCACGCGGCCAAAGAATCTGACTGCGTGGTCCTATGCCTTTTGGCCTTCGGGCCTCCACTTTTTCGCCTCCTTCGCTCCTACGCCTTCTTCCTTCCAAAAAATGATCCCCGTAAATTTTCAGGTCATTTGGACGTCGTTTGGGTCCCTGGAACTCAAAAATATAGAAAATAGGGTTTTCTGCCAGTGTAGGGTTAATTCCAGAAAAATAGGAAAACTATGAAATATTCCTAAAATCAATAGAAAACAATGATATAACCCTTATATGATGCAAATATGATTGAAATATAAGTAATTCAATGCAAAGTTCATGTATGCATTTTAGATGCATCAACATCCCCAAGCTTAACCTATACTCGTCCTCGAGTATGAAGGTGATAAAACTAACATGGACTTTGCATTTAAATACTAACAATGGATATCAAAGATGATTATTATTGCTACATAGAGTAAAATGATTCATTCTTCAAAGGAGTAGCAATATGGAAGATAGATTATAAAGTGATATCAATTACTCAATGGAAGGATGTTCAATGATAATTCACAAAGTGTAACATAGAAGAAAGTACTATGGACCAAATGTATGCATAATGAAAAGTAAAAACATCCTATAATGGTCATAGAGTACTCTTATAAATCTGAATATAAAAGTGGACACTTTGGAAAGATATAAATGAGTAGAGGTAAAACATGAACAAGTTTCATCTAACTTCCAAATGCTTCTACTTAAGTTAATGTTTCCAATGTGGTATTGGTGTCAAGCTCTCATTACCCCTTATCATAACATCTTGAATGGTTAAAGTTTAAAGTGAAAGCCAATATGAGTAGTGTGCTTGACAAAGAAATGGTTGTAAGTCTCATGCCCCGTGAATACGAGTACCTACACCATGGTGTTACTCAACTTGGGATACAAAGCAAGTTCAAGTAAAAGTCATTGTATAATAGCCTCATCAAGAGGGTTAACTGGGGTACCTCTTGTCCTAGGACATGGAACCAGCCCATGTCAAAATGACAAGACAAACAAACATAATGAACAATCTCAACACCCTTTTTATTTACTATTGGTATAGCTTTTTATTGTGAGGTTCATCACTAAAGGTTCACATAGCATGTAAGTAAATTTCCACCATGACAGAATGGCTTAGATTAGCGGCCCAGGTGTCTCTCTAGCCATTTATACAAACTACTTAAACTTACTTAGTTTCCACATTTATTTGGCACTATGATACGCATCCATAAACAAAAGTACATGATAACAACTAAATATAATTATGAGCATGTTGAAAGCTTGCCATGTGACAGCACATACGGTCTAACTACCAACCAAGACTCTTGTCAAAATCACAACTTCATAATTTTAATCACAATGATTCATGTTTATTAAGTGCAATAGTAAGGTGTGAGGGCTATTTAACCAACTTTTCCCATAACAATCAATAACATAAGCATTTTAATTCAGAGGTATAGATAACACAAAGTAACATGATAAACATACTCGGAATAGCAAAAAGCTAATAGGTAGATATGGTGGACTCACTGGAAAAACTTTGGTTGAAGGTGTTGGAAAACAAGTTTTTACTTGTTGGAATTTTTGGGCTAGCAAAAGGGAGAAAGTTGACCGTCTAAATGCATGCACAAGTGCCCATAGAACTAACGAATCCATGTTAAACAAAGTAAAGTAGCATTCAGCATCAAAACATGAACAAAAGATAGCTCTTGATAAAACACTTGCAAATTAATACTCATTAAAAAGCACATGAATTATGCAACTATATATATCTTTTTAAATCAACTAAAACATCCCTTTCCCAATCATTTAATAGCATCCAACTTAATTCAACCCAATATTCCAGTATCTCTCTCATATATAAATGATAGTGGTGGTCTCAAAACAAAAATTAAACTAAAATAACAAGCAAACAAAAGACGCTCCAAGTTCATGTGATAAAGTGCATTGATCGAAAAACAGAAGTTAGACGTGTGCAAACCGAGAGTGTTTGGTCCTGCGGGGTTGTCTTCACATCCCCAAGCTTATGGTCTTCACCATCCTTGGATAGCTCTTGGTGCATCTCCTCTAATCCCTGTGAAAAAACTTCAAAAGCTTATGGTTGCAACATTTCTGATGCTATATTACCGAGAGGGCCCAGAGATATCTTTTCCGTCACAAGGAAGGACAAATCCTAGTCTTGATTCATGTCACCCAACAAATACCATCGGAGATACCTGAAAGCCACCTTTATAATCACCCAGTTACGAAGTGACGTTTGATGTCCACAAAGCATTCCTCCGGTAAACGGGAGTGACATAATCTCATGGTCTAAGGAAACTATACTTGGCATACTAAAAGCGTTGGCAATGAAACTTGTGTGACACGATCAATTGCAACTCTTTATTATCGGGTCTTGTCCATCACATCATTACTCCTAATGATATGACTCCGTTATCAAGTGACTGTAACAAGTCCATGGTTAGGAAACTCTAACCATCTCTTGACTAACGAACCAGTCCGGTAGAGGCTTACTAGGGACACCTGGTTGTTTATATTCCACACATGTATTATGTTTCCGGTTAATATAATTATAGCATGGATAATAAACTATTATCATAAACATGAATATGCTAATAAATCATTTTATTATTGCCTCTAGGGCATATTCCCAACAGTCTCCCACTTGCACTAGAGTCAATAATCTAGTTTACATTTTCTCGATCCAACACTCATGGTGTCTAACACTCATGGAGTCTCAGTGCTGATCATGTTTGCTCATGGAAGAGGTTCTGTCCGTGCTCTGTACTATACAGTTCTTTATGTTCTTTGCAAAACGTCAATGTCACCTAATTTGACATTACTTTATCATCTCATGATAAACCTATTATCATCACATGATAATTCACCTCATCACATGATGAATATAATATATTTGGTTAGAGAGTGAGTTTTTCGTTTCCCTTTTATGCCTACATGACGTATGATTAGTCAAAAGGAACTTTCACATAGCATGTGCACCCGGAACTCACTCAATCTTGAAACAAAATTTCTCAAACCATAATATTATATCTTTTAATCCTTGAATTAATCATATACTCCTATATGTTGTAGACTCACAAATCGACAGTGCAATCATGTCACTTCGATATTTTCGATCATGCTTTCGCTGCGCTTCTGCTATTATGAGATCCCCAATCTAGTTTGGTTTTATGACTTCAACCAAGTCTACCAATCTCTAGATTACTTTATCTCATCTTCATGTTAAAATGACTCCTCATTCTAACACGTTCTTCTAACCAAGAACTTGGGTCACATATCGTCAAATACAAACACATGGTTCTTATATGTTTTAGTCCTATGAACAATTCATAGCGAACACTAACATATCCTCCAACCATCATTTTTGTACTGAGTTATCAACTCAATGTTTCACCTATTTCTCACAAGAAGATGAACCTTTCTTCTCTTGTTCCATTTTGAACTCCTTCAAAATCATACTTAGGTTAAACATCCTGACATAATGCTTTATCAAACATATCTATCCTCCATAGATACATCCATCTCCATGGATATTTGACGTTCAAACTAACTTCATAAGTTATACGTTGGTTCCTGACTTATTTGCAACATTTATGAAATCTCCATTTCACTCAAACAAGATGTTGTAAACTCCCACTCAAATATACACCATACATATTAAATTGTGAAACCACTTTGGCTCCCACTCAGAAATATGCTATCCTTATATTTGACCATGATTAACTAGCTCCCACTCAAACATATGTCACCACATATTTTGATCATGGAAAATAGTTTCTGCTCTAACTTAATATATGTCACCACATATGTTAATTAGATCCCACTCGTGTATTTTCTCGATATTTTGGACACCTCCAAAATTCTTAATTAACTATTAATATCGGGAACTCTTTATACGAAATGCTAGTACATTGCTAGCATCAATCCACTTGACTTCAAGCACTACTACACCATGTAGTTAACAACATTGAATATGTTAAAGAGCTTTACCTCTTGTGCTTTTGTCCAGTAAGTTTTATTTATTCCTTACAAACCCTTTTGAAGAATAAATATGTGAAACAACGCTTTCACAAAATCAAGTAACAATTACTTTGTGATTTAAACTTAACATAGGATGACTCTTAGTCACTTTCGTATTTTAAGGTTTCTATTTCTTCTTTGTAGTTTCGTAGGTTTGTCCTGTTTCTAAAACATGACAAGTGAATCATGAATATTATTTTGTAACCTGACAAAATACCATATTCTTGAATCCTACTTTTCTTTAGACAAGCTAAACCGAAATTCAATGATCACCATCATTAATTCCTTTATGTGTCAAGTTTTAACCAACATAGCACTTTACATATGTGCCACTTGATACATAAACAAGCAAGGTTTCAGCTTTTCCATTTTATTCCATCAATTCTTTTATCAATGAAACCTTTTCACGATAAACCACTAAAATACTTGGCACAACCAACAAATTGGTTTGCCACTTTTAGTCTCATATTGTGGAATCACATTCATAGTCATACTTATGAATATACTACAACATTATTCGCAATAGTCTCTAATTATCTTATAATTATTGAAACCACCTTTTCTCATAACTCATATGAAAAATGTTTATGCGAATCATTAAATAGATCCTCATTTATAAAACAGAGTGTTTATCAAATAAATCTAAATGCTACAAATAAACCCTAATAAGAAAAACCCCTTTTATTTTATCAGACCACACAATATCAAATAGTGTGTGATTACAATATCTTAGGACATATCAAACGCCTTTGAAATATTCTAAACATTGTAATTTGTGATAACACTTTTCACAAGTCCACATACTAACATATAACTCAAATATTTTGTCTCTTTTGATCAAATCATAAAGACTCAATTTTCTTGTTAACTTAATATCCTAAACTCCAGAATTTTATTTGATCTCATCAAATATCATAACTTGAACAAATACATCTATTTACTCATATCATTTATGATGGAGCGCACAAAATAATGACAGCTAACATTTGCTGAAAATACAACCAACACTTGTGTTTTATTTTTCGGCAACTCATGGCACACTTCCAAAGGGTGGCATTTTAGTCATACTCCTTCAATAAGGCGCATTGATAAAACATCAAAATGTTTATTCAATATTTAGCATGACTAAAACAATTATCATTATTAAGTTTTGGATATCTTTAGTATGTCACATATTTTATAAATGTTTAACCAATTTATCATCTAGATTATAAGAATAATACACTTATAATCGAAACTTGTGATTTCCAAAAAAGGATCACTCATGAAAATAGAACAACCATTGTCTTTAACATGAATAACCGTCTCACATAAGCAAGACACACTAATTAAAATCACACTTAATTCGATTACAAAACTTATTCAAATCCTTTAATCAAAACGATAAATGTAGAGACAGATCGTTGCCAGCATCAACTCCTTGATTGCCACCATTCCGCAACGTCTTCCCATATCCTTTATGCAAATCTCAAGCAGCAGGTTCTGTTTTCATAAAACAGAATGAGTATCAAATACTTATCGGAACCGCCACAATTACAATTTGGACTTTAAACACTTATAACATGTATATCAATATATACTTTCTGCCTTGTCAACTTCTCTTGCTATGGGTTCCACTTTGACATGACGCAGCCGAGACACAAACTCATAGAAAGTGATCAAATCCCTTCCCATGACATAGTCTCCGACATAATTCTTGAAGCTGGGGAGAATCTAGCGTATCACCCCATCTATCGCGAAACCGTCATTCATCTCGTGGTTCCAAACAAGCACTAGACGATGATGTATCTCATGCATTATCCTCAGGTGTTGTTCCAAGCAAGTGTTCTCTTCCATCTTGAGTGAAAGAAAACCGTTCAGACATTCAAACCTTACAATTCTAAGTTGTGCTGAAAAACTATTTTTCAGCTCATCAACAATCTCCATTGCAATCAAGTTCTTGAATTGTCTACTTAGGTCAGAATTCATGAAGGTGCACATCATCCACTTGACTTTCAAGTAGGTGGTTCAAAACCACTCCATGTACTCTTCATCGCTTGCAGAAAAAATTGGGTTTATCTCCTATTGGTTCTTCTAGCACGTAGAGCTGAGCATTGGTGTGTAGGACTTCTTTCAGGACGCTGGTACTACTCAACAAATTTGACCCATCGAGACGCAGTTTTTCAGCAACGAACAGACTACCGAAGTCAACCATGATCTACAAGGATTTTTGCAAAGACATCTGGACTTTTGTTTATGATAATTTTAGTTCATCTTAATGAACTCCCACTAAACTCAACATCTCTCTGGTTGTTTAGTGACACACGATTGAAAGTGCATGGTTGATCCCATGCATGGTTTTGGTAATTAATGACAATCTCTATGGACTAATATTTGCATTGAGCTCTATGTGTAGGTTGTCCTTTAGCTTGTGTCAAGATCATTTGTTGATCAAGGCCAAGCTTGTCTCCATGTGTTGGAGTCAAGGTGCTTTGCTTGATCTCCATTTGTTGGAGTCAAGCTCAAGGGACGAAAAGTGTTGGGTTGATCAAGACTTTGTGCGGGTTGATCAACTCTCAAGTTCAAGTGAATATATGCCGAAGAGTGCTCTCCCCATCTTGGTGTATGGGGGAGCGTCATGTGATTCTTCACCAAGCGAAGCGCAATCAAGAAGATGGTTCGCCTTGAGGAGATGAAGATCGTCTCCATCGATCTCAAGTGGATTAATGCGCAAGGCAAAGGTATGATCTTGGTAGGGCTTTTATTTTACCGGTCTCATGTTGTTTAGTGAGAGACCGGATTATAGGATAGATAGCCGTACTATCAAGAGGGGCTCTCGACCGAGTATCGTGATCGTATCGTTTGTGGAGAGCTCAAACCTTTGCATCCATGCAATCATCTTTATTGGTTCTTATTTGGCTTTTATCCATGTGAGAATTTAGAGCTTGTGTTCATCTCCATACCAAGATCTAGTTCATCAAAAACGGATCTCATGAATATCTTCTTGCGTTTTTGATATCGGAGGTTTTACCGGTTTGTCTCTTCTTCGAGAGGTCAAACTCTCTCCTTATGATTTCCTCCTCACATGATAGACTATGATGTGTATATGCATGATCTTGTAGGGCTTGTGATTATCTTCGAAACAAGCCCAAGATCATTGAAAACGGAGTCTTGATGAAAAGCTTGTGCGTTTTCGGTGTTGGAGATTTTGCCGGTTCATCCGCTTGGAAAGGTCTCACCATTCCATCCCTCCGCACAATCTCCTTTGCTTGTTTTCATATTTTCAGTTTTTGTAGGGTAAGCTCTTGTCGTCCTCTTTCCAACAAAATTGGATTCACTCGATTCGGACTTCATTTGCAAAAGTTATGGCAGTTCTGGTTTTCACTGTTTTGATCTGGCCCGGAGATGGTCCGGAGTCTCCGGCCACACCGGAGTCTCCGGCCCAAATGACCGGAGTCTCCGGTCCCCCTGATTTCGCTGCCGTTTGTGTCTGCTGTGGTGCGTTTCTGTATAGGGGTCCGGAGTGTCCCCGGAGAAGGACCGGAATCTCCGGCCCACCGGAGTCTCCGGCCCGAGGACCCGGAATCTCCGGCCCCCAGTTTTTCTCAGCTCCTTTTCATCTGTGTGGTGCGCCTCTGGATAGGGGTCCGGAGCTACCCCGGAGGGTGCCCGGAGTCTCCGGCCTGGCCGGAGTCTCCGGCCCCAATGACCGGAATCTCCGGCCTCCCCGATGACCCAGCAGGCCGGAGTCTCCGGTCACTTACTCCGGAGTCTCCGGCCTGGACAGGCTCCAACGGCTAGTTTTTGGGGGAGGCTATAAAAAGCCTCTTTCCCTCCCAAAAGCTGGTTGCTGCTCTTGCTCACTTGTTCTTGCTCTTCCCCTTTGCTCTAATCCTTGTGAGCTTGATTCCTCTCTTCCCCTCCAATGATTCTTGCCCATCTTTAGGGAAACAAGAGAGGAGATCTAGATCTACCATTCCACCAATCAAATTCTCCTCTAAGTGAGGGGAACCTTGTGGATCTAGATTTGGGGTTGCTTTGTGCTCATCCCCTTTGTTCTTCCTCTCTTATTCCCTCCACAACATTAGTTGCTTTGGTTGGAATTTGGGAGTGAAGGACTTGAGCACTTTGTGTGCTCTTCCCCTTTTTGCATTCGTTGCATCGGGTTGCTCTCTCCACGGTGATACGTGGGTTTGAAGGTTCGAGAAGCTTGTTACTCTTGGGTGCATTGTGTTCCCAAGAGCTTGTTGCCTCTTGGGTGCATTGTGTACCCTAGACGGTTTGGAGGTGCCGCGAAGACTTCGAGTTGTGAAGCTTCGGCACGAGTTTGGGAGCCCCCAATTGAGTTGTGGGTGTGTGCCCCAAGAAGAAGTTGTAAAGGGCTCCGGAATCCGCCCCGAAGGATTCCGATAGTGGAAGGTGAACCAATCCCTTGGGTGAGGTTCATCGGAGAATAGGGTGAGGCCTTTGTGGCATCTTGAGTAGGCCTCTTGTGGCGAGCTCACACCCCTCCAACGAGACGTACTCCCTTAACAAGGAGGAACTCGGGAATACATCCTCGTCTCCGCGTGCCTCGGTTATTTCTATACCCGAGCTTTACTTATGCAATTTACATTGTGATAGCCTTCGTGCTTGAAGTTCATATATTGCTATCTTCTTGTTGCTTGAATTGCTTAGCATAAGTTGTTGGTGCACATAGGTGAACCTAGAATATTAGGTTGTTGGCTTGTTAATTTAAACACCTAGTTTTATTCCGCAATTATCAAGCCCCTAATTAGAAAAAGTTTTAATCGCCTATTCACCCCCCCCCTCTAGGCGACATCCGGGCATTGTTTGTTCTTTCAACGATCCAAATCCACTACACCACAACCGATCATCACGTGAGATGATGTAGCTTCATTGGTGAACATAACCATGTTGATCATATCATCCATATGACTCGTGTTTAGCCTTTCGGCTCTTGTGTTCCGAGGCCATGTCTGTACATGCTAGGCTCGTCAAGGAAACCGTAGTATTTCCGCGTGTGTAAATCTGGCTTACACCCGTTGTATGTGAACGTTGAATCTATCACACCCGATCATCACGTGGTGTCTCAAAACGACGAACTTTCGCAATGGTGCATACTAGGGAAGAACACTTCTTGATATTAACGTGAGAGATCACCTTATCATGCTACCGTCGCGATCACATCTAAGCATAACAATAAGGTGCATAAAAGGATTAACATCACATGCAATTCATAATTGTGATATGATATGGCCTTTCTTCTTGTGCTTTTGATCTCCATCTCCAAAGCACCGGCAAGATCTCCATCTCCGGCATGATCTCCATCATCGTGGCGCCATCACCATGGTTGTCCACCAACTATTGCAACTACAACTAATGCTACTCTTAGCAATAAAGTAAAGCAATTACATGGTGATTCATTGACACGCAGATCACATAAAATAAAAGACAACCATATGGCTCCTGCCGGTTGCCGTACTCGACGACATGCAAGTCGCGAAAGATTACAAACATGACCATTGCATACATTATCACAAATCACATATTGGCCATACCACATCACATGACCCCCTCTGCAAAAACAAGTTAGACGTCCTCTACTTTGTTAATGCAATTTTTACGTGGCTTGGGTCAACGAGAAAGAACCGTTCTAATCTACGCAAAAACCACAACGGTGATATAGTAGTTGCTTATTTACTCATCCTTTTGAAAGGCCTTCCATTGAAAATTGCATCTTCACTAAAGCAAGAGAAACAGACACCCGCCAGCCACTTATGCAAAACAAGTTGCATGTCAGTCGTGGAACCGGTCTCTCGTGCGTGGACGAGTAAGGTTGGTCCGGGCCGCTTCATCTCACAATACCGCAAAGACGCAAAGTGCACGCGAGAAGGTAGCAACATAAAATATAAACGCCCACAACACTTGTGTTCTAATCGCACCAACATCTACGAATAGATCTAGGCTCTGATACCACTGAAGGGGTCGCAGCATAGAAAACAAAATTTTTCCTGCGCAACAGGCGGAATAAACCCCAAGGATCTAGATCTACTAGACGAAGGTAGCGAAGATAAGATCCAATCTCTTACCCTTGAAGATCAACAAACGCGTTTTGTCGGTGCAGGGGTTGGCTAGTCGATCCCCGCAACTAGACTCATCTAGTCGCGAGGAGATGTATTTCCTTGAAGTCCAATTCGATGAAGTGCCACAAGGGGTAACACCTCCGCGGTATCCACACGTACGGCTCGATGTAGATCTCCGCCTTCTTGATCCCGCAAGCAAGGTGGAGATGGCTAGATGGATCTCGACACCACGATGGTTGTGGTGGCGTTGATGGTGGAGAAATTCCTGCAGGGCTTCGCCAAGCAACTGCAGGAGAGAGGAGGGAGAGGAGAGGGAGGCCGGCGGCTAGGGTACAAGGGTGCACGCCCCAGCCCTCCCCTCCTCCTTATATAGGCGTGGGGGGGCTGGTTTGCCCCTCCCCCAAGTCCTTGGGGCGGCCAAGGGGGGGAAACTTGCCCCCCAAGGCTCCCTTTCCCTTTAGGGTTAGGGTTTCCCTTGGGCCAGCCTCATGGGCCTTTAGGGAGGGGTGCGGCCAGCCCATGTGGGTTGCTGCACCTCCCCTTAGCCCAAGTTGCCCTTCCAGGTTCGTGGCCCCCAAGGTGGGGCCCTCCGAAACCTTCCGGAACCTTCTAGAATCTGCCGGTACTCTGCCGGAATTTTCCCGAACTTTTCCGGAACCCTGGAAACCACTTTCCTTATATGAAACTTTATCTCCGGACTCTTTCGGAGCTCCTCATGATGTCTAGGATCTCATCCGAGACTCCGAATCACCATTCGTTCATACCATCAATTATCTCATCGCTAACCCTAGCTACATCGGAGCGTTAAGTGTGTGACCCTACGGGTTCGAGAACATGCAGACATGATCATATCAATAATCAATAGCGGGACCGGGATGCCCATATTGACTCCTACATATTCAACGAAGTTCCTTATCGATTGAACCACGATGCCGGAGATTCTTAATCTCATATACGATTCCCTTTGTCTCACCGATATTTAATTTGCCCGAGATCCGATCGTCGATATCCCCATATCTAGTTTCATCTCGTTACCTGGCAAATTCTCTTTACTCGTCCATAATATAGGATCACCGTGATTACCACTTAATCACATGGTTGCAACCTTTCTGATGCTATATTACCGAGAGGGCCCAGAGATATCTTTTCCGTCACAAGGAAGGACAAATCCCAGTCTTGATTCATGTCACCCAACAAATACCATCGGAGATACCTGAAAGCCACCTTTATAATCACCCAGTTACGAAGTGACGTTTGATGTCCACAAAGCATTCCTCCGGTAAACGGGAGTGACATAATCTCATGGTCTTAGGAAACTATACTTGGTATACTAAAAGCGTTGGCAATGAAACTTGTGTGACACGATCAATTGCAACTCTTTATTATCGGGTCTTGTCCATCACATCATTACTCCTAATGATATGACTCCGTTATCAAGTGACTGTAACAAGTCCATGGTTAGGAAACTCTAACCATATCTTGACTAATGAACCAGTCCGGTAGAGGCTTACTAGGGACACCTGGTTGTTTATATTCCACACATGTATTATGTTTCCGGTTAATACAATTATAGCATGGATAATAAACTATTATCATAAACATGAATATGCTAATAAATCATTTTATTATTGCCTCTAGGGCATATTCCCAACAAAAGGTACCCTCAATGGCAGAAGCTAGTTTATGGAGTTTTCCTTGCAAGTAGGAAGCTTAAGCATTATTTCCAAGAGCATCCAATCAAAGTGGTGAGTTCAGCACCGCTAGCAGACATCATACGCAACAGAGATGCAACAGGTCGAGTCGCCAAGTGGGCAATCGAGTTGGGTCCTTACCATATCACATACGAGCCCAGGACAGCAATCAAATCTCAAGCTTTGGTCGACTTCGTCAACAATTGGACTGATTGCACATCCTCACCGAGTTCACCTTGCACCAAATATTGGACAATGCACTTCGACGGGTCCAGACAGCTAGAGGGCTCAGGAGCCGGGGTGGTTCTAACTTCACCAAAAGGAGATAAGTTGGCATATGTCCTTCAGTTACATTTTGATTGCACAAACAACATGGCAGAGTATGAGGCTTTGCTACACGGCCTGCGTCTGGCCAAGCAGATGAACATCAAGCGTATCAGGTGCTTTGGAGACTCGGATCTCGTAGGCCAGCAAGTATCTGGAACCTGGGACTCAAAGGATGCAAACATGGCAGCTTATAGAAGAGCAGTCGAACAGATAGCCGGGTTCTTTTCTGGTTATCAAGTGGAGCATATTGACAGACGCAAGAACGAGGCCGCAGATGCATTATCACGACTCGGCTCTCATCGAGAGAAAGTACCACCAAATTTATTTGTGGATGAACTTCACCACCCATCAGTCAAGTTGCCCTCAGAGGAGGAGTTAGCCTCCCCAGATCCAGAGTCGGCACTGGTGGCAGCAGTACGAGCAATACCAGCATGGACAGAGCCCTACCTTGCATATCTCCTTAGGGGCGAGCTCCCACAGGATGAAGTCAAACAGAGACAGCTCATCAGGCGATGCAAGTCCTACACAGTCATTGATGGCGAGTTGTACAGAAGGAGTGTCACTGGAGTCTACCAGAGATGTGTGTCTCCAGAAGAGGGACGACAAATATTGCAAGAAATTCATGCAGGTGATTGTGGTCATCATGCATCCACTAGATGAGCATGGTGGGGTAGCCCCATGGACCCGGAAAGTAGACCCGCCAAGATCGAGAAGGCCAAAGCCGAGTCACGTGTCAAGTCGCATGGGCTGGGCTGGAGACAAGCCGGTCAAGGCCCATGATGGAAAAGGGACCCATCGAGAAGGAGTCCAAGTACAACCCGGAGTTCTAGTTTGGAAGGACAAAGCCTAGAGTAGGACTCCGTATATGAGAAGAACTCGATACAGATTGTAAGTCCAGGAACCCGCCACCTTTATAAGGGGGGTCCTGGATCGTAGTAAGCAAGCTTCAACCAGTAGAGAGAAACCCTAACCACCAGAGAGAAGTCGCCGGCTCCTGAGTTGTAGGAGCCGGGTCCTTGTAATCGAGATCTAGCAAAGAGCAATAACATAGAAGCAGGAAGTAGGTCTTTACCTCGAATCAGAGGGGCCGAACCTGGGTAAATCCTTGTTCCCCGGCGAGATTAACCGTTCCCACGTACTTCTACCACCAATGGCCCCAGAACTCATCTTCCCTGAGGAAGAACTTGCCGTGACAACCCCACGACAGTTGGCGCCCACCGTGGGGCCTATGGTGACAAAAGGAGTTGAGATCGTTGGAGCTGCTCGTCGGGCCATGGAGAAACTTGCCATCGGGCGAGTCTACACTGATGAGCATGGAGAAACAGAGATCGATGACTCAGGCTGGACCTCGGAGATGAACGAAGTCGACGAGGGTTATCAGCTTGTCTTTGGAGGAATCAACGTGTTCGTCGGGATGGTTTGCACGTCGGGCCTTCGCGCGAACTCGGCGGAATCAGTATCAGAGCCAACCGTTGTCGTCGAGTCCGATGGCGAGGAGTCAGTCGAAACTTCAGAGGTCGGCATCATCGCCGAGTGTGGCACCCCCCTCTGGCACATACCGCCAGAGAGGTGGTCGCCCCGTGCGCCCGCCCAGGATATCTGGACGCACGTTACGACAATGCAACATAGCGAAAATATCATTACACAATCAGGCCCAAAGGGCTACAAATGGTTTTACATGGCCGTCGAGGCATGAACAATTATCATGGCCAAGTAAGGCACGGGACAGAGTTTAACTGGCAGCGGAAGACAAAGGTACGGCAACGGCTTGGTGCGGCTCCATTCCACAGGCATCTGGCTGGGCTACTGATCCTAGCACGCTTCTGTTCGATCTCCAAGCTATGGTAGGAGATGGATCCTCTCAAAGTCTGGCCACATGAAAAGCCAGTCTGAGTACAATGATGTACTCGCAAGAGAATAACCACAAGACATGAACGGTCAAGCAATCAGGCAACAGACAACCAGCAATGATAATAACCTAAACATGGCAAGTGACTACTTACGACAGTCCAAGGGGTAGCAACATGGCATCATAATAAAACATGGTATAAGCAAACAATGGGAGTACCACCAGTACAGAGTCCAAGCCAGGTGGGGGTTGGATCGTGTACCGGGGGTCACACAAAGAGCTTACCTGTGACGAATAACGGGGTACCAGTTGATACCAAGTAACACCATAAATCATATTGCCATAACTAGGCTCACTGGCCTCTAGCCTCACGAGGCTAATCTCATCTGACAGCACTGCTAGGCCCACTGGCCTTATCACAATTCCTTATCTCGAGTAACGTTCCCTGCATCATCTTATTGTTTATTAAACGAGGTCAGGTCGTTAATCAATCCTTTCAAACAGATCTTAAGTTTAACCTCCGGACACGACAAAGACACATAGTGTGACTGACACTGAACTGTTGTTCCATATCCCAGGAACGGGGCTAGCTGGCTAGGTTGATGCTCTCGAGAGTTTGCTTTACCACCTATCAGAATGCACTCCGCTCAGCCGACACCTCAGGTTCATCACGCCCAAAGCCGTACCAAGCAAAATACACTCTCGCGACGGTCCACTTGCTAAGACACCCTCCTGCCCCACCCTATACGCATGGTACAACGGGCAAGTAAGTCCGGCACATCCCCCGGCGCTACCGGGTATGCCTAGCTCCGGACTCCTTATCGCAGTCGAACCCGTGCCTGTCGACCTCTCCCCTCGGACAGCACAACCGAACGACTGCGCCCAACGGATGGCACAAAAGGGGCTCAACAACCTACTAGGTCACGGTTTCCATGGGACAACGGTGGTATCGCGTTCAAGGGTTCAGATTAGTGGCACTATGAATAGACCTCATCGTTGTTTGGAGGGGTGTTTCATTTAATCAAGTTTCAGCATTCACATGTCCGAGCAACAAAAGATTAGTTCATCACAATAATCACAACCAACAAGGTATTAGCAACACAACAAGCACAAACAAACATAGCCTAGAACATGCCTAACACTTGCATAAATAACTACATCACAATAACAATACCCGGGTGACTGTGGCGGGCAACCCGGCCGGTGTCACACGGGGGTTAGTCTCACAGAATAACAAGAATACCCGGGTGACGGTGGCGGGAGACCCGGCCGGTGTCACTCAGGGGTTGGAGTCACAGAATAATAATAAGCATACCCGGGTGACTGTGGCGGGCAACCCGGCCGGTGTCACTCGGGGGTTAGTATAATAATATAGCACAGGCAGAGTCTGTTACGCATCCGTTCCTCCACGCGCAGGTCTTTGGCGGCGTTATCGTCCGACCGTTGACCGGGAAGTGGGGAGTTGGGCATATAGTCTCCAAAACTAAACCGAAAAGCAATCATAAGAATGAGAGAGCATCCATTCCACTCGAGGGTTCCCTCGACGTGGTGTCAGCAATCTCGGCAAAAAGAACCAAATGGAAAGTCAGCTCCCAAGCGTCGCAGTCCGGGTGGTCTATGCCAACCATATTTGACGGAGGGACAAGAAGCAAATAACTCTTTTGGCAAATGCCCCCAACTCCGAGGATCACGGGCCGACATTTGTCCGCACCTAGCCTCGGCGTTGAAGAAGAAGCAAACAATCAACGCATGTTTTTTTGTTATTTAGTTGTCAAAGCCACGCAAGTGCGAGGCGCACAGATAATTCAAACATCAACCCAATGCATACATGGATGAAGTACAACAAAGCAACAATAACAGACCGACATGATATAAATGCTAAACGCGGACAATATAACACTAAGCGAATAACAAACAACTTTGCGGGACTGCTCATAGCAAGGGGTTAGCTTGCCTTTGACGATTGACGCTATTTGGTCTGGAGGTCACGGCACGTCGCGGAGTAGGGTTTCGATTCGCCGGTACCGCGGAATACCTATACACGTGCATACAAGTGTGCTGAGCATCTAAGCATCTCACAAAAATATAAAACACATACCACTGGATAGATCTCTTAAAACTAGGAATTTACAAATTTGAATCACCGAAAACGGACTTACGGTTCAAAAGATATTGCCGTTTGAAAATTCCAGCAGCAGGAAAAGAAAAACTGCCGCGGAAAAAAAACGGACGGGCCGCAAATGGGCCNAACGCAGACAAATATAACACTTGGCATGACAGTAAGCGAATAACAAACAACTTTGCGGACTGCTCATAGCAAGGGGTTAGCTTGCCTTCGACGGTCGACGCCATTTGGCTTGGAGGTCACGGGCACGTCGCGGGATAGGGTTTCGATTCGCCGGTACGCGGAACACCTATACATGCATACGCGGGTGCTGAGCATCTAAGCACCTCACAAAAATATAAAACATATACCACTGGATAGATCTCTTAAAACTAGGAATTTACAAATTTGAATCACCTGAATCGGAGTCACGGTTCGAAAGATACGGAGGTTCGAAAAATCTGTCCAGCAGGAAAAGAAAAAAAACAGATCCGCGAAAAAACTTCACGGGCCGCTGCTGGGCCGCTACTGCGCGCCACTGCGCTGCACTGGCTGGGCCGCGGCCTGCTGCGCTGCTGCCACTGCACTGGCTGGGCTGGAAAGAAAACGATTCGGAAGAAAAAAAACAGAAGAACAGGAGGGATCGATCCCGGTCGTCTTCCTCCGTGCTCCACGCACTGGAGCGACCCAGGTTCGGCCGGGGATGGCCAAGGAGGGCGCCGGGAGGCTGGCCGGCGGCAGGGAGGGGCACGGCGTGGCCCACCGCGGTCAGGGGAGGGTGGAGGCGAGGACCGGGGCGGCTTCCATGCGCGGCACCCGAGTTCCAGGAGCGTGCTTCACGGACACGGCGGACGCGTCGACGAACGCGACGCCCTCGACGACCACAGGATGCTCTGGTTGCACGGGGAGGTAGAGGAGGGTGGTAGGAGGCTCTGGGTACGTTTAAACGGGGAACGGCTCCGGGTCGAGCTCGCCACGGTCGGAAACCCGACGGTGACGGTTTCGGCCGGAACGGAGCAGGGCTCCGCGTTGTCCACCTAAACAAGCCGAGAGGTCCAGGGAGAGAGGAGAGTGAGGTGTGCCTGCGAGGGAGGGCTCGGGATGCTCTTTTAAAGGCCGGGGGGGGGAGTTAGGTGCTGGCCGGTGCTGCCATCAATGGCCGCCGAGGTCATTGCTTACGTCTCCGGCCACAGGGAGGAGATAAGGAGGGGAGGGGGTGAGGCGCCGTGCTGGATGCACAGTGAAGCACGTGGCACACTGCTGCAGGCGGATTAGGCACCGACCATAGCAGTAACGGGAGTTTAGGTCTTACCAAAGCGCGCGTCCCGGACGTTCAGAGCGCGACGCGAGCGGCATCGTCGCGTTCCCGGTGACTCGGAGCTCTAAACTGAGAAAGGCTTGTACCACTGGGTTCACAAGGACAAGACCAAGGCAACCAAACTGGCCACACTCAAAATCTCCACACTTCGCAACACAAGATTTTCAGAAAACCGAGGGTGCGCCAGGTGTTCGATGAAATGACAGGGGCCTTGCACATCTCAGAAAAATCCCCAAAATTCATAGTAGGTTAGGATAGGTGTAGGTAGTATGTATGTGGAATTTCAGATCAAAGGGAGGCCTGGAGCTTGGTCAAATAAATTGGTGTCCAAAAATGCCCAAATGGCATGGGCATGCCAATTGTTTTTATTCAAATGATCATGACCTGGTATTCTGGATATGTGGTTATATAAGGGAGTTGGTCAATCTGGCAAAGTGGCAATGCCAAATGAATTTTGTAGCTAGGGGTTGCTTTGGAAATCTCAATTAGGCATAATTAGGGCATTACAAAGGAAGTACCTCAAATATTGCTCAAATGAGGTTGGACCAATGGAGTGAAATGTTCAGGAGGTCAAATCATGCACCTCACCAAAATGGCAGAATTTTTGGATGAGTGGAAGGTGTCCAGATGATTTCTGAATTGGAAATGGCACACTGGAGAATATGGATAAACTTGGAAATATTGCATTGGAGTATGCAATATTTTTGGATGGATTGTCTTTGTATGAGGAGGGGAGTCTCTGGTATTTTTGGTGGGATTTTTCCAGCTTTGGAAACAGGCTTTTCTTTGGTAGGTGGAGTAAAGGGTTTTAGAGGTTCGATAATCAGGGCTAGGGTTTTCGAGAGAAAACCTAAGCATAAAAATTACCACGGGTGCTGGAGTGGTTCGGGGACGCCGGGGAAATTTTGAGAGAGCAATTCCCAAGTCAAATCATTCTCAAAGTTTTGGAGGAACAATTAGGAAAAATTAATTCAGGTGTCGAAAACACCACTAAAATTAGGGACAATTTTCGGGGTGTTACATGTTGCTCGAGCAGCTGGTCCAGCAGGGGGCCAGGAGGAACACGAACTGCAGCACTCTCAACCAGTTCTTGCGGTCCCAGCCTCCCACTTTCTCCGAAGCTAAGGAGCCGCTTGATGCGGATGATTGGCTTCGGGCGATCGAGCGCAAGTTTGCCGCTCTTCACGTTCCCGCGGCGGAACACGTCAACTTCGCCACCTACCTCCTGGTGGGAGAGCCACGTGGCCATGGTTGCCGCGGGCCATGTTATCACTTGGGAGGAGTTCCGCACCGCCTTCCGTGCGGCGTACATCCCCAAGCCCATCCTCGAGCTCAAGAGGCGGGAGTTCCTGGACCTAACCCAGGGACGCATGGACGTCCTGTCCTATGGACGGGAGTTCAACCACCTCTCCCGTTACGCCCCTCGGGACGTGACGAATGATGAGGACAAGAAATACCTCTTCGCAAGGGGCTCGCACCTCGTCTTCGATACGAGCTCCTACCCGTCAAGTTCACCTCCTATCAAGAGCTCTACAACCAGGCTCTCACCATGGAGCAAGGGAGGAAGGAGCTAGAGGCTTCTAAGAGGCCAGCTTCCACCGACCACCAGAGCTCCTCCTCCTCAGAGGGCAAGAAGCGCAAGGTCTTCGTGCCTTTCAGCGCCGTGCCAAAGGCGCCCTCCGCGCCGAAGCCCACCGGGTACCTGCCACCTCCGCCTCGCCCAGCTACTTCGACCTTGGGTGCGGGCTGGAGGCGGTTTTCGACCTCGACTACCTGCACCACCGGGGCTCACTTGCTTCTCTTGTGGCCAGCCGGGGCACTACTCCAGGGAGTGTCCTCAGAAGGCACCGGCTACCTCAGCACCTGCACCAGCACCCTCTACCCCAGCCGCCAAGGCTACCACTGTCAGCCGTGGCCGCCTGAACCACGTCTCGGCTGAAGGCGTTGAGGAGGACCCCAGAGTTCTCATGGGTACGCTTCGAATCAATACATATCCAGCTTCAGTATTATTTGATTCTGGAGCTTCGCATTCGTTCATATCCATATCGTATGCACACAACCATCAAATACCGTTTGTGATGATGGATCCCCCGTTAGTGGTCAGGACCCCGGGCTCTAGTTGGCGTACCAATTGGATAACTCCTGAGGTGCATATTTCCGTAGGATCCACCCCTTTTCCATTCCAGTTGATAGCTCTGAGGTCAGAGGTATCGATGTTATTCTGGGTATGGACTGGTTAGTCAAGTATCAGGCCAACCTGGACTGTGCTGCCAAGACTGTCTCAGTGATCCATCCACACTATGGGGAAGTGCGCTATTGGTCCCCTTCATCCACAGCTCCATCTGCTGTTACCCCTTTTTCCCCGGAGATCAGTCTGTATTTCATGGAATGTGTCACCCCGCCTGAAATACATGAAGTGGGGGTGGTATGCGATTTCCCCGATGTTTTTCCGGAGGAATTGCCCGGCATGCCACCTGATCGCAGCGTGGAGTTTGTGATTGAGTTGGTTCCGGGAACCGCCCCAGTTTCCAAAACGCCCTACCGTATGCCAACGGAGGAGCTAGCTGAATTGAAGAAGTAGCTTGATGAGCTGCTGGAAAAAGAATTCATCAGACCGAGTAGCTCGCCTTGGGGCTGCCCGGTTATCTTTGTCAAGAAGAGGGATACCAATGTTCCTCGACTGGTCGTTGACTACCGCCCTCTCAATGCGGTGACCATCAAGAACAAGTATCCAATTCCTCGAATAACCGACTTGTTCGATCAATTAGCTGGAGCCACTGTGTTCTCCAAGATGGATCTGAGGTCGGGTTACCATCAGATAAAGATCCGGAAGGAGGATATTCCTAAGACGGCCTTCACTACCTGCTATGGGTTATATGAGTACACCGTTATGTCTTTCGGCCTCACAAATGCTCCGGCTACATTCATGAGGCTAATGAACTCCATCTTCCACGAGTACCTCGACAAGTTCGTCATCATCTACATCGATGACATCCTTGTGTACTCCAAGACCGAAGACGAACATGTTGAACATCTTCGACTTGTCCTGACCAAGCTTCGAGATCACCGTCTATATGCCAAGTTCTCTAAATGTGAGTTTTGGCTGAAGGAGCTCATATTCTCGGTCATGTGGTGTCAGCTGCCGGAGTAGCGGTGATACCCGACAAGATTCAGGCAATCCTGGATTGGCCAACTCCCAAATCCGTCAAAGATGTCCGAAGCTTCCTTGGATTGGCGGGTTATTACCGTCGATTCATTGAGGGCTTCTCCAAAATAGCAAGGCGCTGACTGAACTCCTCAAGAAAGGCAAACCATTTGTGTGGTCAGACAAGGCTGAAGAGAGTTTCCAAACCCTCAAGGTCAAGCTCACCACCACCCCGGGTACTTGTCCTTCCCGATACCGCCAAGGACTTTGTCGTCTATTGCGATGCATCTCTACAAGGTTTGGGATGTGTCTTGATGCAAGAGGGCCATGTGGTCGCTTATGCTTCCCGTCAACTCAAGCCACACGAGCAAATTATCCAACTCATGATTTGGAGCTAGCCGCCGTGTGGTACATGCTCTGAAGCAATGGACGCCCTACCTTTTGGGCAACCGTTGCGAGATCTACTCCGACCATCAAAGTCTGAAATATCTATTCACCCAGCTGGATCTGAACTTGAGGCAGAGGAGATGGCTGGAATTGATAAAGGACTATGATGTGACTCTCAATTATCAGCCCGGTAAGGCAAATGTCGTGGCGGATGCTCTGAGCCGAAAAGCCTATTGCAATACCGTGATGGTTGAAAAGGCGCAACCGGCTCTCCACGAGGAATTTGCTAAGTTGAACCTGGAAATTGTTCCTTCGGGTTTTCTAGCTAACCTTGAGATCAAATCCACTCTCAAGGATGATATCAAGGCCGCCCAACAAAATGATCCTGAAATCCTTGAGATCAAAGAGAAGATCGCTAATGGAAAGGCCAATTGTTTCTTGGTTGATGACCATGGTGTGGTCTATTTTGGTGACCGCCTAGTGGTGCCCAAGAGTGGAAATATGAGGGAGTTGATCCTCTCTGAAGCTCATGAGTCACCCATCTCTATCCACCCGGGTAGCACAAAAATGTACCAAGATCTTCGCCCTCAATTCTAGTGGTCTTGCATGAAGCGCGAGATCGCCGAATATGTTGCTGAATGCGACGTCTGTCGCCGAGTGAAGGCGGAACATCAAAGGCCAGCTGGTACCCTTCGCCCCATAGCCATTCCTGAGTGGAAGTGGGATGAGGTTGGTATGGACTTCATCACCGGTTTTCCAAGGTCACAAAAGGGCAACAATGCTATTTGGGTCATCATCGACCGGTTGTTAAAGGTTGCCCATTTCCTTCCGGTCCGTGATGATATTCGAGCAAGCCAACTTGCCGACTTGTATATGGCCCGGATTGTTCCTTTGCACGGGGTTCCTTTGCGGATCATCTCCGACCGTGGAAGCTTATTTGTGTCCAAATTTTGGCAAAGTTTCCAAACGGCGCTTGGAACCCGTCTCAACTTCAGCACCGCCTATCACCCTCAAACCGATGGTCAAACTGAAAGGGTAAATCAAGTTCTTGAGGACATGCTTCGGGCTTGTGTCATCTCTTTCGGCAAGAGTTGGGAAAAGTACCTCCCTCTTGCCGAGTTCTCCTACAACAATAGCTATCAAGCCAGCTTGCAAATGGCTCCCTTCGAGGTCCTTTATGGGAGAAAATGCCGGACTCCTCTCAATTGGTCTGAAACCGGGGAGAGGTCACTCTTCGGTCCGGATGTGATCAATGAAGCCGAAGAGAAAGTCCGTGTCATTCGAAAAAAACCTCAAAGCCGCTCAATCCCGTCAGAAAAGCTACTATGACAAGCACCATCAAGAGGTCCACTATGAAATTGGTGACAAGGCCTATCTTCGAGTCTCTCCTCTCCGAGGCGTTCGTCGCTTTGGAATCAAGGGCAAATTAGCACCTCGCTTTGTCGGCCCTTTCACCATCCTAGCCAAGCGAGGAGATCTCTCCTATCAACTTGAGTTGCCCTCCAATTTCCCGGATGTCCATGATGTTTTCCATGTCTCCCAACTCCGCCGGTGTTTTCAAGGATCCCATCCGTGGGGTTGATCATGAGGCATTGGACATTCAAGAGGATTTGACCTATCGCGAGCATCCTATCCGCATCTTGGATGAAGCGGAGAGGAAAACCCGCAACAAGTCCATCAAGTTTCTCAAGGTCCAATGGTCTAAGCATTCCGAGGAAGAAGCCACATGGGAGAGAGAAACTAGTCTTCGTCAGGAGTACCCCGCCTTCTTCACTCAAGCCTAGAATCTCGGGACGAGATTCCTGTAAGGGGGGTAGATTTGTAACATCCCTAGCTTGGTAATGAAAAATACGAAGAATTTTTCCACTTTTGCATTCTTGTTTGCATCATGGCATGCCCCTAAGTTGCTAATGTTAACAAGTTACCTTGTGGGAAATAATTAAAAGAGGGAAGCCAAACTTCCCAAACCTTTAACTCTTGAAATGCAAACTAGGGTGGAACCCTTGTCATGGCAAGTGACCTTATGGTCTAGGAAGTTCACCTAAGTTCCATCAATGCTCAAGAAACCAAATGGGTTGTCCTCTAGTTTTTGTTCCAAGTCTCAAACTTCAATTGTTATGCAAGGCACTTCCTAATTGTGAACCATGTTGTGGTGCCCTAAAAATCCAAAGGAAAATATGGGGAGCTTCCTATTCTGGTTGGGAGCATCCCTAAATTTTTCTGTAATTTTTGGACTTGTGTACAATGCCTTTCAAAAGCTGGCCTTTCTGCAAAATTAGTGGTCATTCGGAATGGCCCGGAAATTTCCGGATTAATTCCGGGCCAGTCGGAATTTTCCGGATCCATCCGGAAAATTCCGGACGAAGCACAGTGGCGACAGGAAGCACTAGCGCCATGCCGCTCGCGCCCATGCCGATTCCGCCGTGGCATCACCTGCCCTCGACGCCGTGGCCCCTTTAGGAGTCGAAGAAGCTTGTCACAAAGCCGACGACCTCACCTGCCCCCTTTTCCCCTGCTCTCCTCGCTCCCCTCTCTTCCCCGAGGCCGAGCCCCTTATCGCCGTCGTAGCCGAGCACGCCGCCGTCGTTTGAGTGAGCGTGGGGTAGATCGACGACCACCCCAAGCTTCGCCGCATCCCCTCCTCCCTTCCTGGCCAAGGAATCGGCCCGGGACCGGCCGGATCAACGCCGGCGTCTTCGACACCATCCGCCACCGACCGAGCTCCGCCGGCCCGATTCGGTCACCACCGGCCTCCCCTTGCCTAGCCGGTCACGCACGCGAGTCCAGGGTGAGCCCCGTATCCCCTAGGCCCCTTCCCGTTTTCCCTCTCCCTCTCCTTCTTGCTCGCGTCGAGCGAGTTCCCGCCGCCGCCGTCGTTTTCTGCCCTGAATCGAGCCGTCCGGAATCACCCGGATTATTCCGGATCGATTCCGAGTCGACCGGATTTTTCCGAACATTTCCGGACGATTTCCGAAACCCCAACCGAAAGATTTGAGGTCACCTCGGATTTGGTTCGGATTTAGCCCGGATTATTCCGGACCATCCGGAATAGTCCGGACCAATCCGAATGAATTCCGAACCAAGCTGAAAAACTTGTGAACTTTGTAATTTAACTCCTTCTTGTTAAATCTTGCAAATGACCTACCAATTTGTTCAGTGTTTCAAATGCTATCTAAATATGCTAGAATCACCTCATGACAACAACTTGCCCTTTGATATAAATCCCTACTTGGTTAAAGGATATAAATCCACATAATCTTTTAAATTGCTATTTCAATCATCGGTACTCCAAAAATTATCAATAAGGCACCGAAGTGAACATAAGAACCAAACCTCTTTAATCCTGTCATGTTCATGCATATTTGAGCAATTTCTAAAATAATGGAATCCTTATGAACAATTGGACATTAAGTTAAATATGAGGTGTTTTCCAAATAATTTCCCTAATTATTTGGCTCCCCATTTAAATGTGCCTTTAATTTACATAATGATAGCCTTGTATCAACTTGACATGCCATCATGTGATTGAGCATTGCATCTTGAGTTGTGTGATTCATGTTTTCTTTGCTTTTCCTTTTGGGTATCGATAGATTCCGGAGTTGAGGTCACCCCAACTTACCCCGACGAGCCGTACTACACGCCCGGGCAGCAAGGCAAGAGATAACCTAACCTTCTTGGCATCTAGCATCCTATGTTTTCATAAACTTATTTTATCCACCATAATATTGCATGTGGTTCAAACGTCTCTTTTTGGTAAATATTAGAAGATCCTATGAATACATGTTCTTCCCCGAGCCAATCACATGTATCCCTACCTATGAAACCTAGGGTTGAAGTGTTGGCCGAAATAAAGATAGAAATGTTGTATTCATATGCTTAGCTATGCTTAGCCATGCTTAAATAAATGCTTTATGTCCGTTATTAATCCCGCAATTGTTGATGATGATGGAATGATTCGGGCATGGTGGACAAATGTGATGCTTAATTAAAATGCTAAGACGGCTTGGGTGAGTTGCCATCGGGGATGGTGTTTTGCCTCACTCTAGCCCCTAGGTGCGAGTTATTTACCTCTTGAACCAAGACTAGCGTGCTGCCATTGGTGGGCGTATGGGCGCCTCGCTGACCGAATAATTTGTGAGGGGCTTGTCAAGGGTCCTCTAGTTTGCTATTTCCATTTGCGCGTGTGTGGTGTGAGTGGAAAAAGGAACGAGGATGGTGATGTTTAGGACGTGACGGTGGGGCAGGGCGCTGGGAGCGCTGAGCCTGTCCTTCCGCCACTGACGGTCCTTGAGTAAGCCTCATGCATTGTAAAGGTCTAACCGCGCCCGCTCGCCGGTCTTCCCCGGAAGAGGGCCAACTAGGTGAGCCGGACGGTACCAATGGGTAAAATAGTACACCCCTGCAGGGTTAATCTTTTCGAAAAGCCGTGTCCACGGTTATGGACAACTTGGGAATAGACGATAAGATCATAGAGAATCTTAACCTAATTGATATGGCAGCTAAAGGTTGCATTAATCAACGGGTGGTAAAGGTTCATTTCCTCGAGGGTGATTCGAGGGGGTGCCTTAGTGGAGATGAGAGTGGTTGGTTACAGAAGGGTTCGATGAGAACTAATGATGACAAGTGTTACTCTCTTACCCCTTTTGAAAAGTATTCTGAGTAGACGAATGCCATGTGTCAATTACATTTCTCTTTATGAAACTTAGCTTTATGCAAAAGAAATACATATACAGCTTTAGAGCCTCCGTCAGTCATTGGGCCTATATCGCCCTACTAAACTTGCGAGTACGTCGTACTCAGTCTCTCTTTGCTGCCTCTATGATTTTGTATTTCAGAGGAGGAAGACACCGAGCAACTAGGTGGGTTCTTCGTTGACGTCGACTACTAGTCTGGGGTTCCCGGGTGGCAGCTTGGGACCGTGGAACAAGCTGGCTGGGAAGATGTTATTGTAGGCCTCTTAGGCCATATTTTGCTTCTTGTTGTTAGACAACACTACCCGCTTCCGCTTGTTGAATTGTTGGATCTGTGATCCTTTTGCTTGTAATATTTGTATTCTTCTCGTTATATGAGTTGCTATACTTTTGGGTCGTAGAGTCATGCTTTGAGCCAGTTCTGTTCCACAAGTCTCGATCTTTGTCTTATACATTGATGGTTGTGTCGGATTCATAGCCTCTCTGTATAATTCCGGGGTCGGGGCGTTACAACTGTCCAGCTGAAAGATTAGTTTCGCGAAGGGGAGAACATAATCCTTTTTGAGTATCCAAACTAAAAACCGAGAATCCCTATTGTTCCTCTGTGACCCATCTTTTCGCAAATCACAACCTCAACCTCAGTTGTAATCTTCAAGTAAAGTGTTCCAGACGGTGTGCGAAGCCAAACATGTGAATCTGAAATTCCATATGCATCTAATTAGTTGTTGCAAAATTTCTCTTGAGTTGCAAATGATATGTACCTGCAGGAGGGTGTTGTTTTTACTTTTTTTTCCCCTTTGGCTGTGTGGTTTCTGCGCATCATGCTACATTTTTGCAGGAACCGAGTTCTTCATGTTGGACATCCATATTATTGCAACCAAAATTAGAGAGCAAAATCAAGTTTGCAGATGTTTATGCTGTGGAGCTTCTTGATGAAGTCCCTGTATGTGGACCTTGGAATACAAGAGTAGTCGTTCAAGGCAAGAAAAGTGCTGAGGTTATAGCATTTCTTCTAATTAATTGTTTATTTTACAGAGTTCATTTTCTGTAGTGTGTCGAAGGCTTCTGCCATTTTTAGACATATGCATCATGTTCGATTTCATGTTTTATGATTGTGTTCTCTTTAATAAAGTCTGTTGCTCATGCAGATGCACCGGTTTGCCGTACATGCAATGACCAGATCAAGAAAACACCCTTCCCAATGGGCACCCTTTGAATATCTTTTTGGACACAGAGACCTGGAGACTTGCAAAAGCTGGGTTCAGCATCTCAGTGCATGCACAAATAATGAACATGACAGGCCCAAAAATCTACTGGTAGTTCTCATGCGTTTCTTCCCTATATCATCATTGCTCTGATATATTTAGCATTTTGGTTGATTAACTCTTCCACACACTGTAGGTATTTGTCCATCCACTGTGCGGAAAAGGTAGAGGTCGCAAAAATTGGGAAATGGTGGCTCCGTTATTTCACCGAGCGAAAGTAAATACAAAGGTAATTTTTTTTACTGATGGAAGCATAAACAGAAATAAGAGTTAGAGACAAGACACTGTGCTTATGCCTGATTTTCTTTTCCTGATGAGTTCGTGACACCAAAATTCTTTGTGAGTTTATTGACAACCCTCAGTGCTCTAGCTTATGTTCACAGCATATATACATCTTCAGGTGATAACTACAGAGAGAGCAGGACATGCATATGACACCTTAGCATCATTATCAGATAAAGAGCTCAAGAAATTTGATGGTGTTATTGCAGTGGTAAGTCGATTTATGTTTTATGGCACTTTGTTGACTTTTCTGTTCTATATTTGCTGCATTTTATGGGACAGTATTAAATTTGTCACGAGGATTCAATTCCTTTGCAGTGATCTGAAGCTTGAATTTAGTATCATCGTACTTTTCTATAATACTTGAAGTAGTCTTAGAATGATCATGCTTAATCACGAGTAGTTTATTTTCAAAAAGATAATAGTTTGATAAGAAATTATGGACAAAAGGGGTATTCTATCTCCTTAATAGACAAACACCAACTAGCATCAGTGTGAACATAATGTACGTCTTGGTTAACAGATTTCACATAGATCACTTGCCGCGCATCCTTGAGTTTTTTTCACCTATTAAGCTTACTGAAGTTCATCCTAATTTTACTTCTCTGCTCCCTTCACATTTATAGGGTGGTGATGGTTTATTTAATGAAATTCTGAATGGACTACTAAGATCAAGGCATAAGACTTCTTATCCCCCTACTCCGGATGGTTTCGGATACGTTGGAAGCGATGAGAAATGCGAAGGATAGAGAAATGATGGGCTAAGTAACAGTATGTCCACATCTGATGCTGTAGATGTCATGCTCCCTGGATGCTCAAACAAATCTGATGACCATGAACCTCTTCTTTTAACTACACAATCTCCTGGATTAGGCATCTCATCATTAAGTATGTCCCTTTTGGTCTTTACATGTATCACATTTATTTAGAGGAATTTCCCGTATAAGCATTTTTGTCTACCTCTGACTGCAGATCCTACAATGGAACCATCCAGTGGAGGTAAATGTGTAACCAAAACTCAGTTATTCTGTCTATCTTAAAACTGCTAAATTTGAGGGTCACTGGCATGATAGATATCACTTTTGTCTAATGCTGAACTTGGTGCTACTGCAGATAAAGCGCCTTTAGTCTCCTTCCCAAATGATTGGTTTAGGCTTGGCATAATTCCATCTGGCTCGACAGATGCTATCGTTCTCAGGTGCACGGGCCCAGTTGTCATGTGGATCCCGCCTGTCAGTTTTCCAACAAAAAAATACTGAAAATTGTAAAATTTATATCTTCAAATCCGTAATTCAGAAAAATGACATATAATATACCTAAATTTCCAAAAAAAATAGTTCTTTACACCTAACACATTTCCATACATAATTAAATAAATTTAAATAATTTAAATGACAAAAAACTAATAGAAAAAATTGTAAAATTCATTACTTCCAATCCATAATTCATAAAAATACAAATAATATACCAAACAAAAATCACAAAAAATAGATCTTTACAGCTAACACATTTCCATGCATGATCAAAAGCTTAAAAAAATAATTACAAAAAACTAATATAACCTTTTTACATCAGCCACAGAGTTTTCAGAAATATGTTTCTCTATTGTTTTTTACATCCTGTCGCAATCCCACTTAATTAAGCCTACTATCTATATGAAAGATACTATGCATTTCCACAATTAGCTTCACTCCCTTTATCTACTTCATTTCATTCCTGTCAACACACACAATTAGCTTCAGAGCAATTAAAATTTATTTGGTTTTATTGATCTACTGCATTTCATCTCATTGAGCACACACACTTGGCTTCAGAATAATAAAAGTTTGTTTTAATACTAAAAGTTTGTTTTATTGATCTACTGCTAAATATTTGCAGCTCACATTTTTACGACATTTCAAAAAATATGCATTTCACAAATTTCTTCTATAGTCAAATAAAATCAACAAAAATAACATCAGTAATATCATTCAATATGATAGACCGAATATTTTTTTTTGGTACAAACCATCCTATTTAAATAGAGTTTGCTAAATCATTTAAATACAAGTACCCATCTATACCATGAGCTTAAATATAACAAAATAAAAAATACTATGACTGTAAATATCGAGAAATAGTTGTTTTACAATTATTTCCCAAGCCACTATATTTCGAAACCAAGTTCTAAAATACAACATGATTTACACAATTTAAAACACTTTGTACATATTGTTTTACGATATTTGAACCATTTTGCAAAATTACTAAATGCTGCAAAATCAGTAGCTTAAATATTGTCAAAACAATCGCCAAAAAAAAATACAAATACCCATTGATATCATGGGCTCAAAATATTAGCATAAAAGCACCACAAATGTAAATATTAGGAAACAACTGTTAAAAAAAATCCCAGACCAGTATATTGAAACTACAAATCAAATTCTAAATAGAACATGCTTAACATAATTTATAACACTTTAGACGTATCGTTTTATGGTATTTAGATAATTTTGCAACACTACTAAGTGCTTAATTGACTACTTATTGAATGTGACCAAATTACAAAAAAGAGTATTTAAACCATTCAAATGCCTTCAAAATCCACCAAGACAAACAAATATATTAATTCAGCAAGAATTTTCTATTCAAATATACTCATCCAAAAATATATGAAAACATAGCAACATAACTACACGCAAAAAAAATGCTAGCATTACGTGCCAGATTGCTGAAATTCAAATTCAAAAAAAAAAAAACCAAACAGTTTTGCTGGCCTCTCAGCCCCCATGCATTGTTCTTCTACGATGGCAAATATTTGGAAAAAAAAGGAAAACCTCTAATTATGTAAAGTTCTATTTACTAAATGGTCATATAATGCATTCCTTCTAATAATAGACTTAAATTTAACATTCCAATTTCGTAAACATTTTGCTACAACCTAAATGAACTTTCTCTAAATATGGGATTCAATTGAATAAATGCGCATTTCCACTCACACTACCACAGAAATGGCTATCAGTGGCGCACCAAATTGGTGCGCCACAGAAATGTGAGAATTCTGTGGCGCACCTTACTTGGTGCGCCACAGAAATGTGAGAATTTTGTGGCGCACCCCCAGGTTTGCTGGGTGCGCCACAGAAAATATTTCTGTGGCGCACCTGGCCTGGTGCGCCACAGAATTCTGAAAAAAATTCAAAAAATGCAAAAAAAAATATAAAAAGTTTCAAAAAAATTCAGAAAAATCAAAATATGAAAAATCCTAATTATTTGAATTTTTCAGATTTTTTGCACATTTTGAACTGATACCTTCCCGCTAGGTCACCCATCCTCAAATTGCTCCAACCCTAGCACGCTTAACTTCTAAGTTCCACCCACTTCACCTACCCTTCTGCTACTCAAGTTCTTATTGATATATATATCATATGAATCCTCTTAAGTCTTATATGTGTATATGTTATGTATGTGTTATAAATGTGTGTTTTTAAATTTCAGATTTTTCAAAAACTTCTAAACTTTCAAAAGGAGATTCAAAAGTTTCAAAAGATCCAAAAAAAATCAAAAAACTTAAATTTTTTAAAAAAACTTTAAAAAAATCAAAAAATCCAAAAATTCAAAAAACTTATTTGCAAAAAAGAACTTTAAAAAATTCAAAAAATTCAAAAAACTTATTTTAAAAAAAACTTTAAAAAATTCAAAAAATCCAAAATTTGCAAAAAACTTATTTTTTAAAAAAAAACTTTAAAAAATCCAAAATTTTCAACAATCTTCTTTGTTATAACTTTTTTTGGAATTTTCGAATTTTTTTATTTTTTTTTTGAATTTTTGAATTTTTTTGATTTTGTAGAAAAAAATCGTCTGTTTGAAATTCTGTGGCGCATCCTTGGCATTGGTGCGCCACAGAATTATTGGGCGGGATTCAAAATTTCGAATCCCGCCCAATAATTTCGAATCCCGCCCAATAATTCTGTGGCGCATCCTTGGCATTGGTGCGCCACAGAATTATTGGGCGGGATTCAAAATTTCGAACCCGCCCAATAATTCTGTGGCGCATCCTTGGCACATGCGCCACAGAATTTTTTTTTCCTTTTTTTGATTTTTTTATTTTGCTGGGAAAATTCTTCTGTTGGCCATAACTTTTTTTTCGTTTGGAATTTTGAGAATCCGAGAAATGTCCAACCGCGGTTCCGAAATTTTCTCTAGTTTTTTTTAAGGTATTATTCGCATTTTTTCGACGTCGTATGCAAAAGTTATGCCCATTTTACATTTTTAACGGAATTTTGCAAAAAAGGTCAAAATTCATATTTCAAAATTTCTATACCTACTAGACACTCAAACCTAACTACATGTCAAAGGATTTTATTTATTGAAATTTTTATCATTTTCTTTTACTTCCTGCAAAACTAAAAAGGCGATCCACTGGGGGGGGGTGGATTTGAAAAAAAAAATCTGTGGCGCACCAAACTTGGTGCGCCACAGAAAGTCAGCTTTCTGTGGCGCACCAGCCACGGTGCGCCACAGAATGTCCCCAGATGGACCCTAGCACAATGATTGTACATGGGACCCACAAAAATTCTGTGGCGCATGGGTGGGCATGCGCCACAGAATCCTGACTTTCTGTGGCGCATGGACAAAAGATGCGCCACAGAAAGTCGAAAATTTCTGTGGCGCACCAGCATCCATGCGCCACAGAAATAATTCTGTGGCGCACCAATTAACGGTGCGCCACAGAATGCCAACCTCCCTATATCCCTTTCTGTGGTAGTGTCATTACAAACTTAAATTAAATGTTACTGAAATATAGAAACATATTTGAAAATTTCAAAATGGTAAAAAAAATAGATACTCCATAATATGTCAACTTGCTCAGAAAAATGAATGTCAACTACTTATGGGAAAAATACAAACATGATTTATGTCTAAAAAACAAGCATGTTTGAATATTTTGAATTGGTCAACATTTGGAAACAAACCAAATGCACTTCCTCTAATTATGTGGAGTTGAAATTAGTAAATTCTCAGACAATATGTTTCCTGTAATTTTAGACTCAAATTAAACATTTCATCGCATATCATTGCAACTATTTATGGCATATCATCGCAAGTCAAATTTGAAAATTTAAAATTTTCAAACGAACCCATTGATGGCCAACAAACAAAAAAAATATATTCTAAATTATTGGAAATTTGGATAAAATCGATACCAATTTCCAACGAATTTCAAGATTTCCAAAGTACATAAAATATGCAACCTACTTATGGCAGAAGCTAAAAAAAAATTAAAAAAATTGAACACTTCTAAATTAGTGAAAATTTTGAGAAAATAGATGACAAATTCCAACGGATTTTGACATTTCCCAATTAGTCCAAATTTAAAGAAACAATTTAGTGAAATTTTCGATAAAATAGATGACAAATCTCGACAAATTGGGACATTTTAATATACAGCGGGTGCGGCGTACGCTAAAGGATTTTTTTTGGAATATTCAAATGTTGTCACTATTTGGAAGTAATTGAAATGCATCTTCCCTAATTTAAATTAAATACTCCCGCCGAGATACAAACATGTTCAACCATTTCACCCTACTGAATATTTGAACATTATAGAAAATTTATCAAAAATGCTCACAAAAAATGCTACCTATTCATAAAAAAAACATGTTTGAACATGAATGCCACCTACTTATGGGAAAAATACAAACATGATTTATTTCTAAAAAACAAACATGTTTGAATATTTTGAATTGGTCAACATTTACAAACAAACCAAATGCACTTCCTCTAATTATTTGGAGTTGAAATTAGTAAATGCTCAGACAATACGTTTCCTATAATTTTAGACTCAAATTAAACATTTCATCGCATATCATCGCAACTATTTATGGCATATCATCGCAACTCAAATTTGAAAATTTAAAATTTTCAAATGCCGATCCAATTTCCCTAAACAATATCCAAAAAAATTTAATAAATGTCCTAATATCAACACCTTCAAATCCACAAATCGAAAAAGATAAATGGAAATTGCATCAGAATTGTTATAAAAAAATTGCAACCCATTGATGGCGAACAAACAAAAAAAAAGATATTCTAAATTATTGGAAATTTGGATAAAATCGACACCAATTTCCAACGAATTTCAAGATTTCCAAAGTACATAAAATATGCAGCCTACTTATGGCAGAAAATAAAAAAACAAAAAAAATTGAACACTTCCAAATTAGTGAAAATTTAGAGAAAATAGACGACAAATTCCAGTGGATTTTGACATTTCCCAATTAGTCCGAATTTAAAGAAACAATTTAGTAAAATTTTGGATAAAATACATGAGAAATCTCGACAAATTGGGACATTTTAAAATACAGCGGGTGCGGTGTATGCTAAAGGAATTTTTTTGGAATATTCAACTGTTGTCACTATTTGGAAGTAATTCAAATGCATCTTCCCTAATTTAAATTAAATACTCTCGCCGAAATACAAACATGTTCAACCATTTCACCCTACTAAATATTTGAACATTATAGAAAATTTATCAAAAATGCTCACACAAAATGCTACCTATTCATAAAAAAAACATGTTTGAACATTAGAATTTAGCCAACATTTTGTTGAACAAAAAAATATATATATATTTAAAAAAAAATCACCAACGCCACGCCAAATTCAACTAGTCTAATCTGTTGGCAGAACGACTGCCTTTACTTAAAAAATTAGCTGCTGCCAACTACGAGTTGAGTGGCAAATGAACGAATCTGTCTGTAGTTGCTCTTCAGTAGTACACATTATGCCGGAAATTCAATCCTGCTCCCAAGCTCACCAGCTCCTGCTTTTTTGCACGAAAATAAAAAAAATAGTAAAACTTCATGAACAAATATGAAAAAAATTGGAGACACACGCATACAAGTTTTTCACACCCGTGAATTTTTTCGTAATGAAAAGACATACCCTGCGATCTGTGTAAAAAAGAACAAATCAGCTTTTTCAAAAATGTGTTTTTAGATCTATTTTGACACACTCACTTTGTCTTTTTTGTGCAGAGCACAGGCGATGTCTTTTCATTCCGAAAAAATTCACGGGTGTGAACAACTTGTATGCGTGTGTCTCCAATTTTTTTCAGATTTTTTTCATAAAGTTTTACTATTTTTTTATTTTCACCGAAGTAAGCAGGAGCTGGTGAGCCCGGGAGCAGAAACGCCGCTCCCACATTATGCTGGCTTCCAAATGTACTAGACGAAGCATCGCGCTTCACCGCGCCGGCGGTTTTCCGTCCCGCCTGGTTGGCAGTTTTTTTTTTGTTATTTCTTTGTTGGTCAACATGTTTGACTGGCAGGTGTGGTGAGCTTCACCTCACCACCACATCGCGTTTCGGCAGCGTGTGATAGCAGTGGTGGATTTACATATGTTTTTAAACATGAACTATCCTTTATAACACATAGTTTTTATGACACCTATGAATACAGAGCTTATAAATGTCGCAATTAAAGGTAAAGTAAAATTCCATTTGGTCGAGTTGGAAATCGATTCGCTAACACAAAATTAGATGAGCATAATCTAAACCTGCAAAGAGAATGCAGGCCACTTTTCTGAACTTCTGATATAACTTGTTAAACAAATGGTGGCTCCTCGTTTGGACTTCTATTAATTTAAATTATTTCTATTATTCTGTAGCATAACATACCTTCTGTAGCTGGGAATATGACTGAATAATTGATAAAAAATGTGAAAAGCAAATAGAGTTCCCAAAACATTGAGGACTCGAATGTACTCTAGTACACAACAGAAGAGCCATATTATATTATTATTTTAAAAACTAAATCACTATTTCTATAGCCATCAGATTCACGTACCTAACCCATAACAATCCTCAATAATAGTACCATCAATGGTTTAGCTAACTCTAACTAAATTTCCTCTCACTGTTCAAGACGGAAAGGACAAAGG
This sequence comes from Puccinellia tenuiflora, assembly GCA_012064385.1. Lineage (NCBI taxonomy): Eukaryota > Viridiplantae > Streptophyta > Magnoliopsida > Poales > Poaceae > Puccinellia > Puccinellia tenuiflora. The sequence continues at coordinate 96,458 of QRDG01001230.1, read as the reverse complement.
AGGAGTTCTTACTTTTGTGTTCCCCATCAGTTGTTCACATCAAGGTCTAATAGTCAGCTGTAGCAAATCGGTAAATCAAACAAAAAATAAAGAAGGGGCAATGGTTAAGATGAGAAGGCGGTCAGGGGAGGAGAGGCCCTACTCGGCGGCGAGAGTGAGCGCCGTCGCGGACGTGTTGTGCCCGCTCATCTTCCTCTCCACCATCTGCTCAGCGCACTGTACCGCCACCAGGTATGGGGAAGGAGAGGATGGAGCGGGGCATAAATGAAGACCTTTGGAGTGGCTCGCTGGACACCACCGTAGTCAACCATGGCGGGGAGATTGGGGTGAGAGAAGAGACGGCTAGGTCAACGGACTGTGAAATCCGGTCAGTTAGTTTCCTTCTTTTCACCGTCAAATGACGCAGCCGCTGCCATGTGGGCCGAAGTCGACAGCTGAAAAGACGGAACAGATGCCGCTCATGGTAACAAAAATGCTGTGAACCAGACTCCATTGACTATTCAGATGGATTGCATACGGACATACAACGGATGGAAATCCTTGCGGCAGGAATGACCTCAAGAGGCGGGTCATTCACCAAGTGTAAAGCTTTAGATAATTAATATGGCAAAATCTCAGCTTGGTAGCCGATTATCCTTGTTTCCCTTGAGTAAAGTAGCATTACAAACACATTGATCTCCTTACACCTCATATCCACTTCCTTATCGCAAAAATAGACGTCATACGAGATTTTTGGACAAAGGGCATACAGCCCCCCCCCCCCCCCCCCCCGTTTTGTCATTTGGAGATGAGTAAACTCCTTCTAAAGCTCTAGAAACAACTTCAGGATGTTCCATCCCACAGAAACATGCAAAAGGAGAAAAATGAGAAGAAAATATGATTTAATATGCACTCCACACTTTGCTCTTGATTGCATTATCATTCCTTATTGTTAGCACCCGTTTTTGACAGGTCCCGGGTTCAAGCTCACTCAAGAAAAGGAAGACCCGACAGAAGTTAACCCGGCGGGAGTTAACCCGGTTTTGGTCAGAAACCGGGTCACAGGTTCAAGCTCACTCGGAACATGGACGACTCGGAGAGGACCTGGGATGACGACCCGGCAGGAGTTAACTCGGCAGGCAGAACCCGGCTTACTCGGGACCCGGTGCAGGTTAAACTCGAAACTTCTTGAAGATTCCACAAGCTGCGCCAGAGATGCGGGACGCGAGGTGACTTGATGCTTGCCAAGCCCAAGACAGAGGTCGGTGGCGCCAGAAGGAGTTCGGGATCAACCCGGAAGAGCAAGAGGTAGCTTTCCAAATTGACGCCGGAGACGACACTTGCAGTCCAGATCCTACACGACGCCGGCCAGGAATCCTACCTAGTTTAGAAGTAGAAACCGACCTATGCTATGAGTTGTAATCCTTGTAGAAGTACAATGCTTGTACGGGAAAGTCCAGCCGCATCGCTATATATATGTAGGAGGTGACGGACGATTGAAATTAAGCAAACAATCGACAATCAATACAAACCCTACTTTTACCCTCAAACACTTGTTCCTGCTTCCGTTGTTAGGCGAGTTCGAAAGAGTTCATTGAATATCGACAATCGAGTTGAGAGCGGTCCAATCCGGCTTAACTCTGCCAATTGTCGCCGACATCCTCCGATGGGATCCCTCCCCGAGGTGCTGGGGCATCTGGCTTGAAAAGAACCGACTTGCTGTCTTGCGTATCGTGCTGCAGGTCGGTCTCCCGTGGGGCGAGTTGCGGAGTATCTCCCCCGGCACCGCGGATACACGAGGACGTGTTCGTGTGATGTGTTTTAATCGCAACACTTATTGCCTCTCTGCTTTCCATGTAGCTCCAGATCAGATTCTATCGCAAAACATAATATAGTTGTAAATGAGATAACCGTAAATCAAGTTGATCATGTAGTTCATTTTTTTTTGATAAAGGGATTTTCATTTCAATGTATCAACGATACAAAGTATGACACACCCGGCCTCTGCATAACAAGATGCACACAACCCAACCACAGACCAGAAAATAAAAAAGCAAAGCTACACAAACGATTACAAGCATATCTTTAAGCGCCTATGTAGAAGGAGGCCCAATCCGAAGAATATTAGGTCATCCATGTTGGGAAAAAATATCCCTCGCCGTTTGCTCCATTCGTGCAGACGCCTCCATAAAAAGGTCTCGAAATTCCACACGTTGCAATGTGGACCACAAACGAAGCAAACCTGTGCTTCGGTATAATACCTGCATAAGAGAGAAATTTTTGTCATTAAACACTTTGTCATTTCTACACAGCCAGAGCGACCATATAACGGCTAATGCTCCCACCCTAATAATAGTTCTATCCCTCTTATCAATTCCATGTAGCCAATCGCCAAAGATATTTGCGACTGAACATGGTGGACGTAAGGTAGATGCTATTTGGATGGCTGACCATATAGAACGGGCAACTCTGCACTGGAAGAGCAAATGTGTGATTGTTTCCTCCTGAGGACAAAAAACACATTTCGAACTCCCATGCCAGTTGCACTTAATAAGGTTATCCTTGGTTTGGATCACCCCTTTTCGAAGATACCACGCAAATTTTTTCAATTTTAGTGGTATCTTCATCTTCCAAATTTTCTTATTGCTATTGACTGGAATGTCTGAATGGATCAATGCTCTATACATGGAATCTACTGAGAATTTACCATTCACGTTAAGATTCCATCTAAACTCATCTGGACCTTGTGATAGCTACACCATAGCAAGCCGCCCCAATAAGGCATTCCACATCCCAAGTCTCTGATCAAGAAGAGTTCTTCTGAACGTCATATTAGGAGGCGAGGACTGCATAACTACAGCCAACGTTTCACTTTTATGACGTACAACATTATATAGAGCTGGATATTGTTCCCGGAGGGTGGTATTACCTAACCACTTATCCTCCCAAAAACGAATTTCCGTTCCATCCCGTATATTAAAGGTACCAAAGCGAAAGAAATCTTTCTTAGTCGCCATGAGCCCCGCCAAAAAATGTGAATCCCCGGGTTTCCAATATACCTGGGACAGCGCTTTTGAGCCAATTTACTTTCTCCTGAGAATAGTCTGCCATACCCCTTCCTCGGTTAGTAGCTTAAACAGCCACTTACCAAGTAGAGCCGAGTTCTTGATCTTTAGATCACAAACACCCAACCCACCTTGGTCCTTAGGACGGCAAACAACATCCCAACGAGCCAGTCGAAATTTCTTTTTTTCACTATCTCCTTGCCAAAAGAATCTCGACCGAAAATAATCCATCTTTCGTAAGACGCCTTTTGGCAGTTGGAAGAATGATATCATATACAGTACCATATTACTCAGGACTGAATTGATAAGCACCAATCTTCCACCTAGAGATAATAACTTCCCTTTCCAACTGCTTAGACGCGCTTGCAGACGATCTTCGACTTGCTTCCATTCAGCAATTGTCAACCTCCGATAATGTATTGGGATTCCCAAATACATAATCGGAAACTGACCCTGTGCACAACCGAATAATTTGGCATATTGCGTAGTTGCTTCCTGTGCCTCGCCAAAGCAAAACAATTCACTTTTATGGAAATTAATCTTCAGCCCAGATAATTGCTCAAATGCTGACAGTATTAACGTCAGATTTGTGGCTTTTTCTAGGTCATGATCCATAAAAATAATTGTATCGTCTGCGTATTGAAGGATTGAAAGTCCACCATCCACCAGATGCGGGACCACTCCCTCAAATTGTCCAGCAGCCTTTGCACGCTCAATCATGACCGCCAACATATCCGCCACTATATTAAATGGTATAGGCGAAAGGGGGTCACCTTGTCTCAGTCCTTTTTTTCTGGAAGTAATGGCAGTCTCATCATTGACTTTAATTGCCACACTACCGCCAGAAACAAAATCCCGGACCCAAGCACACCATTCCTCAGAAAAACCTTTCATACGCAAGGTTTGCTGAAGGAAATCCCAGTTCACTTTATCATAGGCTTTCTCAAAGTCAATTTTTAAAATGACACCATTGAGCTTTTTCCTATGCATCTCGTGAACCGTCTCATGAAAAATAGCCACCCCATCGAGGATATTCCTCCCTTGCATAAAAGCCGTCTGGGTTGGCCTAACTACATGATCCGCCACGGAGTTTAACCTTAAGGTTGCAGTTTTAGTGAATATCTTGAAACTAACATTAAGAAGACAGATAGGTCTATATTGTTTTATCCTCTCTGCATTCGTAATCTTAGGTAACAAGATAATCTCCCCAAAATTAAGGCGGAATAATTCCAGATTCCTACCATGTATACATCCGAATAACTCCAACAGGTCCGACTTGATGACATCCCAAAAATGCTGATAGAATTCAACAGGGAAACCGTCAGGACCTGGTTCCTTATTATGTTGCATCAAAAAAACTGCTTTTCTAACCTCCTCCTCTGTAAAGTGAGATGTTAGGAAAGCATTCTCTTCTTCTGAAACTTGAGGAATATCGTCTACTCGGGACTCATCAAGGGAGAAAGTCCCTGCCTCTGGCTCCCCAAACAGTCCTTTATAGTATTCTGTGATATACCTTGTCAGATCGCCTTGTCCCTCGATCACACCCTCATCCTGATGTAAGGAGTGGATAACATTCTTTCTGTGTCTGCCATTAGCAACACTGTGAAAGTATCTTGTATTTGAGTCCCCTTCTAGCAGGAATTGGGCTTTAGACCTTTGGTACCATTTAATTTCCTCTTCCCGCAAAAGACATGCCAGCTGTGAGTTCGACTGACTTTTAAGTTCAATCTCCTCTTGCGACAACGGCCGTCCAATAGCGATTCCATCGAGGTCATCAATAATTGCTGACAGACGAACTTTTTCTTTTTTCAGTATACCAGTAGTATGTCTCGCCCACCCACGTAGGAATGTCGCAAATTGCGTATTCTGTTATTCCATCTCTGGATTGGCGTCCTACCGGCGACTGGTTTCAGCCAAATCTCTTTCACCAGGTCATCGAAACCATCACGAAGCAACCATCCCAGCTCAAATTTAAACTGATGGTGCATCTGCGGCCTCCGCGTACCAGTTGATAGAAGAAGTGGCGCATGATCAGACAGCGACTCAATACGTTCCAGAGCATGTACAGATACCAAAGGATATTTTGATTCCCAGTTAGTATCCATCAGTACGCGATCTAGTTTTTCGTATGTTGGTTCCGGTAAACTGTTCGCCCAAGTGAACTGTCTACCGGACATATGGATTTCTTTCAAATCCAAACTGTCAATAATAGCGTTGAACAGAAAGGTCCAATGGCTGTCAAACCGACCTCTACTCTTCTCATGAGGAAATCTTAGCATGTTGAAGTCCCCTCCTATTAAAATAGGATACGGGTTATCTCTAGCCAGATTAACCAACTCACGAAGAAAAACAGTCTTACCATCCTCCTGGGCTGCACCATACACTAAGACTAACGACCAGATAAAATTATCGGTTTTATTGCGAAGGTGAAACTTCATATAGAAATCACCCCCCATAACATCCAATGCCTCCATAGTGTTAGTTCTTACGCCTAGTAGCATGCCACCCGATCTACCACGTGGAGGGCGAGAATGCCAAGTAAACTCCAAACCACCAGATTGGCGATTCAAAAGAGTATCTGGAAAGTCCCGCCTACCCGTTTCAGAAACAGCCAAAAAATCCAAGTTATGATCATTGACACATTGAGCGATATGTAAATGTTTATCCAAGTCACCAAGACCTGTGCTATTCATAAAAATACCATTCATTTAGAAAACTTTGGATTTTTTGACCCTTCCTATTAGCCTTTTTAGAGTTAGAGCCCTTAGACCTCCGACCAGTAACATCATGTAGTTCATGATAATTCCAATCAATTATCTACCTGAGATCCTGAAAACTCTCGGTTATTTCTTAATGTGTCAAACAAAAACGCACAAGGCCATATTAATATTGCCAATCGTAAAAAAATATTGATAGGGACGCATTTCTTGATAGGGATTTTTTTACAAAGCAGCATTATTAGAGAGAGTCATTTCATTAACAGTCACCGGTAGAATCGCCGTACAAATTCTTGGTTACATCAGCGGGGGTAATTCTCCATCCAAACATGTAGGTAAATGGTAACCTATTGGCTCAGTAGCTCCCTCCACTAGCTGACAGAACATGGGCAGTGTTATTGCACGCTCTGCTGTCGTAAACAATCTTCGACTCAATGAAACTCATACGAAGCCGGTACTTGATTTCTCTGAACATAGCTGCCAAGGTGCTGTATCATAGTCTGGTGTTGAAGTAGCTCGTACGTTGGAGGGCTCTTTTGGGTGCCGGACAGAAAAAACGGCCACACCAGCGGTCGTAAAGTTCTCATCCGGCACAAAATCTGTCCTACCGCTTCTCGTCGCTTCCCATCTTGTTTTCCCGCCGAGCTGGCTGGCTATAAGAACCTCGCCCCATCTCGTTGTGCTCACACCTCCGTAGAGAACACAAACACACCGCCTCCCCACCAACCAAGATGACACGCACCCTCCTATGGGCCACCCTCACCCAGACGGCGCAACGTCGTTTCCCGGCGGAGCAGGGAGCTCCTCCTCCTCCTCCGTCGGAAAATGACGACGATGACGTGGACTTCGAGTGGGAGGAGGAGGGTGACGAGGACCCTTTGGAGGAGCCGGTGATGGTGCCGAAGGAGGAGGAGGATCCGGAGGAGGAGGAGCAGCACGAGCAGGAGCCGGAACCACCGCTCTGGCCGGAGCAGCATGCGGCGTACTGCTCCTTCGTCATGTGGCGCGAGGAGGGCGGGCGCCTGATGGTGGATATTGATAAGTTGGGTGGTGCCCCAAGCGAAGGCGGAATTGTAGCTAGTAGCAGTTTTCCCTCGTTTAACGAACCGAGGTTTATCGAACCAGTAGAACTTTGAAATCAACAACGAGGTGAATGTTGAAGATCTCTGGCGCTTAACCTTCAACAGACGTGGACCTGCACACACTCAACCAAAATACTTTGCCCCCAACGGCGGAAAGGTTGTCAATCTTTCCGGTCTCGCAGAAAACAAAGCGGTTAATTGTATGATGAAATAGATAAAATATGAAAAGTGACCAGAGCAATAATGATGATTAAAAACAAGTAAATGAGGTTGAAAACAATGTAAAAAATGGACCGGGGGTCATGGGTTCACTAGTGGAGTCTCTCAAGTAAATAAAATATGCATGTGATGGGTGAATGAATTACAGCTAGGCAATTGACAAGATCATGACACAAACCCAATTTAGCTATGAAAAAAAGGACATGATAATATTTATGGAGGCATCACGACAAGGAACAAAGACCATTGAGTCCAACTGCGTCTTTGTCTAAAAAGTCCACCGTGGGATCGCTATCCAGCCTGTCACCCAACGGTATTAAGTTGCAAGCAACAGACAATTGCATTAAGTAAAGTGCATGAAGTAAGCAGTACTAATATCAAAAGAGACATTAACACCGCTGTTTTACCCTTAGTAGCAACAGCACACCCTCGCCCTTAGACGTTTCTGTCACTCGTGCCCAGGAACAAAAGGGGCATGAACCCACTATCTAGCATAAATACCCTCTCTTGGAGATAGACACAATCACTTGGCCAAAGTAACTACGCACATCGGAGAGCATACAAGAACATAAATTACTCATATAAGAATCATGCACAATCTGAACATAACTTCATAATTCATCGGATCCCAGCAAACATATCACATAACATTACAATAATCGATCTTGATCATGTTAGACAGCTCACAAGATCATAAGACATGAAGCACAAAAAAGAGAGACTACCAACTAGCTACTGCCATGGACCCATAGTCCACGGTGAGACTACTCACAAATCATCCCGGAGGAAGGCATGGCGATGAAGAGACCTTCGGGATCGATCTCCCCTCCGGCAGAGTGCCGGGATCAGCTTCAGATTGGACCCCGAACTAGGGTTTTCGGTGACGGCGCGTCGGGGTCGAGTTTCTGGAAAATAATGGCCGCCTTGACGTTTTTAGGGTTTTAGGCAATTTATAGGCATCAGAGGGCCGCGAGGTGAGGTCCCACGGGCAGGGGCGGGCCCCACTCGCGGGTCACCCCTAGGCCGCGGCAGGGGGCCACCTCTGCCCTGTGGGCCTCCCCTCCGGCTCTCCTTCAGACTGGTACTTCGTCGTGGCGTATAAAAAATCCTCAAAAATTTCCAGCACGTTCCGATAATATTTCCAGAAGTAAATTTCTGAAACAAAACGACAGCAAAAACAGGAAACTGGCACTGGGCATCTTGTCAATAGGTTAGTCCGACAAAATGCTTAAAAATGGTATAAATGACAGTAAAAACATGTGACAATATCACAAAACTAGCATGGATCACTCAAAAATTATAGATACGTCGAAGACGTATCAGCGCTGCAAAATTCGGGACTTCGTCATGGCCGCGAACGATGCGGCGGAGGAGCGTGCCAAGGAGCTGTCGCTCCAGTCATTCGTCGAGGACGAGTGCACCCGTTCCTTCGCCAAAGCCCAGTGGTGCACGAGGAGCTGAACACGACGAGGGCACTCGCTCACTGCCGCCTGGTGGATGACGCCTTCCGCAGGCGGCCGAAGCGTGGGAGATGGAGATGCTGAGCCAGGAGGCCGCGGCGCAGTACGCGCGGGAGAAGCGGTCGTTCACGGAGAAGTTTGGTGATTTAGCATCACCAAACTGGGCATGGACGAGGCTAGATTTCTAACAACCGAACAGGGGTCAGTTGGCTCCGAGCTCTAACAAGGACATTAGTTTTTGTTCAACCTAGTAAAAAATAAAATTTTGATGTTCATCATCATCATCATCTGAAACAAATATACTAATCCATCACTAAAATAAAATTTGCTTGCAAAATCTACTGTATAGCATCACTAGATGCGAGGATGTGGAAGGGAGAGAAGAGGGAGGAGGAGGTTTTGCTCACCAATGATTTACAGTACCAAGCCATCGCCGGAGGGAGAGCAGGGTCGTCGATCTCGCGCAAAGACCTCGTCAGTGTGGTGAAGGTAAGAAAATCAACCCGAGGAAGAGATGCAAAAGCAGGAGGGGATAACCTTGCTCGCAGACCACCGTCGCCTTGCCGGAGGGGAGAGGAGCTTGGACGGAGGTGGAGTAAGTTTCAATGGAGGCGGAGTAGAGCTCGGTAGAAGGAGGAGGACCTTGGAGCTGAAGCGCTCGCGAGGTGGGGCTAGGCTCGCTCCGGTCACTAGATGAAGCGCTCGAGAGGTGGGGCTAGGCTCACTCTAGTCGCCGGAGGAGAAGCGCTCGTGATGGGGGGATACTTTATAGGTAGGCCCATGGACCCGGAAAGTATACCCGCCAAGACCAAGAAGGACAAAGCCGATTCGTGCATCAAGTTGCATGGGCTGGGTTGGAGACAAGCCGACCAAGGCCCATGACGGAAAAGGGACCCGCCAGGAAGGAGTCCAAGTACAACCCGGAGCTTTAACTTGGAAGGCCAAGACGTAGAGTAGGACTCCATGTTCAAGTATGACTCGGTGTAAGTTGTAAGTCCAGGGACCCGGCCACCTTTATAAGCGGGGTCCTGGACCTTAGATCGAGAGGGCCTAAGCAATTCATAGTCGCCGACTCCCCAGAGAGGAGCCGGAGCCTTGTAATCGAGAATCCACCCAATCAATAAAGAGAAGCAGGAAGTAGGTCTTTACCTCGATAAAGAGGGGCCGAACCTGGGTAAATCTGTGTCCCTTGGCGAGATTAACCTCTCCTACGTACTTCGTTCACCAATGGCCCCAGAACTCACCTTCCCAGAGGAAGGACTTGCCGTGACAACCCCACGACAGTTGGCGCCCACCGTGGGGCAGGTGATGAGAGGAGTCGAGATCGTGGGAGCTGCACGCCGGGCCATGGAGAAACTCGCCATCGGGAGAGTCTACACTGATGAGCACGAAGAAACCGAGATCGATGACTCCGGCTGGACTCCAGAGATGGAGGAAGTCAACGAGGGTTATCAGCTTGTCTTTGGAGGGATCAACGTATTTGTCGGCATGGTTTGCGTGTCAGGACTTCGTGCTAACTCGGCGGAATCAGTATCAGAGCCTACAGTTGTTGTCGAGTCCGACGGCGAGGAGTCGATCGGCACATCAGAAGTCGGCATCATCGCCGAGCCAGAGAAACAACTTGCTGTCAACCATGAAGAGGAGTCGCTGGCGGAGCCATGTATGGAGCCAAATTACGACGCCGATTCAGAGTCTATCTTGCCCTTGTTCGAGGATCGGCTTGGGTATGGAATTGAGGAGGAAGATTATGTGGAGTCGCCAGTACGCACCCGCGTCGTTGGAGTCTATATGTCTGGAAACGGCGGAAATCAGTTTGATCCAAGTCTACTGACAAAGGAAATCAATGCAAGCAATGCAGCAGAGCGGGCGGCTGAGTTAGCCAGTGCTCGTGCTGTGTTAGAGAGGCAGCTAGCGGAAATCACAGAAGCAAATCGTAGATTGGCGGAAGAGCGGGCCCGGGTCCAAACTGAGGCCCAGGTTGTGCGGAGTCGCCAGGAAGAACTTATCTCAATTCAGCATCGCAGAGCGAGGAGTCGTCTGCGTAGCGGAGTCATTGTCAATCCAACTGCTTTGTTCAACACACCCAATGGTCCAGGCGCAGGAGCCGGGCTAGGGAGTTCATCAGCTGCAGGAGGCGGCGCAGGAGGAGGAGCAACACCACCACCACCACCACCTCCAGAAGGACCCGGTGGCAACGGTACCAACGGACCGCCACCTGAAGGAGGAGTCGGAGGAGGATCAACAGGTGGTATGGGACCTCCACCTGGCAGGTTTCGTACTCCAGAGGGGCATTACTCTAACCCAATGGACAACGCTTATGCGGCAACTATGAGACTAGAGAACATTGAGATACCAGAAGGACCAGCGGGACAGGAGACCCGCCGTGCTATTGAGATGCTAAAGACAGCAATGACTCAGCAAGCTCTTTATCCAGCATTTCCAGATGCAAGTAGGCTGCACTCGACACCGTTCAACTCTGGTACGAGAAGTCGGCATGACGAGTCTCACCCGGCCAACTCTACAAGCGCAAGGCGCCGTGAACAAGAGAGGAACAGGGCAAACATACCAACTGCCTCACGAGCTCAGCTGGTGGTTGATGAAGTGAGACAGCGATGAGAGAGGGAGGCAGCCAGGGCTCGGGAGGCTGAGAGGGACAGAGCCCTAGCTGGTGCAGATAACCAGCCTCAGCCAACCCGGGCACACACAGAGGTGACTTTTCCTGGTACCTCTCCTTCACTAACAGGACCAGAGTGCCTGTCAGATACCATCAGGTCCGAGTCCTTCCCCAGCGACTTCAAGGAGCCGCGCAAAGTCCCCAATTACGAGCCCAACATGGACCCGACTTCTTGGTTGGGCACATATGAGATGGCGATGAGTATCCGCAATGCCACAGGTAATCTGTGTGCTAAATTCATGTACCTTATGATGGAGGGAGCAGCCAAGGTTTGGATGCGCAACTTGCCTCCTAGATCAATCAACTCTTGGGAGCAGTTGAAGTCGGCTTTCATACAGAACTTCCAGGGAACATGCAAAAAGCTTAGTACCATAGAGGACTTGGAGCGGTGTGTTCATAGAAAGGGCGAGTCTGCAAGGCATTGGATGAAGCGGGTGTCGGAGATCATCAACTCATCGCAAGGACTCCCAACAATTTCAGTGCTAATGGCAATGGAGAGAAATTGCACCTACAATCCCTTAAGCTAGAAGCTGGGTCGTATGAAGGAGAGCCTGAATCAAGGTATTCCCCTTACGATCGGCGAAATCATGGCAGGTGCTAATAAGCATGCAGCCACAGACAAAACAAAGGATCAGGAGGAAGGGCCTAAAGGACATGGTGGCAACGGTCAGAACCAGAACCAAAATCAGAATCAGAACCAGGGAGGTAACAAACGGCCATATGGAGACAACTCTGACCTGGTAGCTAACACAAACACTGGGGTCAGGCGCAAGGACAACAATTCTCAAGGGTACCAGGGGCGTAGGCCAACCACAGAGGAGGTTTTGGCGAGTCCATGCCCTAAACACGCCAGAAACGGGAAGTGTGGTCATACCTTGGGACAGTGTGTGGATCTGCAGCGTGCCAGGTTCCCAGGACCAGGAAATAGAGGCAACAACAATGGATATAGAGGAAACAATGGTGATGGAGGACCCGGAAACCACGGTGGAGGAGCCGGCAATAACCCTAACCAGCCCCAAGGAGGAGGTAGCCAACAGGGTGGGTTCCAGCAGAACCCGAAGCAGCTTCATGATGACAATGGGCAGTATTATGTCACAACTCGGCCACAGAACTCGAGTCGTGGCAATTACCATGTCTTTACAACAAGCACGTCCAAGCGTGCCAAGAAATTAAAGGTTAGAGCTGTCAATGCAGTGGAGCCGGCAATCCCACAGTGGCTCAGGTGGTCAGAGCAAACCATCACATGGAGTCGGGCAGATCATCCACCAAGAGTCGACGACCCAGGGCAGCTTGCCTTGGTGGTGGCACCTCAAGTTGGGGGCTATACATTGAACAAAGTGCTCATGGATGGTGGAAGTAGTATCAACATCTTATATTATGACACATTCAAGAGGATGCAGCTGCAAGATAGGCAGCTAATACCCACTGAGACAGTTTTTCATGGAATCGCACCAGGGAAGTCAGCCAAGCCAATCGGTAAGATTTATCTTGAGGTTGCTTTTGGCACAGTGGAGAATTTTCGTTCAGAGATTATGCCTTTTGAGGTAGTGGATCTCAAGAGTCCATACCATGCTCTCTTTGGTCGACCAGCATACTTTAAGTTTATGGCCAGACCATGCTATGTTTACTTGAAGCTCAAGATGCCAGGTCCAGCAGGAGTCATTATAGTCAATGGCAGCAGACAGATGGCATTGGAGTGTGAACTAGGAGATGCAGCTATGGCCGAGACAGCTTGTGCTCAAGAGGAGCTGAAATTTTACAAGGCGAACGTGGATCCGGAGGACAACTCGGTCCTCAAGAAGCCGGCCACAGAGGAGAAGATGAAATTCAAGTCAGCTCAGGACACAAAGCAAGTCGACTTTACCCCTAGTGATTCTTCCAAGAAGTTCACCATTGGGGCACACCTCTCTGATAAATAGGAAAGCGCGCTCGTCGAGTTCATCCGTGAGAACCGGGACGTCTTTGCATGGAAGCCATCGGACATGCCAGGATTCCCGAGAGAACTCGCCGAGCACAGCTTACACGTTAACCCTAATGCAAGACCAGTTAAGCAAGGTCTGCGCAAGTTTCATGATGACAGGAGGAAAGCCATTGGAGAAGAGGTGGCTCGGCTCCTCGCAGCCGAGTTCATCAAGGAAGTCTTTCACCCATAGTGGGTAGCCAATCCAGTGCTAGTGCCGAAGAAAACAGTAGAGTTGCGGATGTGCATCGACTTCACGGGTCTCAACAAGCATTGCCCTAAGGACCCGTTTGCGTTGCCTCGTATTGACCAGATAATTGACTCCACAGCGGGGTCAGAGTTACTTTGTTTCCTGGATGCCTATTCAGGGTACCATCAGATCAGACTCAACATAGAGGATGAGCTGAAGACGTCTTTCATCACGCCCTTTGGAGCATTTTGCTATACGACAATTCCCTTTGGACTCAAGAACGCAGGAGCTACATATCAGAGGTGTATCCAGAATTGTTTCAAAAAATAGATTGGAAGGAATATTCATGCTTATGTGGATGACGTAGTTGTCAAATCTCAAAAAGCCGACTCTCTGATAGTAGACCTGACAGAAACCTTTGATAACCTGCGTAAGTACAAGGTGAAGCTCAACCCAACCAAATGTGTTTTTGGAGTCCCTGCAGGCAAACTCCTAGGCTTCATCGTTTCAGAGAGAGGCATTGAAGCAAACCTAGAGAAAATTAAGGCTATTCACAACCTGTAGAAGCCAACGGACATTCAGAAACTCTCTGGTTGTGTAGCAGCTTTAAGCAGATTCATCTCAATACTCGAAGAGAAGGCGGGTCCTCTCTACCGACTCCTAAAGAAGTCAGACAAATTCCTATGGGACAAAGAAGCCGACGATGCTTTTGAGGGCTTGAAGAAAACCCTATCATCAGCACCAGTACTTGCAGCTCCTACAGATAAGGTGACGAGGTTATGACTCGGAAAATCCCTGGGTCGAGTACCCCGGGTTGATTGAGGGGGAGAGAGATGAGCGCTGGTGATCACGACGGCTAACAGGCGAGGCGTTTACCCAGGTTCAGGCTCCCGGAGGATAACACCCTACTTCCTGCTTATCTCGTATTGATGTGGAGCGTGGCTACAATGGCGAGATGGCAATCTCGCTAGGGTTTGAGATGGCGGCTATGGGCGTGAGCGTATGTGTACGTTCTCCCCTAGACGAGGGACCCTCCTAGCCTTTATATGATAGACTAGGTCTCGGGTGAACGGTGCCGATGGCACTTACAGGATGAACGAAGCTGATGACCTAACGTGGACTATCTTGGGCCGCACGTCGTCCTCCTTGGGCCTTCCTTGAGCCCTCGCCATAGGGTTGATGGACTTGGCGTGACCCAGGTATCACCACCGTGGGGTAGTCAAAGAGTAACCCCACGACAGTAGCCCCCGAGTGCTTAGTCAAATCGCAGAGTCGGGTAAAGGACTCCTTCCTTCTGGGCACGCCACCAGGTTCCTGAAAGGAACGAATAAAATGGTCGACTCCGGCCTTTTAGGGCTTATGGAGGATTCCTTAGTCGAAACATCGACTGCAGGGCAGAAACTGCGAGTATTGCTTTGGTCGGTGATTTTTCAACTACGATTGTTCTGAGTCATTCGGGAGCGCGAACTGCGCTCCCGATGGGAGTAGCCCCTGAGATAAAGCTGAATTGCTTGCAATTGAGGTTAAACTCAATTTTTCTTCAGTCGAAAAGCCCGCTCCCGATGGGAGTGAAGAAGGGACTCGAATTGATGGAGTCGCAACTTGCTTTGCGTGACTTACTTTGTACTCGGCCGGTTTGGCTTACTGCTTAAATTTTGCTCAGCTCGTGGAGCTTACTGTATTTCTTTTGCACTCGAATGGACTTGTCGAGTCTACTCAGCTCTTAGAGCTTACTGTATCTTTGCTGCACTCGAATGAACTGTCCGGGTGCTCCATCAGCCCATTGGCTTACTTGCTACGCCTCCACAGGTGACATCAGTGCTGACATTTTCGGCGCACTCTGCGTCCGATGGGACATGACAGGGTGGTCCCAGTGTCAGTATTTGACTGATTTGACCGCTGGGCGTGAAAATTTCGCGGCGTGATGATGGCGCCTCGATTTCCGCGCGTAGTGGGCGGCGTGGGCGGCGACGGTTGGCATCTCTGCGCGACACGTGGTCGGCCAGATGGGGTTTTGGAAAGCGGTTTCGTGGGGAACGGCTAGGTTGAACTGACCCCGCGGTATATAATTTTCACCGCGCGGTGGGGAGCAGTTCAATCCATCCCCATTTCGCCGTCGTCTCCACTGCTCTCTCTTCCATTGCTTCTCCTCTGCTAGATTCCTCCACATCCTCCATGAGCAAGGCTGCGATGAAGAGGGGAAAGTCTGCCGCCGGCGCCGTCGCCGCCACCGAGGCTAGCGTGATGAAGAAGCCCGACGGCGACTGGACGAATTCGTCGGTGAAGAAGGCCGATCTCGAGGCCCTCCGCGCGCAGGGACTGCTACCGCCGGCGGACCAGGCGGCGGTGCGCGCTCCAGGGAAGGAGGTATTTCCTGCCCCTCACGAGGGGGAACGCGTGTGCTTCGTGGATTTTCTTCCACGGGGTTTCGGGTTCCCCCTCCACGATTTCGTTCGTGGGCTCCTATATGCTTATGGGATTCAGATCCATGATCTGACTCCCAATAGCGTCTTGAGCATCGCGAGCTTTATCGTGCTCTGCGAGTGCTTCCTGGGGGTCGCACCCCACTGGCTGTTGTGGAAGTCGCTGTTCCTCGTCAGGAGGAACGTGGGGAAGAGCGGGCAAGTGTACCCAGTGGGCGGCTTCGGCATCCAGGTGCGTGGCGACACCGCCTACTTCCAGATGAAGAAATCCGACTCCGTCCAAGGCTGGCGGAAGAAGTGGTTCTACATCAGGTGCGACCAGGAGGGGCTTCCCAACTTCGCGGCTGATCGCGCGTTGCGGAAGACGAACGCGTGGGCGCACCCACTGTCGAAGGAGGACAGGGAGGCGACCAAGCCTTTGCTGATGCTCCTTCGTGGCCTTCTGAAGAGCCTTGGGCGTGAGACAGGTGGAGTGCACCATATTGCCACCTTCTACAGGCTTCGAGTGCAGCCGCTCCGCAGTCGCGTCCAACCAATGTGGGTGCGTGAAGGTGGCGATGAGCTCAATGATGACGAAGTCGAGTCGAAGGTGAGGAGCATCACCAGCCTCCGAGCCGCGGACCCGTGCAACGTCAAGTGCCCAGTCGAGCCGTATGGTCCTAACAACCCTGTGCCTGAGGTAAGCTTCCTTTTATTTTGCTTCTGTCTTGTATGTTCTGTCGAAATCTTCTTTTGTCTGACCCGAATTTTTGACAGGGTCGTTCCAGCTTTGTCAGCCTTCCTCCGTTGATGGAGAATGGACCTCATGAAGAGGCAGAGTTCCCTGAGGATGAAGAGGTTGACGACGATGAAGTTCCCTCTGCCACTTCTCGGAGTGAAACCTTGGAGGAGGATGACGAGGATGAGGAGCCGCTGCTGAAGCGGCAGAAGCGAAAGAGTGGCGAGTCTGCTTCGGCTTCGTCACCCGCAAAGCAGGTGGAGTTGGAGAACGTGGACGAGGCGAGCGGGTCATCTTCAGGCGCGAGGCGCACGGATGGCCCGACGGAACCTCTGTTCGTGCCTCCTCTCGAGTCTGTGCCACCAACTGAGTTTGCGAGGATGCCCTCCATCTCCCTGGGGAGTGAAGATGGTGTGGATGTCACCAGGTAAGTCGCGTAACCATTGCCGTGCTTTGTGCCGAGTGTGCTTTTCGCCTTGCGAGTACTTGAATTGATCCCTCTTGTCACAGCGGCCGTACTGGCGCTGTTGGTTCTTCTCCTCGCGAGGTAGAGCATACTTCCACTCCCATGGTCGAGCGGACTGCACAGACGGCCAGAGAAGAGCCTCAGGCGGGTTACACCTTAACCATGGATACTTCGACTCCTTCCGTGCCAAAGAAAACTGCTGATGCGGCTCCAGTTGATGCTGAGCTGCTTGACCACATAAGTGTCCTTTCACTCGTTCTTTAGAATCTGTATCGGGTGCGCGAACGGCGCTCCCGATGGGAGTAGCCCCCGAAGATGTGCGTGACTAGGATAGTCGGGCGCAGATTGATGTCTTGTTCTTTCCACAGCCGTTTTATCGCCAGCTGATGGAGGGAGCCACAGCCTTCGTGCGAATGGAGAAGGAGAGGGATCGACTCCGCACTGCTTTGGAGCAAGCGAACAGTGAGTACTAACCCTTGCGTTCGAGAGGTGCTTCGACTGGGTTTGTTTATGACTTTGCTCCTTTGATCCGCAGGCGAGAAGGAGAGCATGACGGAGCGGGTCGCAGAGCTGGAGAAGTCGCTGGCTGAAGCCCAAGGTCGTGAGCTGGCCCGCGGTGAGCTGGAGAAGACCCAGGTCGAGCGCTTGCTTGCACTCGCCGATACTTGTGGAAGTAAGTATCTCGGCTTATTGCCTACTTTTTCTTGTGTTGATTTCTGACGTCTTGCGGGTATTGTTTCCCTTTTTGTTGTTCAGAGGCGTGCGGGGGCGCTCCTCCAGAAGGGACCTCCAGCGAGAATGTCGACCTGGCGGAAGCTGTTGGCTTCGTTGACCGTGCCTACGCGTATGCGTCGGCTGCGTGGCAGCAATCTTCGACGGCGCTGCAGAAGTCGACAGATGCCTTGGCGAGTGTGCACCGGAGCATCTTCCCCAGCAAGCCGGCGCCGATTGCGCTCGACGCGCTTGCAGCTCCGTTCGATGGCGATGCGACCATCTTAGCGGACTACACGAGTGCGCAGACGGTACGCGGCTCCGAGCTCACTTTCCAGCTACTTCTTGGTCACCAAGTCGTAGGTGATTTTGAGAAAGTCATAAGTGCCTTCCCTCAGAGGCCCGATGGCAAGACCACGTCCCTTAGCAGTGTGAAGGCACGGGCGAGTCGGCTGGCCGCGACGTTGGTCGCCACCTTCGAGAAGAAAATTGCCAAGGCTGCAGAGATGGCTGCTAGGAAAGGCCGCTCCCAGTCGGAGTCTACGATGTAGACTCTGTTCCTTTAGGATTCTGCTTTTTATTTGGCCTGTAATGAACTTATGTATTTTGCGGGTCCTTTGGCTGTGAATCATGCTAATGTTGAAAATGTGACTTGTGCCCTCGAGTCTTCTTTCATATCCATGTTTGAATGTCTTCCTCATTTGCCACTGTCGAATTTGGCAGTCTGAGATGGGCGAGGCTCCTGTGGTTGCTGGAGCGACTGGTGCGGACGATGAGGAGGACACCTCTTCAGCCGCACCTGATCGCCATTGCCGTCGAACTCCTCCGGCTCCTGCGCGAAGTGTAAATGACCAGCGAGTGATCACCTTCATGAGAAACAAGATTGTTGAGCTTGAGTCGAAGTTGAAGATCGCCGAGTTGGAGTTGGAGCGCTTGAAGTCACGGCCCGCTGCGCCGTTCTCACAGCGTGAGGAATTCCTTCTTGGCCAGATAGACTTGATCAGTCGACAGCTGCAAGGTTGGGCTTCTAGCGCTTTGCTTCGGCTTCTTTATGCTTTCACTGTTCTAAGTGCTGGGTCTTGATGCAGATGTGAATTCTGACTGGAAGGCCGAGCAGAGTCGAGTGGACGAGCGGGTGGCACAAGAGGCCGCCAGTGACTCACCAGAAGCGCGTACGTTTTAGTCGGACAAATCCAAAGGCAATGTATTGGCTAGAATGCTGGATCGCACCTGGCGGGCTGCTTTGCTCCTGGAAGGTTGTAGAAAGGCCCTCGTTCAGATCAACAAGGTGTACTTTCCGCACAACGAGCAGCCTAGTGAACTGGCTGCGCTGCTGGAGAGATTCCGCGAAGGCAAGGCGTTGAAGGAAATCGTGCACGCCCAGCTTGTTGGCGGGGCGAATGTGGCGCTGGCGTATGTTCGAATGCACCGGCCTCATCTTCCCTTGGACAAGGTGCTTGACGGCTTGCCTGGACCAGAATACTACGCCGATACCCTTGCGGCTGCGCGTCAGATGATTCAACAGGTCCAGAACTTCAGTGAGCAACTTGTAGGGCCACTCGATGCGCCAAAGGATGAGCCTGTAGAGTAAGACTACCAAACTGCTATTGTGTAGCATTAGTTTGTAAAATATATTTTTCCCAAGTAGGAGCATGAGTGTATGTATGCCGAGGTGGGGGTAGCCTCCGAGTGAGTAAGTTGTGTCTTGTAGACTTATGTAAACCTGTATGGCGCAGCCCCCGAGCGGATCGAGTGCGGCCGAGGTGTGTCGAGTCAGGCGCGTGCGGCGCAGCCCCCGAGTGCTTCGAGTGCGGCCGAGGCGTTTTCGAGTCGGACCTGTGCGGCGCAGCCCCTTAGTGCGTCGGGTGCGGCCGAGGCGTTTTCGAGTCAGACCTGTGCGGCGCAGCCCCTGAGTGCGTCGGGTGCGGTCTAGGATGTTGACTTAGACCTGTACGGCGCAGCCCCCGAGTGCGTCGGGTGGCGGCCGAGTATTTTTCGAGTTAGCCCTGTACGGCGCAGCCCCCGAGTGCGTCGGGTGGCGACCTAGGTTGACTTAGACCTGTACAGCACAGCCCCCGAGTGGTTCGGGTGGCGGCCGAGGATTTTTGAGTTGAACCTGTATGGCGCAGCCCCCGAGTGCGTCAGGTGGTGACCTAGGTTGACTTAGACCTGTACAGCACGGCCCCCGAGTGGTTCGGGTGACGGCCGAGGATTTTCGGGTTGGACCTGTATGGCGCAGCCCCCGAGTGGTTCGGGTGGCGGCCTAGGTTGACTTAGACCTGTACAGCGCAGCCCCCGAGTGGTTCGGGTGGCGGCCGAGGATTTTCGGGTTGGACCTGTATGGCGCAGCCCCCGAGTGGTTCGGGTGGCGGCCTAGGTTTTGACTTAGACCTGTACAGCGCAGCCCCCGAGTGGTTCGGGTGGCGGCCGAGGATTTTCGGGTTGGACCTGTATGGCGCAGCCCCCGAGTGGTTCGAGTGGCGGCCTAGGTTGACTTAGACCTGTACAGCGCAGCCCCCGAGTGGTTCGGGTGGCGGCCGAGGATTTTCGGGTTGGACCTGTATGGCGCAGCCCCCGAGTGGTTCGGGTGGCGGCCTAGGTTTTGACTTAGACCTGTACAGCGCAGCCCCCGAGTGGTTCGGGTGGCGGCCAAGGATTTTTGGGTTGGACCTATATGGCGCAGCCCCCGAGTGGTTCGAGTGGCGGCCTAGGTTTTGACTTAGACCTGTGCAACGCAGCCCCCGAGTGCGTCGGGTGGCGACCTAGGTTGACTTAGACCTGTACAGCGCAACCCCCGAGTGATTCGGGTGGCGGCCGAGGATTTTCGAGTTTATTGACTTATGTTCCTTGCTGATAAAAGTAAAGGGGAGAGCTTGTTCCTCAAATCACTTTATTGGCTTTTGCGAGCAGGCCGCCTCATTAAAACCCTTCCAGTTCCCTCGGGTACCCTGGCGAGGGAAAAAGTGCGTCTGAAACCTGCCGCTTCTTGACATTGTACTGTTACAAATTGGGGTCGATCAGGCGTAGAAGCGGCGCAGTTGCGCAACGTTCCACGGGTTGTTGCAGACTGTCCCCGTCTTCGAGTCCTTCAGGCGGTAAGCTCCGCCACCGATTGCCTCTGTCACGATGTATGGACCCTCCCACGGGGAGGCAAGTTTATGCACCTTCTTCTGTTTGAGACGGAGGACAAGATCACCAGGGACGAATGCTCTGGGCCGCAGTCGCCGCCCGTGATAGTTGCCTAAGTCTTGCTGATACACGGCTGTGCGGGAAAGAGCGATGTCGCGTGCTTCGTCCAGGGTGTCCATGTCATCTTCGAGTGCCTCTTCTGCATCAGACTCATCGTAGGCCACCACTCGGGGGGCGTCGAACTTGATGTCGCACGACAGGACTGCTTCAGCGCCGTACACCATGAAGAATGGCGTGTATTGGGTAGAGCTGTTTGGCATGGTGCGCAGACTCCACAGCACAGATGGCAGCTCTTCGACCCAGGCGCCTGCGGCGCGCCTCAATGGTACTCGTAGGCGCTTCTTTACGCCCTTGCAGACTAGGCCATTGGCTTTCTCGACTTGTCCGTTGGACTGCGGGTGCGAGACAGATGCGTAGTTGAGCTTGATGCCTTGGTCAGAGCAGAAGTCCTTGAATTCTTCGGCTGTGAAGTTCGAGCCGTTGTTGGTGATGATGCTGTGTGGCACACCGAACCTGAAGATGATCGACCTGATGAAGTTGACTGCCGAGGAGGCAGTCGAACTTGTGATGGGTGCGGCTTCGATCCACTTCGTGAACTTGTCGACTGCCACCAGGAGATGAGTATGTCCGCCCGGAGAAGACTTCTTGAGTGGACCCACCATGTCGAGCCCCCATTGAGCGAAGGGCCACGCGAGTGGTATGGTCTTCAGTGCTGATGCTGGTGCGTGCGGCTTGTTGGCGAACTCCTGGCAGCCGATGCATTTCCTCACAAGTTCTTCTGCGTCTTGCATTGCGGTGGGCCAGTAGAACCCTGCTTGTAGGGCTTTGGCCACCAAGGCTCGACTGCTGGCGTGGTGTCCACAGATGCCGGCGTGGATCTCGAGTAAGATGGCTTGACCGTCGACTGGGTCGATGCACCTTTGGAGGACTCCTGAGATGCTTCGCTTGTAGAGTTCCCCGTTGATGACGGTGAAGCTCTTGGAGCGGCGGGTGACGCGCTTGGCTTCGACTGGGTTCGTTGGCACCTTCTGATGCAGTATGTAGGCCAGGTATGGGCTTGTCCATGTGGGTTCGACCAGCATTACCTCCATAGGTTCCTTCTCCGTGCTGGGCGGGTTAGTGGTGCTCGTTGTCGGTGTAGAGGGTCCCGGCGTAGGCCGGAGCTTGATGGAGCGTTGCGTGATGCACTCGAGGAAGACTCCGGGTGGCACCGGTGCTTTGTCTGAGCCCAGGTTAGCGAGGGTGTCGGCTTCCTCGTTGCTCTCGCGGCCGATGTGCCGCAGCTCGCAGCCGTCGAAGGTGCCTTCCAGCTGGTTGTATAGGTCCCTGTAGGCTATCATGTTGTCGGCGATGGCGTCACATTGCTTCATGGTTTGCTGCACGACAAGGTAGGAGTCTCCGTAGATCATGAGGTGAGTGGCGCCGTAGTTTTTGGCCATCCGCATGCCGTGGATTAGGGCTTCGTACTCTGACTCATTGTTGGAGGGTGTTGGGAAGTCCATTTGCAGTACATACTTCAGCTTGTCGCCTTTGGGTGAGATGAGGACGACTCCCGCCCCTGCTGATCTGAACTTCTTGGACCCATCGAAGTACATTGTCCATGCATTGGACAAGTCGGGTATGTCTGGCAGCTGAGCCTCTATCCACTCTGTGGTGAATTCTGGAAGAACTTGGGCCTTGATTGCCTTCGGGTGCGCATACTTCAGCCCCCAGGGTCCCAACTCAACAACCCACTTGGCGACTCGTCCTGTCGCGGCTTGGTTGGTGAGGATGTCGGAGAGCCCGGAGGAGCTTACCACCATGATAGAGTGCTTAGAGAAGTAGTGGACGACCTTCCTTGATGTCATGAAGACTCCATAGGCTAGCTTCTGGTAGTGCGGGTACCGCTGCTTGGACAAGGTTAGCACCTCACTGAGGAAGTAGACGGGCCGCTGAACAGGGTGACTGTGCCCTTCTTCTTCTCGCTCGACTATGAGTACCGTGCTGACCACTCTATTCGTGGCTGACACGTAGAGGTACAGCGGCTCGTTCTCCAGTGGCGCCACCAGTACTGGAGGAGTCGTGAGGGTTTTCTTGAGCTTGTCGAACGCGTCTTGCGCTTCCTCTGTCCACTCGAATTTATCCATCTTTTTCATCAGTTGGTAGAAAGGCAGGGCCTTTTCTCCCAACTTACTAATGAACCGGCTAAGAGCTGCGACTCGGCCGGCTAGGCGTTGCACTTCATAAAGCTTGGTCGGTGCTGGCATTGCGAGTATGTTTTGCACCTTCTCAGGGTTGGCTTCAATTCCTCTTGCAGAGACGAGGTACCCGAGCAGTTCTCCGGCTGGCACGCCGAAAACACACTTGTCCGGATTCAGCTTGATCTGATACTCGTTGAGTGCGGTGAAGACCTTGCGGAGGTCAGCAATTAAACTGTCCTCCGTTCGAGTGGTGACGACTATGTCGTCGACGTAGACTTGGACGATCTGTCCTATTAGCTCCTTCAGGCAGGCTTGCATCGTGCGCTGGTATGTGGCTCCAGCGTTCTTCAACCCGAAGGGCATCATCTGGTAGCAGAACACACCATGGGGTGTGATAAATGCAGTTTTCTCTTCATCTTCGACTTTCATCCTGATCTGCTGGTACCCGGAGTAGGCGTCCAGGAAGGATAGGCGCGTGCAGCCTGCAGTCGAGTTGATGATCTGGTCTATCCGCGGGAGCGGGAAGTGGTCCTTGGGGTAGCACTTGTTAATGGCGGTGAAGTCGACGCACATGCGGAGTTTCTTTGTCTTCTTCTTCTCCACCAGGACCGGGTTTGCTACCCAGTCCGAGTCCTTGATTTCTCGGATGAATCCGGCATGGAGCAGCCGGTCGATCTCCTTGCTGATGGCGTCTCGCTTGGGACCCGAAAAGCGTCGCATGGTCTGCTTGACGGGTCTGGCGTCCTTGTGGACGCGTAAGGAGTGCTCGGCGAATTTCCTGGGTATGCCTGGAATGCCAGAAGGTTGCCAGGCAAAGATTTCCAGTTCTCACGAAGAAACTCGACGAGCGCGCCTTCCTATGCGATAGGCAGGCTTGTCGACACCTTGACTGTCTTACTGGCATCCGTCGGGTGGACTTGATGGGTTCTTGTGTCGTCGGTCGTGTTGAAGGCGGAGTCCTTGGCTGGCTTCTTGTGTGGTGGGAAGATGGTTTTGTCGTTGTCGACTGCCATCATTGCAATGTTCTCCTCCATTCCGAAGAACTCAGAGATCTGGCTGAATTCGCGGTCGCAGCTGTTGGAGCGGTCAAAGTCGCCGTGCACCGTGATGACGCCCTTGGATCCAGGCATCTTGAGCATAAGGTAGGCGTAGTGAGGTATCGCCATGAATCTGGCAAAGGTTGGGCGCCCAAGTATCGCATGGTATTGCGACTTCCAATCGACTACCTCGAAGTCGATCGCCTCCCTCTGGAAGTTGTCGGGTGTGCCGAAGATGACGTCGAGTGTGATTGTTCCCATGGGCGTGACTGCTTGCCCTGGTACTATGCCATGGAAGGTGGTCTCTGATGTTTTCAAGTTTGTTGTTGGCCTGTTCATCCTTCTGAGGGTGTCGGCGAAGATAATGTTGATGCCGCTGCCTCTGTCCATGAACACCTTTTTCAAGGTGTAATCCCTGATCAGAGCTTCGACTAACAGAGCGGCGTGCCCGGGTCGTGGTACCGCAGGCGGGTGATCTGCTCTGGAGAACGTGATTGGTGTCTCTGACCCTCTCAGGTATTCGGGTACTGCAGGTGGACAGGTGACAGCCTGGTAGAGTTGGCGGGTGATGATCTTTTGGGTCCTGTTTGAAGTGAGCCCCTTCTGTATCATGTTGAGCTGTCCGCGTGCCGCTGGATATGCGTCAGGGGCCTCTTGCTGCGGCTGCTGCTGCGGATAAAAAGCTGCCGCTGCCTGTGCTGGATTAGCGACTACAGGTGCGGGTGCGGGTGCTGCTTGGAGAGCCAGCTGCGCGACTGGCTGCGGTGCGGGTGCTGCTTGGAGAGCCAACTTCATGGCTGGCTGAGCAACTATCTTCTGCATTGCCTGGTATATCCTGCGTGCCTTTTTGCAGTCCTTTAACAGGTGGCGGGACACCCACTTGCCCGTTTCCGGGTTCCTGAACATATGGTGCTTGTAGGGTTGCTCCAGCTCTTCCTCCGGAGTTAGCGTGCGCCTCTGCCACTCTCGTTTGCGGCTCCCGTCGCCACGGTAGGTGCTGCCACCGCTTCGGTTGAATTGCCCTTGGCTGTATTGGCGACTCTGGTCGTCGCCGCTTCGACTATACTGGCGACTGCTGTCGCGTGCTTCATCCTCGTGGGGGGTTTCGAATCCCGCCGCTACTAACTCTATTGAGTCATTGCCGTGGTAACGCGGCTTCTTCTTCTGGCGTCCTTCCCGCCAGTTGCTTGGTCCGGCCTCGTCTCTTGGGGAGTGACGTGAAGTATCGCGGACCGAGTCCTCTCCGTCTGCCCACTGGTTGGCTATCTTCATGAGCTCGATCATGTTTCTCGGCCGGAGCCTACCAAATTCCTCGCGGAGGTCGCGGCAGTAGACGCCGTGCATGAAGGCATCCATCACTCGGTCTTCCGAGGTGGCTTCCATGGTGTTGCGGAGCAGGGTCCATCGCTGGATGTACGACCGGAGCGGCTCGTCTCGTCCTTGCTTGCATGCTTGGAGCTCGACGAAAGTTGTCGGCCTTGAGTACGTCCCCAGGAAGCTCTTAACGAAGGCATCCGCGAACTCGTCCCACGTGCTGAAGGCATCCTTGGGTTGAGTGTTGAGCCACCCGCGTGCAGATCCTATGAGCATCAGCTGGATGTACTGCATGGCTGTAGTCGAAGTACCGCCCTGGCAACTGCAGGCTATGAGGTAGTCCTCCAGCCAGTCTCTCGGGTCCTGCTTTCCGTCGTACTCGACCGCTTCTGCCGTGAGCTTGAAGCCCTTGGGCATTCTTGTGTCGCGGATGTTGAAGCTGAAGCATGCGGCGCCGCGTGGCTCGAAGTCGCTATCGTCGCGGTCGTCAGCATTGGGTGTGCTGACCGTCCGCTGGGTGCGGTTGCGGTCTACCGTCCTCTGTGTGATGACGTTGCAGAGGTCTTCACCTGGCTGCGGCTGTCGCGGTTGCCTTGGAGCTGGGGCTGCGAGTGCTGCGGGTTTGCGGTCGCGGCGACCCCGATTTTCCTGCGCCCTTTCTGTTGGCGCCTTGTTCGTCAGAGCTTCTTCGACTGCCTTGATGGACATGATTTGTTGCTTGTGGAGGAGAGCACGGGCGTCACCCTCAGGCGGCTGCGTCAGTCGCAGGTATGTTTCGACTGCCATGAGGGCAGCTCCGGGTGTTTTGGGGACGGGTATCCCGTCCGCGTCTTCAGTCATGTATGACGATTCGAGGTTGCGGGTGATTCCGGCACGTTCGGCCTCTGTCATCCGGGGCATGTGGGCCCTGTGGCGCCTTGCTCCTTGCGAGACCTCTGTCGAGGCAGCAGTGAATGAATAAGCGGCCCTCCTGGCACTCGGCGCGTCGGCTTCCTCCTTGCGTCGGAGTAGCTCGGCCTTCTCTGCACGGAGTCGTTCGCCTTCCTTCCGCAGCAGGTACTGGACCGCCATAAGGTCCTCTCGGGGTGCGTATGGTGGGGGGTACGTGCCCTCTTCAACGTGCTTCAGGGCTCTGATTGCCATGTCGCGGGTGATGGTGAGTCGCGTCGCCTGGTCTGGCATGACCACCTCCAGTGGATATGCGGGTTCGTCGCCGTTGGCCCGCGACGGGCCGGCCATGTAGACTTGTGCGGGGTAAATCTGGGAAGTGGGGCTGATGCTTCCACTGCTGCTTCCTTTGTCCGAGTCGTGCTCGGAGTCGAAAATGGCTGCAACGTGGTGGGTACCATAGTCGCCATTGAGGCTCTTTCCGTAGAGTTTCGCGACCTTCACCACGGACGCGAGAAATGGAGTCGCTGTCGTTGACGCGGGTGCGATTGGCTTGCGGGCGATCTCGCGGCGCGAAGGCGTGGCTGACGTAGTCGGAGTCGATGTAGATCTTGGCCTTGCCCGCGACGCGATCGAGGTAGTCGAAGTAGACTTGATCCGCGCAGGGGTCGCAGCTGATGCGATCTCCTTGGCAGCCGGAGATGCGGGTGTCTTGGTCGCGTTGGGCGCGATCTCCGCCGTGGAGGCAGTTGGTGTAGTCGAGGCGAGCGCGATCTGCGCGGCAGTCGAAGATGCGATCGCCGCAGTCGCGGTAGATGCGATCACGGCAGGTGATGGCGTGGTCGTTGTAGTCGTGGCTGATGCGATCTTCACGGCAGTCGAAGATGCGATCGCTGCGTTCGCAGCAGATGCGATCTCCACGGCGGGTGAAAGCGTGGTTGACGTAGTCGAGGCAGATGCGGGTGTCTCCACCGCGCGTAGTGCGGCCGCCGTAGATCGGAGTGTTCCGTAGCTGTTTATGAGGTAGTGCATGGTACCAAAGGTGATCCACATACCTTCATGCAGTTCAGCGTACACCGAGCGATGAGCCGGCGGGTGGCTGGCGTACTCAAGGGAGGCGAAGCGGATTGGCTCCCTGGTGCAGGCGTCGATCTTCAAGGTTGATGGGGCCGGTGCGACCATGCTTCCAACGCTCGTTCTTTCCCACAGACGGCGCCAATTGACGAGGTTATGACTCGGCAAATCCCTAGGTCGAGTACCCCGGGTTGATTGAGGGGGAGAGAGATGAGCGCTGGTGATCACGACGGCTAACAGGCGAGGCGTTTACCCAGGTTCAGGCTCCCAGAGGATAACACCCTACTTCCTGCTTATCTGGTATTGATGTGGAGCGTGGCTATAATGGCGAGATGGCAATCTCGCTACGGTTTGAGATGGCGGCTATGGGCGTGAGCGTATGTGTTCGTTCTCCCCTAGACGAGGGACCCTCCTAGCCTTTATATGATAGGCTAGGTCTCGGGTGAAAGGTGCCGATGGCACTTACAGGATGAACGAAGCTGATGACCTAACGTGGACTATCTTGGGCCGCACGTCGTCCTCCTTGGGCCTTCCTTGAGCCCTCGCCATAGGGTTGATGGACTTGGCGTGACCCAGGTATCACCACCGTGGGGTAGTCAAAGAGTAACCCCACAACATAAGGAGCCCATGCTATTATATGTGGCTACCAATGAGAGAGTTGTCAGCGCAGTAGTAGTGGTGGAGCGTGCAGAGGAAGGCAAAGAGTACCCCGTACAGAGGCATGTTTATTACATCAGTGAAGTCCTCACAGAATCAAAGCAAAGGTACCCTCAATGGCAGAAGTTAGTCTATGGAGTTTTTCTTGCAAGTAGGAAGCTTAAGCATTATTTTCAGGAGCATCCAATCAAAGTGGTGAGTTCAGCACCGCTAGCCGACATCATACGCAACAGAGATGCAACAGGTCGAGTTGCCAAGTGGGCAATCGAGCTGGGTCCTTACCATATCACATACGAGACTAGGACAGCAATCAAATCTCAAGCTTTGGTCGACTTTATCAACGACTGGACTGATTGTACATCCTCACCAAGTTCACCTTGCACCAAATATTGGACAATGCACTTCAACGGGTCCAGATAGCTAGAAGGCTCAGGAGCCGGCGTGGTTTTAACTTCACCAAAAGGAGATAAGTTGGCATATGTCCTTCAGTTGCATTTTGATTGTACAAACAACATGGCAGAGTATGAGGCTCTGCTACACGGCCTGCGTTTGGCTAAGGAGATGAACATCAAGCGTATCAGGTGCTTTGGGGACTCGGATCTCGTAGCCCAGCAAGTATCTGGAACATGGGACTCGAAGGATGCAAACATGGCGGCTTATAGAGGAGCAGTTGAATAGATAGCCGGGTTCTTTTCTGGTTATCAAGTGGAGCATATTGACAGACGCAAAAACAAGGCCGCAGATGCGTTATCATGACTCGGCTCTCATCGTGAGAAAGTACCCCCAAACGTATTTGTGGATGAACTTCACCACCCATCAGTCAAGTTGCCTTCAGAGGAGGAGTTAGCCTTCCCAGATCCAGAGTCGGCACTTATGGCAGCAGTACGGGCAATCCCAGCATGGACAGAGCCCTACCTGGCATATCTCCTACGGGGTGAACTACCAAAGGATGAAGTCAAACAGAAACAACTCATCAGACGATGCAAGTCCTACACAGTCATTGATGGCGAGTTGTACAGAAGGAGTGTCGCGGGAGTCTACCAGAGGTGTGTGTCTCCAGAAGAGGGCAGGCAGATACTGCAAGAGATCCATGCAGGTGATTGTGGTCATCATGCATTCACTAGATCCTTGGTGTCAAAAGCTTTCAGGCACGGGTTCTTTTGGTTAACAGCACATCTGGACGCATAAAGGATAGTGCGAGTTTGTGACGGATGCCAAAGGTACGCAAGGCAAGACCACGTGCCAGCCCAAGAACTCAGAACTATTCCTATCACTTGGCCGTTTGCAGTTTGGGGACTTGACATGGTTGGTCCTTTCTCAAAGTCGCCCTGTCAGAAGACTCATCTGCTAGTAGCAGTTGACAAGTTCACCAAGTGGGTGGAAGTCGAACCCGTCAGCATAGTCGACGGAGCATCAGCAGTGAGATTTTTCAAGAAGATAGCAACACGCTTTGGATATCCTCACAGCATCATTACAGATAATGGTACCAACTTATCAGTTGGAGAGATGGCAAAGTTCTACGGCGAGAATAACATCAGACTCGACCTAGCCTCAGTGGCACACCCACAGTCCAATGGACAAGCAGAGAGGGCAAATCAGGAGTTGCTGAAGGGAATTAAACCTCGGCTCCGAGTCCCCCTGCTAGAGCCGCCGGGTGTTGGGTTGAGGAGCTACCAGCTGTACTTTGGAGTATAAGGACGACTCCTAACAGATCCACTGGCTTCACACCTTTTTTCATGGTGTATGGAGCAGAAGCCGTCCTGCCTAGCGACTTGCTGCATGACTCGCCACGAGTCACCAATTATGTCGAGACAGAGAATGAACTCGCTCGCCAGGACTCGGTGGACGCACTCGAAGAAGCAAGGGAGTTACCCCTCGAGAGATCAGCAGTTTATCAGTAGGACCTGCGGCGGTATCACGCACACAGAATCAAGACTCGGACTTTCCAGGAAGGCGACTTAGTGCTTCGCCTTGTCCAAAACAGGGAAGGGATGCACAAGTTATCTCCACCATGGGAAGGACCGTTCGTCATAAGCAAGAACTTGCACGATGGGTCGTACTATCTAATGGATGTACGAGAGCCGGCAGGTGAAAGTAAAGGAGCTGACACAGCTCATACGCTAGATCCCTATGCAGAGGCAAAGAGGCCGTGGAACATAGCTCAGTTACGTCCTTACTATAGCTAAATTGTAATAGTTTTATGAGTTGAAAGGCAAAGAGCCCAGTGAGCCATGCCTAGATGTAAACAAATTGCTATGATCAAAGGAAATAAAGCCGGCTTCTATGAATATGAGTTATTTAGTCGATTCACCCAGTGAGTGCGCTTCATTTTTTTATTTTTGATCAATAGGTTCTTGGGGGCTTGCTTTTCAGTGAAAAAAGTCAAGCTTAGACTCTTGAACCCGGCACAGTAGCCGAACTTTTCCTAATTTTCTCGCTGGTAAGTCAGATGCATCCTGCACAATATGACTAATCTACAGGCATGACTTGTCTCCGGCTTTTATGAATCCTAAGGGACATGAGGAGTTAGGAGCCTGTCAGCACAAATTGTAAGAGAAGTCATGCAGGGCCTACTTATTCATCAGTGGATAATTAGATGGGTTATAAGAACCACAAAATGACTTGCATAGATAATACATATCAATCTCACAGTTTAACAAGCAAGTCATTACAAGCCGATTGGCACGATTTCAGAACAAGTAGTTCAAAAGACCTAAAAGGTTTTGCACCAGCAGTGCATCATTACAAAAGTATAAACACCAATAGTGCATCATTACAAAAATTCAATAGTCATTCAAAGGATGATCCTCTAGAGGAGTCGACTTCTCAGCTGGAATTGGGGAGTCCTTCTTCACAGGAGACATGTCCTTTGTTGGAGCTGGCTTTACAGGAGGCTTGGTGGCGACTCTCTTCGTTTGAAAACCGGTGCCTCTGGGGTTCTTCATGTGCTTAGCCAGCTCTTCTTGTTTCTGGGCGTCGCCAGAGATAGCTCTTGAAGGAGTGGGCGCAGCAGGAGTCTTCAATACAGGCTCTGCACCAGTTGGGTTGCTAAGCACAGGAGCCGCCGGGGTAGAAGAACTCGGCGCAACAGAAGAAGAGGGGGCACCAGCTGAGTCTTGTGAGGGACGGCCAAATTTTACAATCTCAGGAGTCTCTGGAGCAACCCTTTTGTTCTCCAAGTCATAATGGTGAACCCATACCTCAGGATCCATCTTGTTGGCAATCTCACAGGCATAGGGACGCACCAACTTCTCCTCAGCCTTGAAGTCATCTTGGGTAAAGGGTTTGCCATTGATGGGGGGATACTTTACAGGTAGGCCCATGGACCCGGAAAGTAGACCCGCCAAGACCAAGAAGGCCAACGCCGAGTCACGATACAAGCCACATGGGCTGGGCTGGAGACAAGCCGACCAAGGCCCGTGTGGGGAAAGAGGCTCGTCCAGAGAAGGAGTCCAAGTACAACCCGGAGTCTAACTTGGAAGACCAAGATATAGAGTAGGACTCCGTGTTCTAGTGTGACTCGGTATAGCCTGTAAGTCCAGGGACCCGGAGCCTTTATAAGCAGGGTCCTGGATCGTAGTGAATTAAGCTTCAACCAGTAGAGAGAAACCCTAGCCACCAGAGAGAAGTCGCCGGCTCCTGAGTTGTAGGAGCCGGGTCCTTGTAATCGAGATCCAATCAAGAGCAATAACATAGAAGCAGGAAGTAGGTCTTTACCTCTAATCAGAGGGGCCGAACCTGGGTAAATCCTTGTTCCTCGGCGAGATTAACCGTTCCCACGTACTTCGATCATCAATGGCCCCAGAACTCATCTTCCCTGAGGAAGAAATTGCCGTGACAACCCCACGACAGTTGGCGCCCACCGTGGGGCCTATGGTGACAAAAGGAGTTGAGATCGTTGGAGCTGCTCGTCGGGCCATGGAGAAACTTGCCATCGGGCGAGTCTACACTGATGAGCATGGAGAAACAGAGATCGATGACTCAGGCTGGACCTCGGAGATGAACGAAGTCGACGAGGGTTATCAGCTTGTCTTTGGAGGAATCAACGTGTTCGTCGGGATGGTTTGCGCGTCGGGTCTTCGCGCGAACTCGGCGGAGTCAGTACCAGAACCAACCGTTGTCGTCGAGTCCGACGGCGAGGAGTCGGTCGGAACTTCAGAGGTCGGCATCATCGCCGAGTCTGAGGAACCCCTAGCTGAGAAACCAGAGATGCTTCAAGAGTCAGATTCAGATTATGATGCAGATTCAGAGTCCATCCTACCCTTGTTTGAAGATCAGCTTGGGTATGGGATAGAGGAAGAGGACTATGAGGAGTCGCCAGTACGCGCTCGTGTTGTGGGAGTCTACATGTCTGGAAACAATCAGTTTGATCCGGCTCTATTGACGAAGGAAATTAATGCAAATAATGCCGCAGAGAGGGCGGCCGAGTTAACCAACGCTCGCGTTGCGTTGCAGAAGCAACTAGCTGATATCACAGAGGCAAACCGTAGACTGGCCGAAGAGCAGGCCCGAGTCCAAGATGAAGCTCAGGTCGTGCGGAGGCGCCGTGAGGAGCTTACTTCAATTCAACACCGTAGAGCCAGGAGTCGCCTGCGTGATGGAGTACACATCAATCCAACAAATCTATTCACCACACCCAATGGTCCAGGTGGAGGAGGACTAGGAGGCTCAGCGGCAGCAGGAGGCGCCGCAGGAGGAGCACCACCACCACCACCACCACCCCCAGAAGGACCGGGAGGCAGCCGTACCAACGGACCACCGCCTGAAGGAGGAGTCGGAGGAGGAGCATCTGGTGGTTTAGGATCTCAGCCCAACAGATTTCACACCCCAGAGGGACATTACTCCAATCCTATGGACAACGTTCATGCGGCGACTCTGAGATTGGAGAATATCTTGGTACCAGAGGGACCAGCGAGTCAGGAGACTCGTGATGCTATCGAGCTGCTGAAGACAGCTTTAACTCAGCAAGCTTTGTATCCAACTCTTCCAGACGCAAGTAGGCTACATTCAACACCTTTCAACTCAGGCACGAGGAGTCGGCACGGTGAGTCCAACCCGGCCAGCTCTACAAGTGCAAGGCGTCGTGAGCAAGAGAGGAATCGTGCAAATATACCAAGTACTTCACGAGCTCAGCTAGTGGTTGATGAAGCAAGGCAACGACGAGAAAGAGAAGCAGCAAGAGCTCGGGAGGCAGAGAGGGATAGAGCATTAGTGGGTGCAGCCAACCCGCCTCAGCCAACCCGGGTGCACGAGGAGGTGACTTCTCCTGGTGCTTCCCCAGCGTTAACAGGACCAGAGTGTTTGTCTGATGCCATCAGGTCCGAGTCCTTCCCCAGCAGTTTCAAGGAGCCGCGCAAGGTTCCAAATTATGAGCCCAATATGGACCCGACCTCTTGGTTGGGGACATACGAGATGGCAATGAGTATTCGCAATGCCACAGGTAATCTGTGTGCCAAGTTC
Organism: Puccinellia tenuiflora; assembly: GCA_012064385.1. Taxonomy (NCBI): domain Eukaryota; kingdom Viridiplantae; phylum Streptophyta; class Magnoliopsida; order Poales; family Poaceae; genus Puccinellia; species Puccinellia tenuiflora. Next base: position 62,995 of record QRDG01001230.1, on the reverse strand, counting down.
ATGTATCTTATGATGGAGGGAGCAGCCAAGGTTTGGATGCGCAACTTGCCTCCCAGGTCAATCAACTCTTGGGAGCAATTGAAGGCGGCTTTTATTCAGAACTTCCAAGGCACATGCAAAAAGCTCAGCACCATCGAGGACCTGGAGCGGTGTGTCCAGAGGAAGGGCGAGTCAGCAAGGCACTGGATGAAGCGAGTCTCAGAGATCATTAACTCCTCACAAGGACTCCCACCGGTTTCAGTGTTAATGGCGATGGAGAGAAATTGCAGTTACAATCCCTTGAGTTGGAAGCTAGGTCGTATGAAGGAGAGCCTGAATCAAGGTATTCCCCTTACGATTGGTGAGATCATGGCAGGTGCTAATAAGCACGCTGCCACAGACAAAACAAAGGATCAGGAGGAAGGAACTAAAGGACAAGGTGGCAATGGTCAGAACCAGAACCAGAATCAAAACCAGAATCAAGGAGGTGGCAAGCGGCCGTATGGAGATAACTCTGACCTAGTGGCCAATACAAACACTGGAGTCAGACGCAAGGACAATAATTCTAATGGATACCAAGGCCGCACCCCAACTACAGAGGAGGTCTTGAGGATTCCATGCCCTAAACATGCCAAGAACGGTAGATGCGGTCATACTTTGGGACAGTGCGTAGATTTGCAGCGCGCCAGGTTCCAAGGGCCAGGAGGAGGTAACAACAATGGTGGATACAGAGGAAACAATGATGGTGGACGACCCGGCAATAACGGTGGAGGAGCCGGCAATAATCCAAACCAACCTCAAGGAGGAGGTAACCAGCAGGGCGGGTTCCAGCAGAACCCGAAGCAGCTCCATGATGGCAATGGTCAGTATTATGTCACAACTCGGCAGCAAAACCCGAGTCGTGGCAGCTATCATGTCTTCACAACTAGCACGTCCAAACGTTCCAAGAAGTTAAAGGTCAGAGCAATTAATGCAGTAGAGCCGGCCCTTCCATAGTGGCTCAGGTGGTCAGAGCAAACCATCACATGGAGTCGGGCAGATCATCCTCCAAGAGTCGACGACCCAGGGCAGCTAGCCTTGGTGGTGGCACCTCAAGTTGGGGGCTATACATTGAACAAAGTGCTTATGGATGGTGGAAGCAGTATCAACATCTTATATTATGACACATTTAAGAGGATGCAGCTGCAAGATAGACAGCTAATTCCAACAGAGACAGTGTTCCATGGGATAGTACCAGGGAAGTCGGCCAAACCCATTGGTAAGATTTACCTTGAGGTTGCTTTTGGCACAGTGGAGAATTTTCGTTCAGAGATTATGCCTTTTGAGGTGGTGGATCTTAAGAGTCCATATCATGCTCTCTTTGGTCGACCTACATACTTTAAGTTTATGGCCAGACCATGCTATGTTTACTTGAAGCTCAAGATGCCAGGTCCAGCAGGAGTCATTACAGTTAATGGCAGCAGACAGATGGCATTGGAGTGTGAGTTAGGTGATGCAGCTATGGCTGAGACAGCTTGTGCTCAAGAGGAGCTGAAGTTTTACAAGGCAAACGTGGACCCGGAGGACAACTCGGTCCTTAAGAAGCCGGCCACAGAGGAGAAGATGAAATTCAAGTCAGCTCAGGACACAAAGCAAGTCGACTTTACCCCTGGTGATTCTTCCAAGCAGTTCACCATTGGGGCACACCTCTCTGATAAATAGGAAAGCGCGCTCGTCGAGTTCATCCGTGAGAATCGGGACGTCTTTGCATGGAAGCCATCTGACATACCAGGAGTCCCGAGAGAACTCGCCGAGCACAGCTTACATGTTAATCCTAATGCAAGACCAGTCAAGCAGGGTCTGCGCAAGTTTCATGATGACAGGAGGAAAGCCATAGGAGAAGAGGTGGCTCGGCTCCTCGCAGCCGGGTTCATCAAGGAGGTCTTTCACCCAGAGTGGGTGTCCAATCCAGTGTTAGTGCCAAAGAAGACAGGAGAGTTGCGTATGTGCATCGACTTCACGGGCCTAAACAAGCATTGCCCTAAGGACCCGTTTGCACTACCTCGCATAGACCAGATCATTGACTCCACAGCGGGGTCAGAGTTGCTTTGTTTCTTGGATGCCTATTCAGGGTACCATCAGATCAGACTCAACATAGAGGATGAGCTGAAGACGTCTTTTATTACACCCTTTGGAGCATTTTGCTACACAACAATGCCCTTTGGACTCAAGAACGCAGGAGCTACATATCAGAGATGTATCCAGAATTGTTTCAAGAAACAGATTGGAAGGAATATCCATGCTTATGTGGATGATGTAGTGGTCAAGTCTCAGAAGGCCGACTCTCTGATAGCAGACCTGACAGAAACCTTTGAGAACCTACGCAAGTACAAGATGAAGCTCAACCCAACCAAGTGTGTTTTTGGAGTCCCTGCGGGCAAACTCCTAGGCTTCATCGTTTCAGAGCGAGGCATTGAGGCAAATCCAGAGAAAATCAAGGCTATCCATAACTTGCAGAAGCCGACTTGTCTGAAGGATGTTCAAAAGCTCACTGGATGTGTGGCAGCTCTAAGCAGGTTTATTTCAAGACTCGGGGAGAAGGCGGGTCCTCTCTACCGACTCCTGAAGAAGTCAGATAAATTCCTATGGGATGAAGAAGCTGACCGTGCTTTTGAGGAGTTGAAGAAAACTGATGGGGGATACTTTATAGGTAGGCCCATGGACCTGGAAAGTAGACCCGCCAAGACCAAGAAGGCCAAAGCCGAGTCACGTGTCAAGTCACATGAGCTGGGCTGGAGACAAGCCGACTAAGGCCCATGATGAAGAAAGGACGCGTCCAAAGATGGAGTCCAAGTACAACCCGGAGTTCTAGTTTGGAAGGACAAAGCCTAGAGTAGGACTCCGTGTATGAGTAGAACTCGACACAGATTATAAGTCCAGGGACCCGCCACCTTTATAAGGGGGGTCCTGGATCGTAGTAAGCTAAGCCTCAATCAGTAGAGAGAAACCCTAGCCACCAGAGAGAAGTCGCCGGCTCTTGAATTGTAGGAGCCGGGTCCTTGTAATCGAGACATCACCAAAAGCAATAACATAGAAGCAGGAAGTAGGTCTTTACCTCTAATCAGAGGGGCCGAACCTGGGTAAATCCTTGTTCCTCGGCGAGATTAACCGTTCCCACGTACTTCGATCATCAATGGCCCCAGAACTCATCTTCCCTGAGGAAGAAATTGCCGTGACAACCCCACGACAGTTGGCGCCCACCGTGGGGCCTATGGTGACAAAAGGAGTTGAGATCGTTGGAGCTGCTCGTCGGGCCATGGAGAAACTTGCCATCGGGCGAGACACTGATGAGCATGGAGAAACAGAGATCGATGACTCAGGCTGGACCTCGGAGATGAACGAAGTCGACGAGGGTTATCAGCTTGTCTTTGGAGGAATCAACGTGTTCGTCGGGATGGTTTGCGCGTCGGGTCTTCGCGCGAACTCGGCGGAGTCAGTACCAGAACCAACCGTTGTCGTCGAGTCCGACGGCGAGGAGTCGGTCGGAACTTCAGAGGTCGGCATCATCGCCGAGTCTGAGGAACCCCTAGCTGAGAAACCAGAGATGCTTCAAGAGTCAGATTCAGATTATGATGCAGATTCAGAGTCCATCCTACCCTTGTTTGAAGATCAGCTTGGGTATGGGATAGAGGAAGAGGACTATGAGGAGTCGCCAGTACGCGCTCGTGTTGTGGGAGTCTACATGTCTGGAAACAATCAGTTTGATCCGGCTCTATTAACGAAGGAAATTAATGCAAACAATGCCGCAGAGAGGGCGGCCGAGTTAACCAACGCTCGCGTTGCGTTGCAGAAGCAACTAGCTGATATCACAGAGGCAAACCGTAGACTGGCCGAAGAGCAGGCCCGAGTCCAAGATGAAGCTCAGGTCGTGCGGAGGCGCCGTGAGGAGCTTACTTCAATTCAACACCGTAGAGCCAGGAGTCGCCTGCGTGATGGAGTACACATCAATCCAACAAATCTATTCACCACACCCAATGGTCCAGGTGGAGGAGGACTAGGAGGCTCAGCGGCAGCAGGAGGCGCCGCAGGAGGAGCACCACCACCACCACCACCACCCCCAGAAGGACCGGGAGGCAGCCGTACCAACGGACCACCGCCTGAAGGAGGAGTCGGAGGAGGAGCATCTGGTGGTTTAGGATCTCAGCCCAACAGATTTCACACCCCAGAGGGACATTACTCCAATCCTATGGACAACGTTCATGCGGCGACTCTGAGATTGGAGAATATCTTGGTACCAGAGGGACCAGCGAGTCAGGAGACTCGTGATGCTATCGAGCTGCTGAAGACAGCTTTAACTCAGCAAGCTTTGTATCCAACTCTTCCAGACGCAAGTAGGCTACATTCAACACCTTTCAACTCAGGCACGAGGAGTCGGCACGGTGAGTCCAACCCGGCCAGCTCTACAAGTGCAAGGCGTCGTGAGCAAGAGAGGAATCGTGCAAATATACCAAGTACTTCACGAGCTCAGCTAGTGGTTGATGAAGCAAGGCAACGACGAGAAAGAGAAGCAGCAAGAGCTCGGGAGGCAGAGAGGGATAGAGCATTAGTGGGTGCAGCCAACCCGCCTCAGCCAACCCGGGTGCACGAGGAGGTGACTTCTCCTGGTGCTTCCCCAGCGTTAACAGGACCAGAGTGTTTGTCTGATGCCATCAGGTCCGAGTCCTTCCCCAGCAGTTTCAAGGAGCCGCGCAAGGTTCCAAATTATGAGCCCAATATGGACCCGACCTCTTGGTTGGGGACATACGAGATGGCAATGAGTATTCGCAATGCCACAGGTAATCTGTGTGCCAAGTTCATGTATCTTATGATGGAGGGAGCAGCCAAGGTTTGGATGCGCAACTTGCCTCCCAGGTCAATCAACTCTTGGGAGCAATTGAAGGCGGCTTTTATTCAGAACTTCCAAGGCACATGCAAAAAGCTCAGCACCATCGAGGACCTGGAGCGGTGTGTCCAGAGGAAGGGCGAGTCAGCAAGGCACTGGATGAAGCGAGTCTCAGAGATCATTAACTCCTCACAAGGACTCCCACCGGTTTCAGTGTTAATGGCGATGGAGAGAAATTGCAGTTACAATCCCTTGAGTTGGAAGCTAGGTCGTATGAAGGAGAGCCTGAATCAAGGTATTCCCCTTACGATTGGTGAGATCATGGCAGGTGCTAATAAACACGCTGCCACAGACAAAACAAAGGATCAGGAGTAAGGAACTAAAGGACAAGGTGGCAATGGTCAGAACCAGAACCAGAATCAAAACCAGAATCAAGGAGGTGGCAAGCGGCCGTATGGAGATAACTCTGACCTAGTGGCCAATACAAACACTGGAGTCAGACGCAAGGACAATAATTCTAATGGATACCAAGGCCGCACCCCAACTACAGAGGAGGTCTTGAGGATTCCATGCCCTAAACATGCCAAGAACGGTAGATGCGGTCATACTTTGGGACAGTGCGTAGATTTGCAGCGCGCCAGGTTCCAAGGGCCAGGAGGAGGTAACAACAATGGTGGATACAGAGGAAACAATATGGTGGACGACCCGGGCAATAACGGTGGAGGAGCCGGCAATAATCCAAACCAACCTCAAGGAGGAGGTAACCAGCAGGGCGGGTTCCAGCAGAACCCGAAGCAGCTCCATGATGGCAATGGTCAGTATTATGTCACAACTCGGCAGCAAAACCCGAGTCGTGGCAGCTATCATGTCTTCACAACTAGCACGTCCAAACGTTCCAAGAAGTTAAAGGTCAGAGCAATTAATGCAGTAGAGCCGGCCCTTCCATAGTGGCTCAGGTGGTCAGAGCAAACCATCACATGGAGTCGGGCAGATCATCCTCCAAGAGTCGACGACCCAGGGCAGCTAGCCTTGGTGGTGGCACCTCAAGTTGGGGGCTATACATTGAACAAAGTGCTTATGGATGGTGGAAGCAGTATCAACATCTTATATTATGACACATTTAAGAGGATGCAGCTGCAAGATAGACAGCTAATTCCAACAGAGACAGTGTTCCATGGGATAGTACCAGGGAAGTCGGCCAAACCCATTGGTAAGATTTACCTTGAGGTTGCTTTTGGCACAGTGGAGAATTTTCGTTCAGAGATTATGCCTTTTGAGGTGGTGGATCTTAAGAGTCCATATCATGCTCTCTTTGGTCGACCTGCATATTTTAAGTTTATGGCCAGACCATGCTATGTTTACTTGAAGCTCAAGATGCCAGGTCCAGCAGGAGTCATTACAGTTAATGGCAGCAGACAGATGGCATTGGAGTGTGAGTTAGGTGATGCAGCTATGGCTGAGACAGCTTGTGCTCAAGAGGAGCTGAAGTTTTACAAGGCAAACGTGGACCCGGAGGACAACTCGGTCCTTAAGAAGCCGGCCACAGAGGAGAAGATGAAATTCAAGTCAGCTCAGGACACAAAGCAAGTCGACTTTACCCCTGGTGATTCTTCCAAGCAGTTCACCATTGGGGCACACCTCTCTGATAAATAGGAAAGCGCGCTCGTCGAGTTCATCCGTGAGAATCGGGACGTCTTTGCATGGAAGCCATCTGACATACCAGGAGTCCCGAGAGAACTCGCCGAGCACAGCTTACATGTTAATCCTAATGCAAGACCAGTCAAGCAGGGTCTGCGCAAGTTTCATGATGACAGGAGGAAAGCCATAGGAGAAGAGGTGGCTCGGCTCCTCGCAGCCGGGTTCATCAAGGAGGTCTTTCACCCAGAGTGGGTGTCCAATCCAGTGTTAGTGCCAAAGAAGACAGGAGAGTTGCGTATGTGCATCGACTTCACGGGCCTAAACAAGCATTGCCCTAAGGACCCGTTTGCACTACCTCGCATAGACCAGATCATTGACTCCACAGCGGGGTCAGAGTTGCTTTGTTTCTTGGATGCCTATTCAGGGTACCATCAGATCAGACTCAACATAGAGGATGAGCTGAAGACGTCTTTTATTACACCCTTTGGAGCATTTTGCTACACAACAATGCCCTTTGGACTCAAGAACGCAGGAGCTACATATCAGAGATGTATCCAGAATTGTTTCAAGAAACAGATTGGAAGGAATATCCATGCTTATGTGGATGATGTAGTGGTCAAGTCTCAGAAGGCCGACTCTCTGATAGCAGACCTGACAGAAACCTTTGAGAACCTACGCAAGTACAAGATGAAGCTCAACCCAACCAAGTGTGTTTTTGGAGTCCCTGCGGGCAAACTCCTAGGCTTCATCGTTTCAGAGCGAGGCATTGAGGCAAATCCAGAGAAAATCAAGGCTATCCATAACTTGCAGAAGCCGACTTGTCTGAAGGATGTTCAAAAGCTCACTGGATGTGTGGCAGCTCTAAGCAGGTTTATTTCAAGACTCGGGGAGAAGGCGGGTCCTCTCTACCGACTCCTGAAGAAGTCAGATAAATTCCTATGGGATGAAGAAGCTGACCGTGCTTTTGAGGAGTTGAAGAAAACTGATGGGGGATACTTTATAGGTAGGCCCATGGACCTGGAAAGTAGACCCGCCAAGACCAAGAAGGCCAAAGCCGAGTCACGTGTCAAGTCACATGAGCTGGGCTGGAGACAAGCCGACTAAGGCCCATGATGAAGAAAGGACGCGTCCAAAGATGGAGTCCAAGTACAACCCGGAGTTCTAGTTTGGAAGGACAAAGCCTAGAGTAGGACTCCGTGTATGAGTAGAACTCGACACAGATTATAAGTCCAGGGACCCGCCACCTTTATAAGGGGGGTCCTGGATCGTAGTAAGCTAAGCCTCAATCAGTAGAGAGAAACCCTAGCCACCAGAGAGAAGTCGCCGGCTCTTGAATTGTAGGAGCCGGGTCCTTGTAATCGAGACATCACCAAAAGCAATAACATAGAAGCAGGAAGTAGGTCTTTACCTCTAATCAGAGGGGCCGAACCTGGGTAAATCCTTGTTCCCCGGCGAGATTAACCGTTCCCATGTACTTCGATCACCAATGGCCCCAGAACTCATCTTCCCTGAGGAAGAACTTGCCGTGACAACCCCACGACAGTTGGCGCCCACCGTGGGGCCTACGGTGACAAAAGGAGTTGAGATCGTTGGAGCTGCTCGTCGGGCCATGGAGAAACTCGCCATCGGGCGAGTCTACACTGATGAGCATGGAGAAACAGAGATCGATGACTCAGGCTGGACCTCGGAGATGAACGAAGTCGACGAGGGTTATCAGCTTGTCTTTGGAGGAATCAACGTGTTCGTCGGGATGGTTTGCACGTCGGGTCTACGCGCGAACTCGGCGGAGTCAGTACCAGAACCAACCGTTATCGTCGAGTCTGATGGCGAGGAGTCGGTTGGAACTTCAGAGGTCGGCATCATCGCCGAGTCTGAGGAACCCCTAGCTGAGGAACCAGAGATGCTTCAAGAGTCAGATTCAGATTATGATGCAGATTCAGAGTCCATCCTACCCTTGTTTGAAGATCGGCTTGGGTATGGGATAGAGGAAGAGGATTATGAGGAGTCGCCAGTACGCGCTCGTGTTGTGGGAGTTTACATGTCTGGAAACACCGGGAATCAGTTTGACCCGACTCTGTTGACAAAGGAAATCAATGCAAGTAATGCCGCAGAGAGGGCGGCTGAGTTAACCAACGCTCGTGCTGCGTTGGAGAAGCAACTAGCTGATATTACAGAGGCAAACCGTAGACTAGCTGCGGAACAGGCCTGAGTCCAAGATGAAGCTCAGGTTGTGCGGAGGCGCCGCGAGGAGCTTACTTCAATTCAGCATCGCCGAGCCAGGAGTCGCTTGCATGATGGAGTCCACATCAATCCAACCAATCTATTCACCACACCCAATGGTCCAGGCAGAGGAGCCGGACTAGGAGGCTCAGCGGCAGCAGGAGGCGCCGCAGGAGGAGCCGGAGGAGCACCACCACCACCACCACCACCACCCCCAGAAGGACCGGGAGGCAGCCGTACCAACGGACCACCGCCTGAAGGAGGAGTCGGAGGAGGAGCATCTGGTGGCTTAGGGTCACAGCCTAACAGATTTCATACTCCAGAGGGACATTATTCTAACCCTATGGACAACGTTCATGCGGCGACTCTGAGATTGGAGAATATTGTGGTACCAGAGGGACCAGCAGGACAGGAGACTCGTGAGGCTATCGAGTTACTGAAAACAGCTTTGACTCAGGAAGCTTTGTATCCAACTTTTCCAGATGCAAGTAGACTGCATTCAACACCCTTTAACTCAGGTACGAGGAGTCGGCACGGTGAGTCCAACCCGGCCAATTCTACGAGTGCAAGGCGTCGTGAACTAGTGAGGAATCATGCAAACATGCCAACTATTTCACAAGCTCAGCTAGTGGTTGATGAAGCAAGGCAACGGCGAGAAAGAGAAGCTGCAAGAGCTCGGGAGGCAAAGAGGGACAGAGCGTTAGCGGATGCAGCTAACCCGCCTCAGCCAACCCGGGTCCACGAGGAGGTGACTTCTCCTGGTGCTTCCCCAGCGTTAACAGGACCAGAGTGTTTGTCTGATGCCATCAGGTCCGAGTCCTTCCCCAGCAGTTTCAAGGAGCCGCGCAAAGTTCCAAACTATGAGCCCAACATGGACCCGACCTCTTGGTTAGGTACATACGAGATGGCGATGAGTATTCGCAATGCCACAGGTAATCTGTGTGCCAAATTCATGTATCTTATGATGGAGGGAGCAGCCAAGGTTTGGATGCGCAACTTGCCTCCTAGGTCAATCAACTCTTGGGAGCAATTGAAGGCGGCTTTTATTCAGAACTTCCAGGGCACATGCAAAAAGCTCAGCACCATTGAGGACCTGGAGCGGTGTGTCCAGAGGAAGGGCGAGTCAGCAAGGCACTGGATGAAGCGAGTCTCAGAGATCATTAACTCCTCACAAGGACTCCCACCAGTTTCAGTGTTAATGGCGATGGAGAGAAATTGCAGTTACAATCCCTTGAGTTGGAAGCTAGGTCGTATGAAGGAGAGCCTGAATCAAGGTATTCCCCTTACGATTGGTGAGATCATGGCAGGTGCTAATAAGCACGCTGCCACAGACAAAACAAAGGATCAGGAGGAAGGGACTAAAGGACAAGGTGGCAATGGTCAGAGTCAGAGCCAGAATCAAAACCAGAATCAAGGTGGTGGCAAGAGGCCATATGGAGACAACTCTGACCTAGTGGCCAACACAAACACTGGGGTCAGACGCAAGGACAATAATTCTGGTGGATACCAAGGCCGTACTCCAAGCATAGAGGAGGTCTTGAGGATTCCATGCCCTAAACATGCCAAGAACGGTAGATGCGGTCATACCTTGGGACAGTGCGTAGATTTGCAGCGCGCCAGGTTCCAAGGGCCAGGAGGAGGTAACAACAATGGAGGATATAGAGGAAACAATGGAGCTGGAGGACCCGGCAATAACGGTGGAGGAGCCGGCAATAACCCAAACCAACCTCAAGGAGGAGGTAATCAGCAGGGCGGGTTCCAGCAGAACCCGAAGCAGCTTCATGATGGCAATGGGCAATACTATGTCACAACTCGGCAGCCAAACCCGAGTCGTGGCAGTTACCATGTCTTCACAACAAGCACGTCCAAACGTTCCAAGAAGTTAAAGGTTAGAGCTGTTAATGCAGTAGAGCCGGCCCTTCCACAGTGGCTCAGGTGGTCAGAGCAAACCATCACATGGAGTCGGGCAGATCATCCTCCAAGAGTCGACGAGCCAGGGCAGCTAGCCTTGGTGGTAGCACCTCAAGTTGGGGGCTATACATTGAACAAAGTGCTTATGGATGGTGGAAGCAGTATCAACATCTATATTATGACACATTCAAGAGGATGCAGCTGCAAGATAGACAGCTAATTCCAACAGAGACAGTGTTTCATGGGATAGTACCAGGGAAGTCGGCCAAAGCCCATTGGTAAGATTTATCTTGAGGTTGCTTTTGGCACAGTGGAGAATTTTCGTTCAGAGATTATGCCCTTTGAGGTAGTGGATCTTAAGAGCCCATATCATGCTCTTTTTGGTCGACCTGCATATTTTAAGTTTATGGCCAGGCCATGTTATGTGTACTTGAAGCTCAAGATGCCAGGTCCAGCAGGAGTCATTACAGTTAATGGCAGCAGACAGATGGCATTGGAGTGTGAGTTAGGTGATGCAGCTATGGCTGAGACAGCTTGTGCTCAAGAGGAGCTAAAGTTTTACAAGGCAAACGTGGACCCGGAGGACAACTCGGTCCTTAAGAAGCCGGCCACAGAGGAGAAGATGAAATTCAAGTCAGCTCAGGACACAAAGCAAGTCGACTTTACCCCTGGTGACTCTTCCAAGCAGTTCACCATTGGGGCACACCTCTCTGATAAATAGGAAAGCGCGCTCGTCGAGTTCATCCGTGAGAACCGGGACGTCTTTGCATGGAAGCCATCTGACATGCCAGGAGTCCCGAGAGAACTCGCCGAGCACAGCTTACATGTTAATCCTAATGCAAGACCAGTTAAGCAGGGTCTGCGCAAGTTTCATGATGACAGGAGGAAAGCCATAGGAGAAGAGGTGGCTCGGCTCCTCGCAGCCGAGTTCATCAAGGAGGTCTTTCACCCAGAGTGGGTGGCCAATCCAGTGTTAGTACCAAAGAAAACAGGAGAGTTGCGGATGTGCATCGACTTCACGGGCCTAAACAAGCATTGCCCTAAGGACCCGTTTGCACTACCTCGCATAGACCAGATCATTGACTCCACAGCGGGGTCAGAGTTGCTTTGTTTCTTGGATGCATATTCAGGGTACCATCAGATCAGACTCAACATAGAGGATGAGCTGAAGACGTCCTTCATCACGCCCTTTGGAGCATTTTGTTACACAACAATGCCCTTTGGACTCAAGAATGCAGGAGCTACATATCAGAGATGTATCCAGAATTGTTTCAAAAAACAGATTGGAAGGAATATTCATGCTTATGTGGATGATGTAGTTGTCAAGTCTCAGAAAGCCGACTCTCTGATAGCAGACCTGACAGAAACGTTTGAGAACCTACGCAAGTACAAGATGAAGCTCAACCCGACCAAATGTGTTTCTGGAGTCCCTGCTGGCAAACTCCTAGGCTTCATCGTTTCAGAGAGAGGCATTGAGGCAAATCCAGAGAAAATCAAGGCTATCCATAACCTGCAGAAGCCGACTTGTCTGAAGGACGTTCAAAAGCTCACTGGATGTGTGGCAGCGCTGAGCAGGTTTATTTCAAGACTCGGGGAGAAGGCAGGTCCTCTCTACCGACTCCTGAAGAAGTCAGATAAGTTCCTATGGGATGAAGAAGCTGACCGTGCTTTTGAGGAGTTGAAGAAAACTTTGTCAACAGCACCAGTGCTTGCAGCTCCTACAGATAAGGAGCTAATGCTATTATATGTAGCTGCCAACGAGAGAGTTGTCAGTGCAGTAGTAGTTGTGGAGCGTGCAGAGGAAGGAAAGGAGTACCCAGTGCAGAGACCTGTCTACTACATCAGTGAAGTCCTCACAGAGTCAAAGCAAAGGTACCCACAGTGGCAGAAGCTGGTCTATGGAGTTTTTCTTGCAAGTAGAAAACTCAAGCATTATTTCCAAGAGCATCCAATTAAGGTGGTGAGTTCAGCACCGCTGGCAGATATTATACGCAACAGAGAAGCAACAGGGCGAGTCGCCAAGTGGGCAATTGAGTTGGGTCCTTATCATATCACATATGAGCCTAGGACAGCGATCAAATCTCAAGCTTTGGTTGATTTTGTCAATGATTGGACAGATTTTACATCTTCACCAAGTACCCCTTGCACCAAGTATTGGACAATGCACTTTGATGGGTCCAGACAGTTAGAAGGCTCAGGAGCCGGCGTGGTGTTAACATCGCCTAAGGGAGATAAGTTAGCATACGTCCTTCAGTTACACTTTGATTGTACCAACAACATGGCAGAGTATGAGGCTTTGCTACATGGCCTGCGTTTGGCCAAGGAGATGAACATCAAGCGTATCAGGTGCTTTGGAGACTCGGATCTCGTAGCTCAGCAAGTGTCTGGAACCTGGGACTCGAAGGATGCAAACATGGCGGCTTATAGAAGAGCAGTCGAACAGATAGCCGGGTTCTTTTCTGGTTATCAAGTGGAGCATATTGACAGGCGCAAGAACGAGGCTGCTGATGCGTTATCACGACTCGGCTCTCGTCGAGAGAAAGTACCACCAAATGTGTTCTTGGATGAACTCCATCATCCTTCAGTCAAATTGCCCTCAGAGGAGGAGTTAGCCTTTCCAGACCCAGAGTCGGTGTTGGTAGCAGCAACACGAGCAATCCCAACGTGGACAGAGCCCTACCTAGCATATCTCCTGCGGGGTGAACTCCCAAAGGATGAAGTCAAGCGAAAGCAACTCGTCAGGCGATGCAAGTCCTACACAGTCATTGATGGCGAGTTGTACAGAAGAAGCGTTACTGGAGTCTACCAGAGATGTGTGTCTCCAGAAGAGGGCAAGCAAATATTGCAAGAGATTCACGCAGGAGATTGTGGTCATCATGCATCCACTAGATCCTTGGTGTCAAAAGCTTTCAGACACGGGTTCTTTTGGTTGACAGCACATTTGGATGCAGAAAGGATAGTTCGAGTCTGTGATGGATGTCAAAGGTACGCAAGGCAAGACCACGTGCCAGCTCAAGAACTCAGAACCATCCCTATCACTTGGCCATTTGCAGTTTGGGGACTCGACATGGTGGGCCCTTTCTCAAAGTCGCCTTGTCAGAAGACCCATCTGCTAGTAGCAGTTGACAAGTTCACCAAGTGGGCGGAAGTGGAACCCGTCAGCAGAGTCGACGGTGCATCAGCAGTGAGATTCTTCAAAAAGATAGCAACACGTTTTGGGTATCCTCACAGCATGATTACAGACAATGGTACCAACTTATCAGTTGGAGAGATGGCCAAGTTTTGTGGTGAGAACAACATCAGACTCGACCTGGCCTCAGTGGCACATCCACAGTCCAATGGACAAGCCGATAGGGCAAATCAGGAGTTGTTAAAGGGAATTAAGCCCCGGCTCCGAGTCCCTTTGCTAAGAGCCGCCGGGTCTTGGGTTGAGGAGTTACCAGCAGTACTTTGGAGCATCAGGACGACTCCTAACAGATCCACTGGCTTCACACCTTTCTTCATGGTGTATGGAGCAGAAGCTGTCTTGCCAAGCGACTTGTTGCATGACTCGCCACGAGTCGCCAATTACGTTGAGACAGAAAACGAACTCGCCCGCCAGGACTCAGTCGATGCACTGGAGGAAGCAAGGGAGTTAGCCCTTGAGAGGTCAGCAGTTTATCAGCAAGACCTGCGGCGATACCACGCACGCAGAGTCAAGACTCGGACTTTCCAGGAAGGAGACTTAGTGCTTCGCCTTGTCCAGAATAAGGAAGGGATGCACAAGTTATCTCCACCATGGGAAGGACCGTTCGTCATAAGCAAGAATTTGAACAACGGGTCGTACTACCTAATGGATGTGCGAGAGCCGGCAAGTGTAGGCAAAAGGAGTTGATACAGCTCATACTCTAGATCCTTATGCAGAGGCAAAGAGGCCTTGGAACATAGCTCAGTTACGTCCTTATTATACTTAAGTTGTAACAGATTCATGAGTTGAAAGGCAATGAGCCCAGTGAGCCATGCCTAGATGTGAACATGAGTCCTTTAGTCGAGTCACCCAGTGAGTGCGCTTTGTTCTTTAAATTTCGATCATCAGGTTCTTGGGGGCTTGCTTTTCAGTGAAAAAAGTTAAGCTTAAACTCTTGGACCCGGCACAGTAGCCAAATTTTCCTAGTTTTCTCGCTGGTAAGTCAGATGCATCCCGCACAATATGATCTATCTACAGGCATGACTTGTTTCTCTCTCTTATGGATCCTAAGGAACATATGAGCTAAGAACCTGTCAGCACAAGCTGTAAGAGAAGTCATGCAGGGCCTACTTATTCATCAGTGAAAAACTAGACGGGTTATAAGAACCAAGCCGATTGGCACAAATTTTAAAATAGCTAAACAAGCTCAATTGTTTAAAGCACCAATAGTGCATCATTACAACTCAAAAGAGCTACCAAGCTCAATAGTTTAAAAGCACCAGTAGTGCATAATTACAAAGTCTCAATAGTAACACAGCATTACATAGTAATCAAAAGTCATTCAGAGGGTTGTCTTCCAGAGGAGCTGACTCCTTCGCCAGAGTCGAGGAGTCCTCCTTAGCAGGCGACTTGTCCTTTGCTTGAATAGCAGGAGTTGAGGAACTTTTCTTCACAGGAGATTTGCCTTGTGCTTGAGCAGCAGAGGAAGGAGCCGGCTTCTATGGAGGCTTGGTGGCGACTCTCTTCGTTTGAAATCCAGTACCCTTGGGACTCTTCATATGCTTAGCAAGCTCTGCTTGTTTCTGAGCGTCTCCAGAGACAGCTCTAGAAGGAGTGGGCGCTGCAGGAGTCTTCAGGGTAGGCTCGGCACTTGGAACAGGAGCCGCCGGTGACGATGAACTCGGACCGGCAGAAGAAGAGAATACACCAGATGGGTCCTGTGATGGGCGGCCAAAGTTTACTATCTCAGGAGTTACTGGAGCGACTCTCTTGTTCTCCAAATCATAATGATGAACCCATACCTCAGGGTCCATCTTATTGGCAATCTCACAAGCATATGGCCGCACCAATTTCTCTTCGGCCTTGAAATCATCCTGAGTAAAAGGTTTGCCATCTTCATGCTGCTCAGGCTTCCCCATTGTAAGCATTGCTGGCTCCAGAACAGTGGGGTAGTAGCTGTGTGCCAGTGCAAGTATCCTTATGGCAGATCTCCTCATGGAAGATTGTTTCCACAGACGCACATAGCCTGGTGCTCTGGACAACTCGTCCACCAGACGTTCAGGCTCTTTGGGGCACTTGCCTTTATGATTTAAATACTTGACCACAGAACGGGCTCCCTCTTGTAGCCCATGACAGTAATCAAGCATCTCAGATAGTTGTTTGCTTGTGGGCAATTTAAGCTTTGGGGAGTCAGCCCCTGTAGAAAGGAAATCAAGGAGTCATTGTCAGTTGAAAAGCAATTCATAAAGGTGCAAAAGGAAGCAAGCAAAGGTCATAAACTCACCAAATATGTGCTGGCACATGGCACCAATGCCTTTTTTGCAAGTGTTGAACACAGCTTGTAGGTCATTGTGTGCCTTCTGAGCAATCTTTTTGGCCTCAGCTGACTCTTTCTTTACCTGCTCCAGTTGAGCAGCCAAGGCCTTCAGATCCTTCTCAAGCTGAAGAGAGTGTTCTTTTTCGGCCAGGGAAGATCTGGCACTGGCAGCTGCCTGGTCCTCAAGTTCTTTCATGTCTCTCTTCATCTTGGAGACAATGCACTGCAATTACAAGTCATAAAGCACAAGTGAGCTCCACAAGTCACATAAAGAAGTCATGAGCTCCAAGTCGTCACAAGTTAACAACTTGGCGCTTGGGGGCTACTCAGGAGTCAATTTTTTCTATCAAAAAAACAGGCATGAGTCCTAGTAGACAAGTCATAAGCTCCATGTGGGGACCCCGGACTAGCAGTCCGAAATACCCTTGTGCCTACATCAGCGATCCCATGATCAGTGTGTCGCTGAGCACAATCAAACTGGTAATCAAAGAAAATCCATAAATACCGAAGGAATTTACTTACTTGACTGAAGTCATACTCTTCAGTAGGTACTTGCAGCGGAAATCACCAAACAGCGTGGAGCCCAAGTCATTCGCCTTAACCCTACAGGCAACTGACTGGGAAGCGCCCTAGTTCGCATTGACGTCAGTTCCGTCTCCTTCTTCAAGCTGCTCTTCTTTAAAATCTGGCTAAGACAATAGCCAGGGACGAAACCATTATGAGTACAATGGGAATTGTACTCGCAAACTACCCCCGAAAGAGCATGCACTACCCTTTTCTTTTTTTTTTGTTTATAGTTTGAGTAAAACTTTGTTTGCTTTGAAAACTCTAATAACTTTGGTTGAAGTAAAATAAGAGAAATTTTATAACTTTTCATAAACCTTGTATATTTTTCAAAACATCTATAGCCTTTGTTAAAGAAAACGAAAAGAAGGCTTTAGATTCTTTTTTTTTTTTTCCATAAAACTGTCTTTGTAAAGAGTTTTCTTTTAAAACATTTTTCTCGAAAAATAGCTGTTTGTTAAAATAAGAAGTCCCTTTTAAAAACGTTTTTCCTGGAAAATCACCATTTTGTTTATTTATCCAAAACTCCTCCTTTTTCCCGACCATGTCTCATCATGGTCCAATTATTTCCAACAACTCATACCAGCACATTGGCATAGTTGCATAAAACATCCTTCACATCATTTTCTCTTTCAAATCTCAAACCTTTTTCCAAAACTTGCACATCTTTGTAAAACTTTGCACATGGTCTAGTAGGGCCTCCCAACTGTCCATATCCGAGGACTCGGCTATTCGAATAGTTTTTACCCTCTGCAGAGGTAGCACGCTTTTCCCACACCCATCCGGTAGCTCATCGTGTCTGCCACGTCCCGCCATACAAGGTGTATGCGAAGTTGAACCACCGGCCATAGCCTTTCCTTTGCTCATGCTAGTATAGGACCCTACCCTTACGAATTCATCATTCCTCCGACACCTAGTACAGGATCCCCCGTCGAGGAACCTAGATGTGAGGACTCGTAGTTTTCTCCGGCGACCCAAAGGTGGCGTCTTCAATCCCTCAATCCATCAGATTGCCGAGACCCGGGTCAGGGGTTAGGTCGCAATGACCCTCCCCTCATGCATAACGGAGTCATCTCCGTCGATGAGGTATCCAGTACTAACACGAGCAAACTATATGACTACGCCCGTTCCCATATTTGGTAGATGTGGTCGCACAGGTTATCGGCTGGTCGACGTAAGTACTAGGACACAATGTGCATTTTTCATAAACATCACCATTTATCACTTCTCCACTTCAATACCGACCACTCGGCATGTCATCATCAACTAGGTACTTTAAAAAGGAGTTTGGAATAAACCATAATTTTTCCCATAATGTAGTTTGAAAAGGAATTTTTCCACCCAATACTTCCATATAGGGTGTCAAAGTGATATACTTGTATTTTGGAAAAGGGTTTTCAAAATCATAGCTTTGGTGGCAAAAACCACTTAATTCATTTATGCTCTTTATGTAAATCAAAATAGACGTATATAAATGCAAGCTCAGTGAAGTAGCTTGCCTGTTTTCAGCATAATGTTCCTGGACTTCTCCTCACTGATCAAAGAAATAATTTCTGATTCTTCTCCAATAAATCCTTCCCAAGGATCACTCCGGTAGCGTTTATATCTAGCGTCGCAAAGGGAAAGAACACAATCAACACACAGTAGGACACTCCAACAACAAACATCAAGCAATACTAACAAACAACAATCATGAGAGAAGATTATTACCTACCAAACCAGTTTGGGCAATCACCAACCCTACTCATATTTAAAAGTTATGTTTAAAGTTGTGATTAAGCATCTTTATTTAAACAGGCAATACTTCAGACAAAAGTTAAGCTATCAAGTAATCTCTATAATTCAAAATATCTCACCAATCTAAGGTAGAAATATTACTAGACACTCAAGCTAGCACTCAACTTGAATATAACCAAGTTTAACAAGCAAGGCAAATATATTAATCACACCAAATAATCTAATCATCAACATAAACAAGCATTATATACCATTACTAAACTACTCAATCAAGCATCACAACAACTCTAAAGCATCACACATAGCTATTGCACTCACAAAGCAACACAATTTGATTTCGATTTAATTGAATTAACCAATATTTAATTGTGTCACAATTACGGCAGAAATTAGGGTTTGTGTTTAATTGCATAACTTGAGTTCTGTTGGTCACAAAAATATGAACTAAAATTCTACGGAAAGCTATTGAAGTTTAGAAGACAACCCAATTGGATTTAATTCAATTAAGGTTATTAAACTCCCTATATAAATGTTTTTATCCAGAATGTTGGTTTTCTTGTTTTTGCTACAACTCAAGTTAATTGTACTCAAAAGTTAAATCCTCTTAGGGATAACTAGTATTGTTTAAATGTGAGCTAACAAAATTGGTTTGACCTCATTTGGATTAGTAGAGTATCAGAAACAAACAAGTTTAGGTTTTATACCTTCTGTTGCATTTTGATTACCATTATTTATTTATTAATCTAAATGGGGTGAAACCACTTTATTTAGTTAGATAATTTCATAAGCTTTCCAGAACATTTTCATTTGCTATTTTTAGATTCTTAGATCTCAAGTTATTGGTTTTCAATTCTAATCAAATTTCTGACAGAGAAATTTCCCCTTTTTAAGTTTAGCAACAAACTGATTTGATAATTTTCTACTAACTTAACCACAACACTAAATGGAATCAATCCAGTGGCATTGGGTAGACTGGTTGATGTACTTTTGATACAATTTTAGTTTGGTATTTTGGGATAAACCAAGGTTTAGCAAACATCTCCCAAAGATGGTACCAAAATAACTTTTCTGTGTTTTTCAGTTAAAACTAACACATTGGTCATTTTTATTTCCAATGGGAAATATGTTCAACAAGGATCATGGCCTGCATCTCTGTGAAGATGGCATGTTCTTCTAGCTACATCATTTAGTTTGCTATTTTTAGGCCTCTGGATAAATAGGAATTTGCATGGGAAGGGGGCTATCTCTGTTATTTCATGTGGTGGGAATTATGGCTTAGCCAATTTCCTCAGATTATATCTTCTGTATAAAATTTTATTTTGAGGTCACACCACTTGGTCATGTCAGTACTCTAACAATACTAACATGACATGCCACTCCTAACATCTAAATAAATCTAGATTAATTGCTATGATCAGATCAAAATGCCTAAGCAGTAATCTGTTTTCAGAAGTTTCTGAAAACAGACAGAACATAGCTACTTTGCCTCATCTTTCCATTGAGGTAATCTAATTATTTTTGAAATCTAAAACTTGCATGTGAATCTATGGCACTTTCTCTTTCTAACCATGGAAAGATTTAAAATTTTGGTGAGGCAGATTTCTCAGAAAATGCATGCAAATGTAGCTACTCTAAACAGGGTTCAACACTTAGCAGATTTTCAGATCTCAAATCTGGGCGGGAAACAACTGTGGCCGTTGATCAACAGATCGACGGCTCACAGCTGTCCTCTTCCTCCCGACGGACAGAGAACAGGAGAGAGAGAGAGAGGCCAGGAGAAGCTACCTGCCGGCGGCGATCGTCGGCGGCGAGGGTGCAGGGCGGTGGAGGAGGTCTGGGGTGCAGCTTGGTGGAGTTGAACGGCTCGAGGGCGTCCTATGCGTCGGCGGTGAGCAGGACGGCCACGAGGCGGTGTACGGACTCCGGTGAGCTCTCCTCGTCACACCTGGGCTCGAAACAAAGGGGAAACGGGGGCGTGTGAGTGCGGTGGTGCAGGAGGTGAGGGTGCAGGGCAGAGAGGAGAGAAAAGGGAGCAGGGCAGGCACGGCCATGGTCGACCTCAACCTTGGCTCCGTCGGTCGTAGCGGACACTCCCGACCCTGGGTAGCGGACGCTGCAGTGTGCAAGCCCTCCTGGCGGTGCACGAAAGAGAGTGGAGAGCAGAGGGGAGAGTGGTGGCTAGGTGAGGCGAGAGTGGTCTCGGGTGGAGATTAAATAGGCCGGCGGCCGGTCCACGGTGGTCGACGTGCAGGGAGGGGGAGAGGGCTCTAGGGGCGATGCCACCATGTCCTAGGGGTCGAGGGGAACACGGGAGTGGCTGGGCGGCGATGGGCGGTCGAGGGACGCAGGGGTGTGTCGGGCCGGCAGTGGCGCTCCGCCATGTCGCGAGCACGCGTGGGAGCGAGCAGAGCGTACGGGTTGGTGCTTGGGGTGACCCGACCATCGTCCGGTGGGTGCGGTGCCGTGCGGGGACAGGGTAGGGCGCGACGTTGGGCTAGCTGGGCGGCTGGATGGTCTCCTCCACAGTGAGGACACCACGGCATGGCGACAGGGCGGCAGCTCCCTGGGTGGCGATGACCAATCCAACGAGTTGGCAAACTCCCGTGATGCTCTAGTGCCCTAGGGATGATCAGAGGGTGGAGAGGAGCAATGGGGTGCAGGGAATCGACGAAATAACCTCCCAATCGATCGAATCGATCTGATGATCCTCGGTTTGGGGAAGAACCTGGGCACTGCCCTCTAGGTGTTTGATGAAATGCTTCAGCGAAAAATTAATTCAAATTTCTGAGATTTATTTCCATAATTTGCTTTCTATAGATTAATAGGGATTTGTGGTGCTGTGGTGGAATTTATTTGGCATGTGCAGCACCATATATTGGATGATTCAAAAAGATAGGAAAGAAATTAGATATTAAATTTGGGTTTTTGAAATAATAAATTGAGATAGGAAAGTTGTAGAATAAATTGGGAGGGATCACTTCCCACCCCAATGAAGTTTGGTCTTTAAGAAAATAACTTTTCACTTAGAGAATTTCATTTGTCACCTGTCGCATGGTTTGATGTGTTGATGTTTTTATTTTATTTCTTTTCCTTTCCTCATATTTCTATTTAACAATCACACACATCAAAACACAACAATATTCACATCACAACCATTATCACACAAATCAAACCACAAGAATTAATCACACCACCAATTCCATAATTCACAATACTATCTTAAAAAAAATGATCACACTCAATTATGACAAGATGAGGTTTAAGAAATATCTCAACTCATAATTTAATTGTTTTCAAAAAGTTTTGAGAAAGGAAATATGTGGGGTAATATATTTCCCACTAGTGTTGTTTTCAAATGGAGTGGAAATCAGAGTTTATAAAGTAGGAGTTGCATATACATGCAACACATCAAGGTTGATAATTGGATAGGAGATATATATAGGCCTCCATATTTTTGGGGAACACATAGTTTTGGGAAATCACTTTTACCTTCTCAATAATGGATGTTTTGGTTGTTGCCAAAATCAGACATCATTGAAATAGACTTTGGCCAAAATAAGATTGGAAAAGATATATGGAATATACTCTTGTCATAACATGATCATCAAAGTTCAATATGTTTTTACTTGGGCTGGTTCTGGGATTATTATTTACTAGTCAAACAACATAAACAACAAGTCACACAAGGTCAAACAGAGCAATATAAAGGAAAACACAACCAATAATGAAGTATTTCAAAAAGTTTTTGTTGGTTCTGAATTTTGGGTCTTGTTAAACTCTTATTATAAATTTGGGATGTTACAAATCCTTCCCCCCTTAAAATAAATCTCGTCCCGAGATTTGCCCGGGGGTACAGGAGAGTACTAGGGCACGAGTTTTGGGCTGGCCATACTTCCGAGGTCGTTGCTTCTTCAGTGAGGTTGTCAGGTGAGATATTGACAACTTGATGTTGCGAGGTCGTTCCTTGTCGATAATTTACTCTGATGGTTTTAGATTCTAGATGATAGGGTTGACTTGACGATCGATGCTGATGGATAGTCTTGGTTAGCTGCTTCCAGTTTCTACTAGGCTGAGGCGCAAGGAACTAATTATTACCACGTTCTTGTATACCCATTGAGGTCTCCCCCCTTAAAGGGGTTTTCAACCGGTCTTGCTGAAGTTTGCAGTTGGAGTTGACTTGGAGGCATTCTACTTCTTGACGATCTTCGTCTCGATTGTCACTCCTTGGTGCTTGGGGTTGGTGCAGATATCACTTGGTACTATTTTCTCCTTATGAGGGTCGCAGATGGGGACACGTGGTTTTCAGGATGCGTCGAGTCTGCGTACTCAACTCTCTCCGGTTTCTAGTTAGAAAAAGGATGTTATAAACGTCTAAGTTCGTCTGGACTTGCTTGGTGGTTGAGGTTGTCCACAGCAGGCTCTTACGTCGTTTGATTCTTCTGGGTATTCCATTGGTTATTTGTCTTCAGGCTTGTCCTTCTTCAGCTGAGTAAAGGAGGAACTTCATTGCTGACTTCCTTGGTTCTTGAGCTTCATGAAGCGTTGGTAAGAATCTAAGGAAGTACAGTCGAGGGTATCGAGCTCCCAGAGGAAATTTAAAAGTCAGTACAGGGACCCTGAAGGTAAGTGGTTTGGTCTGTTGTTCGACAAGGATACAAGGGTTGCATTCTCATTTAACCGTAAGAAGTTAGAGAAAGGGCTTCATGTCAGCAGTCGCTGCTCGTGCTTTCTTGAATCCTCCTTCGGTGTGATTGGTCGAGCCAAGTTGGAAAGGATGATTGCTGTGGATGGTGCTTGCTTCCTGGTTCAATTCTGCGTAGATGGTCTTCAGTGTTGATCGACTTCGGCCTTGATGATGGCGATCTTCTCACTACCAACTATATGTGATTATTTCTATATCACCTCTCTTTTGTCAAAACTTGTGGTTAGATAAGGCCAGTTAGTATAGCCACAAACTGGGGTTAGATGTTAATCTAGATTTTGGTAAGTTGGTTCAAAAGTCACGGCGTAATGGACTCTAGAAAAAGGTTAGTGAAGAATCTTCACACCAGTTGTTTTCCAAACATGTACCTCTGTCTTTCTTGTTTCGACTAGTTGAGCCGGGTTGAACTAGGATTGTTGTTCGGCAGATGGCGTCAATGGTGTCCTTTCCCTGGGGTAACCCCATGTTGACGATCTTTAAAGTTGGTTTCCTTCGGGTTGGTTAGTGGCAATCTCTCTTGGATGGGTCTTGTGCTTGGGGCTTCATATAATCTTCAGAAAATCAGCGGCAGACTAAGGTTCTCATCCATCTTTTCCAAGTTTGCGGTGATAGGTGGGAGTTAGTCTTATTTCACGGGACCAATTTGGGTTGGTCAAACCTAGCAAGGTTAGCGCAAGGGATTAAGGTGCTACTAACTGCTCGTCAAGCGGGTAGGTACATGATCCTCTTTGAAACCCATCATCACCGTCGGTCTCTGAGCTCAAATCTTCATAGCAACTCTTATGCACTCCTTGAATTCCTCTAGTTACCAATTCTAAATGAGTCTCCTTATGTCCTCGTTTCATGTCAAGGTTTGTGGTCCTAGAAGATTAGCTGGTACTATCGTGGACTTGAGTCAGTGGTTATCCTAAGGTTAGATACGATAAGTTGGTGTGGTATTCTTGTAATTTCACAAGTTAATTTTGTGAGGTGGGGGCTCGTGCCTTCACGAGGTTGGCATACAATTGCAGTTTCCTTCAAGATCTTGACGCACTTGCTCCAGATGGTGCATGAAGTCCATGGTCTGACTTGCCGGTTAGGTTACAAAAATTTCTGGCTATTTGGCTAAGGATCAGGAGTCTTTTGTATCTTGCGGAACTGTCAGATCTTAATGGGAGATGGTTTAGATGAGAGGGAAAATATTTTAGAAAGATTTCCCTTGGCGGGTTTACATCCGCAAAAAGGTGCAACTATGGTGAAGAGTTAAAGAAGAGAAGTTTGAGATTACTTTGTGCTGCCGACAAGGCGTGATAGTGAACACACAAGAAAAACAACACACACACGGAGAACTTGCAAACAACACACAAGCATATTACACACAAGCAAGGTGCACACAAGGTACGTCTAGTACCAAAGGATCCCTAATACTCGTGGTAGTCGGGGTAACCAAAGTTCCTATCATGAGTTTTTCCTAGGGGTTTTTGTCGAACATGGTTGGTGAAGTCTTTATTTTATCGCCTTAGTCTTCC
The DNA here is from genome assembly GCA_012064385.1 of Puccinellia tenuiflora. NCBI lineage: Eukaryota > Viridiplantae > Streptophyta > Magnoliopsida > Poales > Poaceae > Puccinellia > Puccinellia tenuiflora. The sequence continues at coordinate 38,392 of QRDG01001230.1, read as the reverse complement.
GCTGGAGAAATTGAGATCGTCGAAGTTGCAACTTGAGTAGAATTGTTGATATTGAGCTGAGGTCTTCGGAAGTCTCTTGCTTGTTGACATTGACGATCTTGGCAAATCAATCACCCTGAGGTTGAATGTTGAGTATTTGGGATGGAACCTTCTTCTCCTTCTGACTAGTAGCCAGTTAGGTCTCACTTGGGTTCATCGTCGAGTATATATGTAGGTTTTGAATGAAGGTAAGATAATAGAAGAATGCCTTTGAAAATCTTAAAATAGAGGGGTAAGACTTTGAAATATTTGAGGAGATGAGAAGAGCGAAGCCATTTTAGGGCTCCTCTAGATAAAAATATATTTTGGTAGTAATATATTTTTAACAAAAATATTTGCTTTCCTAACTAACGTCCATGCTAACTAAGGTCTCCTACAGTCAGGATTGCTCTGATACCAAGTCTGTGGGGACCCCGGACTAGCAGTCCGAAATACCCTTGTGCCTACATCAGCGATCCCATGATCAGTGTGTCGCTGAGCACAATCAAACTGGTAATCAAAGAAAACCCATAAATACCGAAGGAATTTACTTACTTGACTGAAGTCATACTCTTCAATAGGTACTTGCAGCGGAAATCACCAAACAGCGTGGAGCCCAAGTCATTCGCCTTAACCCTACAGGCAACTGACTGGGAAGCGCCCTAGTTCGCATTGACGTCAGTTCCGTCTCCTTCTTCAAGCTGCTCTTCTTTAAAATCTGGCTAAGACAATAGCCAGGGACGAAACCATTATGAGTACAATGGGAATTGTACTCGCAAACTACCCCCGAAAGAGCATGCACTACCCTTTTCTTTTTTTTTTGTTTATAGTTTGAGTAAAACTTTGTTTGCTTTGAAAACTCTAATAACTTTGGTTGAAGTAAAATAAGAGAAATTTTATAACTTTTCATAAACCTTGTATATTTTTCAAAACATCTATAGCCTTTGTTAAAGAAAACGAAAAGAAGGCTTTAGATTCTTTTTTTTTTTCCATAAAACTGTCTTTGTAAAGAGTTTTCTTTTAAAACATTTTTCTCGAAAAATAGCTGTTTGTTAAAATAAGAAGTCCCTTTTTAAAAACGTTTTTCCTGGAAAATCACCATTTTGTTTATTTATCCAAAACTCCTCCTTTTTCCCGACCATGTCTCATCATGGTCCAATTATTTCCAACAACTCATACCAGCACATTGGCATAGTTGCATAAAACATCCTTCACATCATTTTCTCTTTCAAATCTCAAACCTTTTTCCAAAACTTGCACATCTTTGGTCTAAGGACCCGACAGACAGTAAATTAGCAGCCCCGAGTCCTAGTAGAGCTAAGGACTCAGTGCTTGGGGGCTACAGTGTGCAAAAATTTTCTATGTAGTAATTGAGTTCAGTTTCAAATCAAAGCATCTATCCTAGGCACAAGTCACCACAGACAGGTGCTTGGGGGCTACTGGGATAGGATGATGCTAGCAAGGCATATAAGGTGAAGTCGGAAAAGCTTACTTCATGAACCATATGAAGAGACCTAAGAGCCGCTTGCTCGTCGTCCTTCAGCCTAGCAGCTTGATCGTTCAAGTCGACTGCTTCAGCATAGGCTTCGGAAAATGACATGTTATCTGCCACCCGAAGTCGACTATAGTCAGTAGGTGACTTGATCTTGATGGATGGAGAGGCTGCAGGAGTCGGCTTGACAGGAGCCGGATGAACTTGAGGCGCAGAATCAGGAGTCGCAGCACCAGAGCTGGGCTGGACTATTGTTGGAATCGCCGCCCGAGCCTTTGAAGAGGACTCGGGAACGGTAGGAGTCGTGGTTGCGCCAGCTGATGCAGCGATGGAAGGACCTGTCCTTGTACTGGTTGTTTCAGAGGCCGAAGGAGGGACAGGTCCACGCCCAAAGGATATATCAACCATGCCTGGGAGCTTGGTCACTTTGGCACAAGGCCGAGCCCTGAAATACACAAGGATAGAAGTCAGCACCAGAATTAGTGAAAAGGGAAAAAGCAGAAGTCATTCAAGTGCGAGTATAGAAACAAAGAAATCTTACCCAACATTGGTCTCCAGGTCCAAGGAGGCCTGAGAGTCTGAAGAAGGCATTGACATGCCAGAGTGATAAGAATCGTCCTTCTGGGGAGGAGAAGCCGATTTCCGCTGGTGTGAAACTGGCAGAGGCTCAGGAGCATCTGCAGGCCCATCGGAGCGCAGCTTCCTCTTTCTGGCAGCGATAACACTCTGCACGTGTTCTTCAGGCTTAGTAGGAGAGCGAGAGGACCCAAGGACTCGTGAGAGTGGTACCTTGGGAACAGCCTCTCGAGAGCCATTATTATTTGAAGCCGGAGAAGAGGAGGAGTGACTCCTAGCAGAGGACTCCGCAGAAGGCGACGGTTGAGCAGAGGCAGTATCAGTTTGTCTTGTGGTGGGAGCCTCTGGAGAGGACTCGTCATCGTCAATCTCTTCCACGATGGGAGCCTCCATAAAGGACTCCTCTTCATCAGCATTTTCAGTTGGAGCCTCTGGCGAGGACTCCTCATCGGCAGCATCGTCTTCAGCGGGAGCCCCCTGGGAGGACTCCTCATCCGCATCATCAGTGTCTTCTGCCACAGTGGTTTGATCTATGGCAGGAATCTCTTCTTCAGCCTCAGCCTCAGCTTCAGCTTTATTCTTAGTACCAGCTCCAGAGGCCGGCTTCCAGAAGGAGTCGGTGAGCTGCAACAGAGTCGACAAAAGTGAATTAGTAAGCAGTACAAGTGACATCGAGACAGAAATGAAGTAGAAAGCGATACTTACATCAGGAGCAGGGTTGGTCGAGCAGAAGGGCTGGAGCCCGAAGTGAGCTTGATCCTTCACCGGTTTCCCAGTCAACTTTTTGATAAGTCGACCAAGTTCGGGTCCATCGGATAATTGCTCCGTCACTCGGAGGTCGTCACCAGCGCATCTGGTATATGAGCATATCAACCGAGTCCTAGGACTCAGTGGCTGGATTCTCCAAGTCGTCCAGCAGCGGACCAGATCCATATTTTCCAAGTTATGGGACAAGAGGGCCCGGATGCGAATGATCAGAGACTCGACTCTTGGCCGGGCGGCCTCGGGGCACCTAGCTTTCATTAGAGGAGTCGCCCGAAGGCGTTCCTCCGAGAACAAGGGAAGCTTGGGTTCATTTGCAGGGGAGGTATCCTTGCAATAGAAAATGGTTTTTTGCCAATCCTTGATGCGATTGGGAAAGATTGGCTTTGGGAAGACAGAATTGAGGCTCCGTTGAAGAGCGACGGCGCCACATTGGAGAAGAGGGCCCCTAGAGGTCTCGGGCTGAGGGTTGCAGTAGAAGAGCTCAAGCCAGAGATTGATGTCGGGTTTAATCTGGAGGTAATCCTCACAGAGAACGACGAAATTGGAAAGGGTGAGAATGGAGTTAGGAGCCAGATCATGAATCCGCAGCTCATAGAGTTCGAGGAGCTGGCGGAAGAAAAGATCGCCAGGGGGAGAAAAACCGCGGAACAGGTGCTCCACGAAGACAACTACTTCGCCCTTAGCGGGAGAAGGAACAACCTCATCCCCTGGGGCCCGAGCTTGAGCGCTAGAGGGAATCAAACCTGAGAGCCTATGAGTCTTTAATTGCTCCGCCGTGACCACAGATCCACCCCAATCGGCGGAAATCGATCGCTTGGAGGAAGATTTGGCGGCGGCGGCGGCCGCGGCGGCGATGTCCACCGTCCTGCTCGACGAGGATACCTTGGCCTTGGATGTGGTCTTTGCGCGCTTGGGAGCCATGGCGTGCGGGCGGTGCGTGCTGGACGCGGGAAGAGATGGGCGCGAAGAGAAAGGAGAGGTTTTGAGCTGAAGGGGCAAGTGAGGTTTTAAACCTAACCCTTCGGTATTTATCGAGAGGGTAAAACCCTAAGAGAGTTACAGTGCAGGTCCACGGCAAACTGTGGATAACGTTTCGCTATTAAGCAGTTCAGTGGTTAACAGTAATGACATAGCAGAGAAAGGTTAAAGTCACGGAATTGGAAGAAGCCGGCTTGTCCCAGAGTGACGAGTCCTGTGGCAGTGAAAGTCAAATTGTCTAGTCCTTGTTCGCAAGAGTCACAACAGACCCGGCCAGCATGTGCAAGGGCAAGGGTGATGACTTGAACAAGGAATGAGGATAGACTCACCTTTTATATTTATTATGTCTTTATGCAGGAATTCATCTTGGAGCTAGCAGCAAGCGACTTTGGAGCCTGTGGCTCAAGTGGAAGGAGTCGACCCAGGGAGTCGAACCAACAAGTCAGAGGAAGCCGCCAAGCTGCGCCCAAGATAAATTCGAGGGCTACTGATGGGGGGATACTTTATAGGTAGGCCCATGGACCCGGAAAGTAGACCCGCCAAGACCAAGAAGGCCAAAGCCGAGTCACGTGTCAAGTCACATGAGCTGGGCTGGAGACAAGCCGACTAAGGCCCATGATGAAGAAAGGACGCGTCCAAAGATGGAGTCCAAGTACAACCCGGAGTTCTAGTTTGGAAGGACAAAGCCTAGAGTAGGACTCCGTGTATGAGTAGAACTCGACACAGATTGTAAGTCCAGGGACCCGCCACCTTTATAAGGGGGGGTCCTGGATCGTAGTAAGCTAAGCCTCAATCAGTAGAGAGAAACCCTAGCCACCAGAGAGAAGTCGCCGGCTCTTGAATTGTAGGAGCCGGGTCCTTGTAATCGAGACATCACCAAAAGCAATAACATAGAAGCAGGAAGTAGGTCTTTACCTCTAATCAGAGGGGCCGAACCTGGGTAAATCCTTGTTCCCCGGCGAGATTAACCGTTCCCACGTACTTCGATCACCAATGGCCCTAGAACTCATCTTCCCTGAGGAAGAACTTGCCGTGACAACCCCACGACAAAAACTTTGTCAACGACACCAGTGCTTGCAGCTCCTACAGATAAGGAGCCCATGCTATTATATGTAGCTGCCAACGAGAGAGTTGTCAGTGCAGTAGTAGTTGTGGAACGTGCAGAGGAAGGAAAGGAGTACCTAGTTCAGAGACCTGTCTACTACATCAGTGAAGTCCTCACAGAGTCAAAGCAAAGGTACCCACAGTGGCAGAAGCTGGTCTATGGAGTTTTTCTTGCAAGTAGAAAACTCAAGCATTATTTCCAAGAGCATCCAATTAAGGTGGTGAGTTCAGCACCGCGGGCAGATATTATACGCAACAGAGAGGCAACAGGGCGAGTCGCCAAGTGGGCAATTGAGTTGGGTCCTTATCATATCACATATGAGCCTAGGACAGCGATCAAATCTCAAGCTTTGGTTGATTTTGTCAATGATTGGACAGATTTTACATCTTCACCAAGTACCCCTTGCACCAAGTATTGGACAATGCATTTTGACGGGTCCAGACAGTTAGAAGGCTCAGGAGCCGGCGTGGTGTTAACATCGCCTAAGGGAGATAAGTTAGCATACGTCCTTCAGTTACATTTTGATTGTACAAACAACATGGCAGAGTATGAGGCTTTGTTACATGGCCTGCGTTTGGCTAAGGAGATGAACATCAAGCGTATCAGGTGCTTTGGAGACTCGGATCTCGTAGCTCAGCAAGTGTCGGGAACCTGGGACTCGAAGGATGCAAACATGGCAGCTTACAGAAGAGCAGTCGAACAGATAGCCGGGTTCTTTTCTGGTTATCAAGTGGAGCATATTGACAGGCGCAAGAACGAGGCCGCTGATGCGTTATCACGACTCGGCTCTCGTCGGGAGAAAGTACCACCAAATGTGTTCTTGGATGAACTCCATCATCCTTCAGTCAAATTGCCCTCAGAGGAGGAGTTAGCCTTTCCAGACCCAGAGTCGGCGCTGGTAGCAGCAACACGAGCAATCCCAACATGGACAGAGCCCTACCTAGCATATTTCCTGCGGGGTGAACTCCCAAAGGATGAAGTCAAGCGAAAGCAACTCATCAGGCGGTGGAAGTCCTACACAGTTATTAATGGCGAGTTGTACAGAAGAAGCGTTACTGGAGTCTACCAGAGATGTGTGTCTTCAGAAGAGGGCAAACAAATATTGAAAGAGATTCATGCAGGAGATTGTGGTCATCATGCATCCACTAGATCCTTGGTGTCAAAAGCTTTCAGACACGGGTTCTTTTGGTTGACAGCACATTTGGATGCAGAGAGGATAGTTCGAGTCTGTGATGGATGTCAAAGGTACGCAAGGCAGGACCACGTGCCAGCTCAAGAACTCAGAACCATCCCTATCACTTGGCCATTTGCAGTTTGGGGACTCGACATGGTGGGCCCCTTCTCAAAGTCGCCTTGTCAGAAGACTCATCTGCTAGTAGCAGTTGACAAGTTCACCAAGTGGGTGGAAGTGGAACCCGTCAGCAGAGTCGACGGTGCATCAGCTGTGAGATTCTTCAAGAAAATAGCAACACGCTTTGCATACCCTCATAGCATCATTACAGACAATGGTACCAACTTATCAGTTGGGGAGATGGCCAAGTTTTGTGGTGAGAACAACATCAGACTTGACCTAGCCTCAGTGGCACATCCACAATCCAATGGACAAGCCGAGAGGGCAAATCAGGAGTTGTTAAAGGGGATTAAACCTAGACTGCGGGTTCCCCTGATAAGAGCCGCTGGGAGTTGGGTTGAGGAGTTACCAGCAGTACTTTGGAGTATCAGGACGACTCCTAACAGATCCACTGGCTTCACACCTTTCTTCATGGTGTACGGAGCAGAAGCTGTCTTGCCAAGCGACTTGTTGCATGACTCGCCACGAGTCGCCAATTACGTTGAGACAGAAAACGAACTCGCCCGCCAGGACTCGGTCGATGCGCTTGAGGAAGCAAGGGAGTTAGCCCTTGAGAGATCAGCAGTTTATCAACAGGACTTGCGGCGATATCACGCACGCAGAGTCAAGACTCGGACTTTTCAGGAGGGTGACTTAGTGCTTCGCCTAGTCCAGAATAAGGAAGGGATGCACAAGTTATCTCCACCTTGGGAAGGACCGTTCGTCATAAGCAAGAATCTGAACAACGGGTCGTACTATCTAATGGATGTGCGAGAGCCGGCAAGTGTGGGCAAAGGAGCTGATACAGCTCATACTCTAGATCCTTATGCAGAGGCAAAGAGGCCTTGGAACATAGCTCAGTTACGTCCATATTATACTTAAGTTGTAATAGTTTTATGAGTTGCAAGGCAAAGAGCCCAGTGAGCCATGCCTAGATGTAATCGAATTATTATGATCAAATGAAATAAAGCCGGCTTTTGTGAACATGAGTCCTTTAGTCGAGTCACCCAGTGAGTGCGCTTTGTTCTTTAAATTTTGATCATCAGGTTCTTGGGGGCTTGCTTTTCAGTGAAAAAAGTTAAGCTTAAACTCTTGGACCTGGCACAGTAGCCAAACTTTTCCTAGTCTTTTCGCTGGTAAGTCAGATGCATCCTGCACAATATGATCTATCTACAGGCATGACTTGTTTCTCTCTCTTATGGATCCTAAGGAACATATGAGTTAAGAACCTGTCAGCACAAACTGTAAGAGAAGTCATGCAGGGCCTACTTATTCATCAGTGAAAAACTAGACGGGTTATAAGAACCAAGCCGATTGGCACAAATTCAAAATAGCTAACAAGCTAAATAGTTAAAAGCACCAGTAGTGCATCATTACAGCCCAAAGTAGCTAACAAGCTACATAGTTTGAAACCATCAGAATCACATCATTACAAACTAGAGTCATCTAGTGAATTGTCCTTAACAGGAGCTGACTCCTTAGCCAGAGTCGGGGAGTCCTTCTTAGCAGGCGACTTGTCCTTGGTTTGCACAGCAGGAATTGAGGAGACCTTCTTCACAGGAGATTTGTCTTGTGCTTGAGCAGCAGAAGGAGGAGCCGGCTTCAATGGAGGCTTGGTGGCGACTCTCTTCGTCTGAAAGCCAGTACCCTTGGGACTCTTCATATGCTTGGCAAGCTCAGCTTGTTTCTGAGCGTCTCCAGAGATAGCTCTAGAAGGAATGGGCGCAGCAGGAGTCTTCAGAGTGGGCTCGGCACTTTGAATAGGAGCCGCCGGTGACGAGGAACTCGGACCGGCAGAAGAAGAGAAGACACCAGATGGGTCCTGTGATGGGCGGCCAAATTTTACTATCTCAGGAGTTTCTGGAGCGACTCTTTTGTTCTCCAAATCATAGTGATGAACCCATACCTCAGGGTCCATCTTATTGGCAATTTCGCAAGCATATGGCCGCACCAATTTTTCTTCGGCCTTGAAGTCGTCCTGAGTAAAAGGTTTGCCATCCTCATGTTGCTCAGGCTTCCCCATTGTAAGCATTGCTGGCTCCAGAACAGTGGGGTAGTAGCTGTGTGCCAGTGCAAGTATTCTTATGGCGGATCTCCTCAATGAAGATTGTTTCCACAGACGCACGTAGCCTGGTGCCCTAGACAGCTCGTCCACCAGACGTTCAGGCTCCTTAGGGCACTTGCCCTTATGGTTCAGATATTTAACCACTGCACGGGCTCCCTCTTGTAGCCCGTGATAGTAATCAAGCATCTCAGATAGTTGCTTGCTGGTGGGTAGCTTCAGTTTGGGGGAGTCGGCCCCTACGGAAAAGAAATCAAGGAGTCATCGTCAGTCCAAAAGCAATTCAGAAAGGTGCAAAAGGAAGCAAGCNAATATATGTTGACACATGGCACCAATGCCTTTTTTGCAAGTGTTGAACACAGCTTGTAGGTCATTGTGTGCCTTCTGAGCAATCTTTTTGGCTTCAGCCGACTCTTTCTTTACCTGCTCCAGTTGAGCAGCCAGGGCTTTCAGATCCTTCTCAAGCTGAAGGGAGTGTTCTTTTTTCGGTCATGGCAGACCTGGCACTGGCAGCTGCCTGGTCCTCAAGTTCTTTCATATCTCTCTTCATCTTGGAGACAATGCACTGCAATTACAAGTCATAAAGCACAAGTGAGCTCCACAAGTCAAATAACGAACTCATGAGCTCCAAGTCGTCACAAGTTAACAACTTGGCGCTTGGGGGCTACTCAGGAGTCAATTCTTTCTATCAGAAAAGTAGGCATGATTCCTAGTTGACAAGTCATAAGCTCCAAGTCGCCACAAGTTAGCAACTTGGCGCTTGGGGGCTACTGGCAGATCAGAATTTTTCATCAAGTTAAGTATGAGTAGAGTGGACATATTTGCAGCTCCAAGTCGCCACAAGTTAGCAACTTGGCGCTTGGGGGCTACTCGCAGAACAGAAATTCTTCTTCAAGTAAGGTATCAGTGAGTTACATATGTTGGTAGCTCCAAGTCGTCGCAAGCTGACAACTCGGCGCTTGGGGGCTACTCGTGCAAAAGTTTTTTGGTCTAAGGACCCGACAGACAGTAAGTTACTAGCCCCGAGTCCTATTAGAGCTAAGGACTCAGTGCTTGGGGGCTACAGTGTGCAAATTTTTTCCATATAGTAATTGAGTTCAGTATCAAATCAAAGCACCTATCCTAGTCACAAGTCACCACAGACAGGTGCTTGGGGGCTACTGAGATAGGATGATGCCAGAAAGCATGAAAGGTGAAGTCAGAAAAGCTTACTTCATGAACCATATGAAGAGACCTAAGAGCCACTTGTTCTTCATCCTTCAACCTCGCTGATTGATCGTTCAAGTCAACAGCTTCAGCATAAGCCTCAGAAAATGACATGTTGTCAGCTACTCGAAGTCGGCTGTAATCAGTTGATGACTTGATCTTGATGGACGGAGAGGCTGCAGGAGTCGGCTTCACAGGAGCCGGACGAACTTGGGGCGCAGTATCAGGAGTCGCAGCACCAGAGCTGGGCTGGACTATTGTCGGAGTCGCAGCCCGAGTCCCTGAAGGGGACTCGGGAATGGTTGGAGTCGTGGCTGCACCAGCAGATGCAGCAATTGAAGGACCTGTCCTTGTGCTGGTCGTTTCAGAGGCCGAAGGGGGTGCAGGTCCACGACCAGAAGTGACATCAGCCATGCCTGGGAGCTTGGTTACCTTAGAACAAGGCCGAGCCCTGAAATACACAAAGATAGAAGTCAGCACCAGAATTAATGAAAAGGGAAAAAAGCAGAAGTCATTTTAATACAAGTATAGAAGCAAAGGAACCTTACCCAATATTGGTCTCCAGGTCCAAGGAGGCCTGAGAGTCTGAAGAAGGCATGGACATCCCAGAGTGGTAGGAGTCATCCTTGTGAGGAGGAGAAGCTGATTTCCGTTGGTGTGAGACAGGCAGAGGCTCGGGAGCGTCTGCAGGCCCATCAGAGCGCAGTTTCCTCTTTCTGGCGGCAATAACACTCTGCATGTGTTCCTCAGGCTTAGTTGGTGAGCGAGAGGACCCAAGGGCTCGTGAGAGTGGTACCTTGGGAACAGCCTCTCGAGATCCGTTGTTATTTGAGGTTGGGGAAGAAGAGGAGTGACTCCTAGCAGAGGACTCCGCAGATGGCGACGGTTGAGCGGCAGCAGAGGCAGTATCAGTTTGTCTAGTGGTGGGAGCCTCCGGAGAGGACTCGTCATCGTCAATCTCTTCCACGATGGGAGCCTCCTGAGAGGACTCCTCTCCTTCAACATTCTCGATTGGAACCTCTGGCGAGGACTCCTCATCGGCAACATCGTCTTCAGCGGGAGCCCCCTGGGAGGACTCCTCATCCGCATCATCAGTGTCTTCTGCCACAGTGGTTTGATCTGTGGCAGGAATCTCTTCTTCAGCTTCAGCCTCAGCTTCAGCTTTATTCTTAGTACCAGCTCCAGAGGCCGGCTTCCAGAAGGAGTCGGTGAGCTGTAACAGAGTCAATAAATGTGAGTCAGTAAGCAGTACAAGTGAGATCAAGGTTGAAATAAAAGTAGAGAATGATACTTACATCAGGAGCTGGGCAAGTGGAGCAGAAAGGCTGGAGCCCAAAGTGGGCCTGGTCCTTCACCATCTTTCCGGTCAGCTTCTTGATCAATCGACCAAGTTCAGGACCGTCAGACAACTTATCTGTCATCCTGAGATCATCAGTGACACACCTGGTATACGAGCAGATGAGCCGAGTCCTGGGACTCAACGGTTGAATTCTCCAGGTGGTCCAGCAGCGGACGAGATCCATGTTTTCCAGGTCATGAGAGAGGAGAGCCCGGGTTCTAAGGATCAATGACTCGACTTTGGGCCGGGCGGCCTCTGAGCACCTGGCTTTCATAGCAGGAGTCACCTCCAGTCGGCTCTCAGAGAATTGAGGGAGCTTAGGTTCATCCTCAGGAGAGGTGTCCTTGCAATAAAAGAAGGCTTTTTGCCAGTCTTTGATGCGGTTTGGAAAAACTGGCTTAGGGAAGACAGAATTTAGGCGACGCTGGAGAGCTACAGCGCCGCACTGTAAGAGAGGGCCCCCGGAGGTTTCAGGTTGGGGGTTGCAGTAGAACAACTCGAGCCATAGATCTAGGTCTGGCTCAATCTGGAGGTAATCCTCACAGAGAACAACGAAGTTGGATAGGGTAAGAATGGAATTGGGCGCGAGATCGTGAATCCGCAGCCTATAGAATTCGAGGAGCTGGCGGAAGAACAAGTTACCGGGGGGCGTGAAACCGCGGAAAAGGTGCTCCGCAAAGATGACTACCTCGCCCTTCGCCGGAGAGGGCACCGATTCATCCCCAGGAGCTCGTGCTTTGACGCTTGATGGAAGGAGGCCAGCTAGGCGGTGTGATTTTAGTTGCTCCGCCGTGATGGTTGAACCGCCCCAATCGGCGGAGATGGATCTCTTCGAGGCAGGTGCGGCGGCGGCGGCAGCCTCGGTGGCAATGTCAATGATCCTGCTTGCAGAAGGGGCCTTGGCCTTAGAGGTGCCCTTGGTGGCGCGCTTGGGAGCCATGGCGTACGTGCGGTGCAAGAGGGAGCGCTGCGCGGGAAAGAAAAGAGTGCAGGAGAGACAGAAAGTTTGGGGAATGAAAGGGCTGTAGAGGCTTTAGTTCTTACCCTTTGACATTTATAAGAGGGTAAAAACCCTAGAGGTTTACAGTGGTGGCCCGCGGTAAAAACGCGGGTAACGATTCGACAGTTAAAGGTTAAGGCTACAGAGGTGGAAGAAGAGTTGGCTTGTCCCAGAGTGACGAGTCCTGCGGCAGAAAAAGTCAAGCCATCTAGTCCTTGTTCGCAAGAGTCGCAACAGACCCGGCCAGCATGTGCAAGGGCAAGGGTGATGACTTGAACAAGGAATGAGGATGGACTCATTTTTTGTATGTCTTATGTTTATATGCAGGAATTCATCTTGGAGCTAGCAGCAAGCGACTTTGGAGCCTGTGGCTCAAGTGGAAGGAGTCGACCCAGGGAGTCGAACCAACAAGTCAGAGGAAGCCACCAAGCTGCGCCCAAGATAAATTCGGGGGCTACTGATGGGGGGATACTTTATAGGTAGGCCCATGGACCCGGAAAGTAGACCCGCCAAGACCAAGAAGGCCAACGCCGAGTCACGAGACAAGTCACATGGGCTGGGCTGGAGACAAGTCGACCAAGGCCCGTGTGGAGAAGGGGACACATCCAAAGATGGAGTCCAAGTACAACCCGGAGCTCTAGTTTGGAAGGACAAAGCCTAGAGTAGGACTCCGTGTATGAGTAGAACTCGACACAGATTGTAAGTCCAGGGGACCCGCAACCTTTATAAGGGGTGTCCTGGATCGTAGTAAGCTAAGCTTCAACCAGTAGAGAAAAACCCTAGCCACCAGAGAGAAGTCGCCGGCTCCTGAGTTGTGGGAGCCGGGTCCTTGTAATCGAGATACAATCAAGAGCAATAACATAGAAGCAGGAAGTAGGTCTTTACCTCTAATCAGAGGGGCCGAACCTGGGTAAATCCTTGTTCCCCGGCGAGATTAACCGTTCCCACGTACTTCGATCACCAATGGCCCCAGAACTCATCTTCCCTGAGGAAGAACTTGCCGTGACAACCCCACGACAATGTTTGTGTGTAAAACTTTGAGTTATGATTCTGTGGACACAAAGTTTGTGTAAGACTATGTTTGTGTGGTAGACAATGAATGTTTCTGGTATCTTATAATGTTTGTGTGCAATGATGCATTAGGGATAGTCGTCGTCGAGATATCGTCAACGACGACTATCCAATTCTTTTTCTGCAATGATGCATTAGGGATAGTCGTCGTCGAGATATCGTCGACGACGACTATCCAATTCTTTTTCTGCAATGATGCATTAGGGTTAGTCGTCGTCGAGATATCGTCGACGACGACTATCCAATTCTTATTCTGCAATGATACATTAGGGTTAGTCGTCGTCGAGATATCGTCGACGACGACTATCCTATTCTTTTTCTGCAATGATGCATTAGGGTTAGTCGTCGTCGACGATATCGTCGACGACGACTATCCTATTCTTTTTTTGCAATGATGCATTAGGGTTAGTCGTCGTCGACGATATCGTTGACGACGACTATCCAATTCTTATTCTGCAATTCTTGTTAGAAATCATTCAAACACACAGATACAACAAATAGTCATCAGAAATCATTAAAACAGAATTCAACACTTACACAAATAGAATTCTTATTAAACAACATTCAAATAGAATTCAACACTTACACAAATAGAATTCTTATTAAAAAACACTGATACAACAGATTTCAAATGGATACTACCCTATTACACCCTATTACAACATAGTTCAAATTGATACAACCAAGTTTAATCCACTTGTTCAAATGGACATCAATTGATACAAACCTAACTGAAATCTCACTCATCTAAACCTACATCTCACTCATCACAAATCTCCTTGATTTTACTGAGCTTCTTCTGTAACTCACCTTTGGCTTTAAACATGTCATACATGCCATACTCCAACTTCTTTTTTTCTTCCTTCAGCTTTGCCTTCTCCTCTTCCAAATTCTTCTCCTTCATCATCAGTATCTCTTGGTCACAACTTTTCAAATCCTTTAAGGCCTGCAACTCAACCAGTAGATGGCTCCTTTGCTTTTTCACCTCTTCTAATGCTTTCAGAGCTTTCTCCTTCTCAGCCTGACATACAGCTAACTGGTCCTCCTCTCTGCCCTCTTTCATAATCTTGTGATAATTTTCCTCCATAACCCTTTTACAAGTGGAATCAAACCACTTGTTTACATCGGCATTCATCATTGCATATTTCCTCTCAGCCTTATCTTTTTCTTCAACTAACTTGTGCATCATGGCTGCATGTTTATTATCTATTTCAATGTGGCGATTCTCACTATCCTCGTACATTGTCCATAACTGAGTAAGAGAATTCTTTAAATTTTCAGGCCACTCAGCATCAACCCACTCCACAAAACCACAATTTTCCACTTGCTAAAAAAGGAAATATATTAGAGATCATTCGGACAGTAACTAAAGCTACAACTGCTGATTGTAAATATCAGTAAAACTCACATTTTTAATTTGACAAGCATAGAAACGCCGTCCTGTGTTACTTCCTTCAAATGCAACGAATTTCTCCGGCTTCATCTTGTGAACGCGACACACCACACTTGCATCGACATCAATGCCGCAGAAAATTGGGTCGCTAATTGAATCAGGGGAATAATCTTGCTCAGTGACCTACCAAATTGAAAAAACTTCCACTAAAAACGAAGCTCAACCGAAAGAAATTGCAAAATCCCCAATCGGAAACCCTAACCCTACCAATAAGAAGGGGAAGAGAGACAGACTCACATCGCCCAGGTAGGAACCATCTGAACTCTCGCCATCTCCCCAGCTCGGCATTTCGGCGAAGCAGATGCGGCGGCCGGAGAACGAGGGGGCTGCGCCGGCGAGCTGAGCACAGAGCGGTCGCGAGAGGGAGCGAGAGGGAGCCAGAGGAGGACGGGGAAAAGATCTGAGCACATACCGGTCCAGACTTAGGGTTACAGCCGGACAGAGGGTACTAACGGCCGTTAGAGTCGGCCGTCCGCGGACCGCCACGTCAGCCTGACGTGTGGGTCCCCCTTGTCATAATGCGTGTCAATTTGCCGCCAGACCGGTTTTAGCCCGAATTGCAAACAACTACCTCAATAGCGGTGGATTTCTGTCCCGGAAACGTAAAGTGGTGGTTTTTGGTGATCTCGACCACAAAAGTGGTGGTTTTATGCTAATTTCTCCTAGCCTCGCGAGCCAGCAACGCGACCTGGGCGGTCCAAAAACATGACTTTGAAAATTCAGTTTTTTGTGAGGATAGAGGTTTTTTAGGGTATCCCACCATGACTATGTGCTCGACCTGGCAGCAACACTCAATGGAAGGAAGGGTATCCCACCATGGGAGCAGCTGCACGATCTGGTCGTGGAACTAGAGCATTACCAAGAAGGCTTGACGAAGCGGCGCCCAATGCTGATTGTCGCAAACAAAATAGATGAAGAGGGAGCGGACGCAATGTACGAAGAACTGAAGAGGAGAGTACTGCAGGGTGTTCCGATATTTCCAGCGTGTGCTATCTTGCAAGACGGCGTACGAGATCTGAGAGTTGGCCTCCAAGATCTTATGGATGCCTAAGCCCCGAAGGGTGTTTGATTTTAGCAAAATTATGATAGACTAAAAGGCATGTTTTTTTTCCTTGAGATACAGACAGTCTGACACGAATTGTTCCCCGATGTATGTCGCAAAATTTGCTCTAATGTTTCTTTTATGTTCGCTATTTAGCCATGTAGAGTGCTGATTAGATCATCCAGTGTCTCCAAAATTCAGTATGCTACCAAATTTAGTGACCAGTATGTTGCTCTGTTGTTTCATTGGAGCAGAACGTATACTAGCAAAGATGTTTACTCAAGTGCTATTTACTAGCGTAGGCCTTTATCCGAAACTAAAGTTAATTTCGTTTGCGCTTCCAACAGCGTGGTGTACTGATTGGATCGTTCTATGCTTTGTTTCTCATGTCATGGAGCTCTACTCACTGGAGTCCATTTGATCCAAATGCCATGGATCTTTGTAATAAATTAAGGCACCTATTCTTGTCTTTATACCTTTTTCGTGGCAGCAGCTTTGATTGGGCTCGTCATCTTGGCTGCTTATTTTTCTATTTTTAGTTCTAAGGATGATTAGAATGCGTATGCCAGCAAGCCCGTCTAGCTCAGTTGGTAGAGCGCAAGGCTCTTAACCTTGTGGTCGTGGGTTCGAGCCCCACGGTGGGCGTTTGTTATGCTTTTTTTTCTCGTTTTTTTTTTTCAGCAGATTCACCTCAAGCTTGCCGAAATTACTTTGCCCGACTCCACATGTACAGTACATCGCTGCTGCTTTCAGATCACCGAAGAGTACTTTTCCTCTTGTTTGAAGATTTATTTGAACATTTCCAGCTTAAGATTTATTTTGGATCCACCAGGCCAATACTTTTCCTGTCAACTCTGAACTAGGGATCTACTAAGCACTCTACATTGGTAAGTTCATGCTATATATACTCACATGTTGATGACAAGATCATATAAAAAATTACTGAATTAGTGAGATAAGATAACTATGCTCAGCTCAGTTTAACATGATGTTTTGGACAAAATGAATCTCAACTCGTAAGGGTCGTCATTTCTGAGAAAAGTACATCACAACTGCCAAACCAAGCTCTACCCAAACTTTTTTGGTTCACCCCAACATTACCCACTTGTCCGACTGTTGCTAAGCAGTTTTGAGATACTAAACGGACCTCCCCAGATGTTAATCTTAAAGTGGCCATTTCAAACT
This sequence comes from Puccinellia tenuiflora, assembly GCA_012064385.1. Taxonomy (NCBI): domain Eukaryota; kingdom Viridiplantae; phylum Streptophyta; class Magnoliopsida; order Poales; family Poaceae; genus Puccinellia; species Puccinellia tenuiflora. Next base: position 21,770 of record QRDG01001230.1, on the reverse strand, counting down.
GACAAGTGATCGGTACCGTCTTTCGGCCGGATTGAAAATTTAGGCACGAAAGCTATTTTTATGGTCCAGGTGTGATGCATTTCGAACCGACAAGTGACAGCAACCAACTTTCAACATGAAAATTTAGGATGAAAGCTATCTTCTGTGTGCAAGTGCAAGCATTTCGACCTCACAAGTCACGCCAACTATTTTAAAACATTAGGCATTGCTATGCGATGTTTTCAACTCCAACTTTGAGCATCTCCACCAGTGCTACCAATAGATATTCCGGCAACTGTGTTGGATGGTTGCTATTGGGAGCATCCGCACAGGTTGCTGCTCTATTGAGACCGGGTGCCCCAGCGGCGGCCCCAATAGGTTTTCCAAAAAAGGCTTTAAAGCATGATTTAAATGGCCTGGTGATTTTTCATTCAAAATTAGATATTTTTACAAACTAAGACAAAACTGAAACTAAAACCTTGATCTAGCAGCGCATTCGGCTCCGGCCTTGAGGAACTTGGACTACTCACCGGGTCGGATGTCGAGGGATTACCTCGGCAGTGCCCCTCCGTGAGGGACTTGGGTTTTCGGAGAACATCATGGCGCAGGTGACACTGGCGGTTAACAAGAGGAACAAGATCCCACCGGAGTTCGGGTCCCCGGTGAGGTGAAAAATCTGTATTCTCTGTTGATCTCGTGAGTTACAAGGTTTGCCGTAGGGGCTATGGCGGCGATGCGATCTGAGAGTGTACCTCCTACCCGGCGGCTCCTCCCAGCCTTTATAGTAGGCTGGGTCTCGGGTGTCCTTGACCGGGTAGGTTACAGATTCTAGGGGGTAACCCTAAACCTAACTTGCCTAATAAGAAAACTTAGCACCGCCTCTGATACGTGTCAAACGTATCTATAATTTTTGATTGATCCATGCTAGTTTTGTGATGTTGTCACATGTTTCTACTATCTTATTACATCATTTTTATGCATTTTGTCGGACTAACCTATTGACAAGATGCCTAGTGCCAGTTTCCTATTTTTGTTGTCTTTTCGTTTCAGAAACTTACCACAGGAAATATTCTCGGAATGCGCTGAAAATTTACGAGGATTTTTTATTCGCCAAAACGGAGTTTCAGTCCAGAGGGCAGCCCTGGGGGCCACCCACAGGGCAGGGACGACCCCCAGCCGCGGCCTGCCCTAGGGCGACGGGTGGGACCCGCCCCTGCTCCTGGTGGGTCCCCTCGGCAGCCTCCGACGCCTATAAAATCAGATTAATCCCAAAAACGTCGAGGCGGCCATTATTTTCCAGAGAAGTCACCCCGAGGCGCTGTCACCAACCCTAGTTCGGGGGTGATTCTGAAGCTGATCCCGGCACCCTGTCGGAGGGGAGATCGATCTCGGAGGGCTCTTCATTGCCATGCCTTCCTCCGGGATGATTTGTGAGTAGTCCCACCTTGGACTACGGGTCCATGGCAGTAGCTAGATGGTAGTATCTCTCCCTTGTGCTTCATATATTATGATCTTGTGAGCTGCCTAACATGATCAAGATCGATTATTGTAATGCTATGTGATGTGTTTGCTGGGATCTGATGGATTATGAAGTTATGATCAGATTGTGCATGATTCTTATATGTTGATTTATGTTCTTGCATGATCTCCGATGTGCGTAGTTACTTTGGCCAAGTGATTGTGTGTATCTCCAAGAGGGAGTATTTATGCTAGATAGTGTTTCATGCCCCCTTTTATTCCTGGGCACGAGTGACAGAAACGTCTAAGGGCGAGGGTGTGCTGTTGCTACTAAGGGTAAAACAACGGTGTTAATGTTTCTTTTGATATTAGTATTTCTTACTTCATGCACTTTACTTAATGCAATGTCTGTTACTTGCAACTTAATACCGTTGGGTGACAGGCTGGATAGCGATCCCACGGTGGACTTTTTAGACAAAGATGCAGTTGGACTCAACGGTCTTTGTTCATTGTCGTGATGCCTACATAAATATTATCATGTTCTCTATGTCATAGCTATATTAAGTTTGTGTTATAATCTTGTCAATTGCCTAGCTGTAATTTGTTTACCCATCATATGAGTGTTTTATTTACTTGAGAGACTCCACTAGTGAACCCATGGCCCCCGGTCCATCTTTTTACATTGATTGCAACCTTTATTCATCACTTTTCATCATCATCATTACTCCTCTGGTCCACTTTCATATTTTCATTTATTTCACTATACAATTAACCACTTTGTTTTCTGCGAGACCGAAAAGATTGACAACCTTTCCGCCGTTGGGGGCAAAGTAATTGGTTGAGTGTGTGCAGGTCCACGTCTGTTGAAGATTAAGCGCCAGAGATCTTCAACATTCACTTTGTTTTTGATTTCAAAGTCCTACTGGTTCGATAAACCTCGGTTCGTTAACGAGGGAAAACTGCTACTTACTACATCCACGCCTTCGCTTGGGGCACAACCCAACACTACCATCACCGATCATCAAGAAGTTTTCTGGCGCTGTTGCCGGGGACTTTGGAGCTACAAAAAGGGGAGTCTCATACTCTCAATCACTTTACTTTGTTTTTGTCTTGCTTGCTTTATTTCTCGTTTAGTTTATTTTTCTTGTTGCAAAATTTTAAAACCCATAAAAATTAGTGTAGCCTTTATTTCTGTCTTGTTATTTTGCTTTGTCGTTATGTCTAGCTCTTTGCCTCCTGTTGAAACACCCGAGTCCTCACCTTCAAACAAAGAGGTGGGGAAAGTTTGAAAGATGCTTGGTATAGAATTAAAGATGCTCATCGTAGATCCACTAAAAAGCAAGTAGCTACTGTCCTTCTAAGAATTTTTTATATTGGTATCACATGTTGGTATAAGTTTGTTTTGGACACTATAACAGGTGGAAACTTCTTAGGTGCTAGTGCTTCGAAAGCTTTCAATGCTATGGAAAATTTATTTGGAAATCCTCCTATTGATGATACTAAGAAAATTACCTTAGAAGACATTATGAAAAAGTTGGAAGCAATAGAAAGTAATATGCCAAGCATAAGTAAGATAAATGATATGGATAAGAAGATTGATAACAACTTTAATAGGGTTAATGGATACATAAGGCATGCTACTAAAAAGGTTAAAACACTCCATTACCCTAAAGATCATCCCAAAGGGATAGGTAAACTAGAAGAGACTTTTGATAACTTGGGAGCTACCTTTTCTTCACTTAAATCTAAAAAGGAAGTAACTCCCATAGTTAAGGGACCGAAATTTATCTTTGTGCAAAAGAATACTACTAAAGTTGATGCATCTTTTGTAGGCAATGAAGAAGTAAAAATGGTTAAAGAGGATCAAGTATTCAAGGGCTTGCTGGGAGCTACCCCGTATGGTAAGGTTAAATTTTTTAATTCACAAGGTATTGCTGTTAATGAGTCTATTAAAAGTCCTCTGAAAGAACATTTGTTTTTCCCTCTATGTTTTGTGTGTTAGATAACAACACTTGTGATAATTTGATATGATGCTAAGTGTGGCAGGGTTGAAATTACACTTGTTGGAATTATGATGTTTATCAAAAAGGAGAAAGATTGGTGTTTTTAAAGACGGTTTGGAGGTGCCCTGGCTAGCCGGTCTGGGCGGGCCTAGGCCGGCCCCAGGCCGGGCGGCTCGGGTGGGTGGCCGGCCTGCGTGCCTGCCTGCCCAGCCCAGGCCGGCTGGCTCGGGTGGGTGGCCGGCCGGCGTGCCTGGCTGCCCAGCCCAGGCCGCGGCAAGGCCGGCAGCTTCGGGCCACTGCCCCGGCCTCCGTGCCAGGCCAGCCGGCCCAGGCCGGGCTGAGGCCGACCTCCCTGCACCTCCCCTGTGTGCCTCCACCGACAGGCCGGCCTGGCCAGCCCCAGGCCGGGCTCCCTGCGCACAGGATTTTGTCCCCAACGGTTCGCTCACTTTTTGGGGAGGGGTATTTACACCCCTCCACCTACCTTCAGCCATTTCAGCTAGCTCACCATTGAAGAACTCCATTTCTTGCAAGCTCAAAATCGATAGATCTCCCAATCCCTCCACCCAAACTCATTGATTTTTGGAGGATTGAAGGAGAATGCCCCGATCTACATCTTCACCAAGCCGTTCTTCATTTCCCCTCATTCACTTGAGGGATTTTGTTTCTAGGGTTAGCATTGTGTTACCCTAGATTCTCTTGCTTACTACTTGTTGTAATTGTGACAGATTGGTTGATTTGGGAGCCCCCAATTAAGTTGTGGGTGTGTGCCCCAAGAACGTTGTAAAGGCTCTGGATTCCGCCTCGAAGGATTCCGATAGTGGAAGGTGAACCAAACCCTTGGGTGCGGTTTATCGGAGAATAGGGTGAGGCCTTTGTGGCATCTTGAGTAGGCCTCTTGTGACGAGATCACACCCCTCCAACGATACGTACTCCCTTAACAAGGAGGAACTCGGGAATACATCCTTGTCTCCGCGTGCTTCTACTTTCGGTTATCTCTATCCCTTAGTTGTCTTTACTTGTATCGTATTTACTTGCCTAGTCGTAGTTGCTTGCTTGTCATATAGGTAAATTCACCGTAGTTGCATATCTAGAGAATTTATGTTTGTGTCAAGCCTAAAATCAAAAAAGAATTGGTGTAGCACCTATTCACCCCCCCTCTAGGTGCCCATACGATCCTTTCAATTGGTATCAGAGCCTTGGCTCATTATTTAGGCTTCACCGCCTAAGAGAGTATGGCACCCGAGAGTGGAGAGGCGGAGTGTCGTGGTATAGACATATGCCTAACGGAAGGCTTGAGTGGTGTGGGAGCAGCTAACACAGCCGGCGGCATCTGCAGGCGGGATTGGGCACAAGCATGCAAACTAACACAAGATGTAACCAGGTTCGGAGCCCTCATGGTGAGGTAAAACTCCTACTACTGCCTTGCTCTTCCTTATTATCAGTGGACATGTTACAAGTGAGCTCCTTGAGCTGTATGAGAGGCTAGGGTTCCCGGAATCGACCGATTGGTGAGTGTTCTAGGGTTTCCTTTCTCCCTCCCCGGATCCTCTTTCTCTCTAGCTGCACCCCCTTATATAGGCCTGGAGGCGACCCACAGGGCGCAGGCGGGTGGGACCCGCCCCTGCCCGTGGGGCACCTCCTCGGCCCCCTCCAATGCCTATAAAATGAGAAATAACCTAAAAACGTCGAGGCGGCCATTATTTTCCAGAAACTCGACCCCGACGCACCGTCACCGAAAACCCTAGCTCGGGGTCCAATCTGAAGCTGATCCCGGCACTCTGCCGGAGGGGAGATCGGTCCCGGAGGGCTCTTCATCGTCATGCCTTCCTTCGGGATGATTGTGAGTAGTCTCACCTTGGACTACGGGTCCATGGCAGTAGCTAGTTGGTAGTCTCTCTCTTGTGCTTCATGTCTTATGATCTTGTGAGCTGCCTAACATGATCAAGATCGATTATTGTAATGCTATGTGATGTGTTTGCTGGGATCCGATGGATTATGAAGTTATGTTCAGATTGTGCATGATTCTTATATGAGTAATTTATGTTCTTGCATGCTCTCCGATGTGCGTAGTTACTTTGGCCAAGTGATTGTGTGTATCTCCAAGAGAGGGTATTTATGCTAGATAGTGGGTTCATGCCCCCTTTTGTTCCTGGGAACGAGTGACAGAAACGTCCAAGGGCGAGGGTGTGATGTTGCTACTAAGGGTAAAACAGCGGTGTTAATGTCTCTTTTGATATTAGTATTGCTTACTTCATGCACTTTAGTTAATGCAATTGTCTGTTGCTTGCAACTTAATACCGCTGGGTGACAGGCTGGATAGCGATCCCACGGTGGACTTTTTAGACAAAGACGCAGTTGGACTCAACGGTCTTTGTTCCTTGTCGTGATGCCTCCATAAATATTATCATGTCCTTTTTGTCATAGCTAAATTGGGTTTGTGTCATGATCTTGTCAATTGCCTAGCTGTAATTCGTTCACCCATCATATGCATATTTTATTTACTTGAGAGACTCCACTAGTGAACCCATGGCCCCCGGTCCATCTTTTTACATTGTTTACAACGTCATTTACTTGCTTTTAATTATCATTATTCCTCTGGTAACTTTTCATATTTCATCATACAATTAACCGCTTTGTTTCCTGCGAGACCGGAAAGATTGACAACCTTTCCGCCGTTGGTGGCAAAGTATTTTGGTTGAGTGTGTGTAGATCTGCATCTGTTGAAGGTCAAGCGCCAGATATCTTCAACATTCACCTCGTTGTTGATTTCAAAGTCCTACTAGTTCGATAAACCTCGGTTCGTTAAACGAGGGAAAACTGCTACTAGCTGCAATTCCGCCTTCGCTTGGGGCACCACCCAACTTATTTTAATACAACAAGCTCTTTTCTGGCACCGTTGCCGGGGACTTTGGAGCTACAGCAAGGGGAGTCTCATACTCTCAATCTCTTTACTTTTTTTGTCTTGCTTGCTTTATATCTCGTTTAGTTTATTTTCCTGTTTCAAAATTTTAAAACCCAAAAAAATTAGTGTAGTCTTTATTCCTGTCTTGTTATTTTATCTTATCGTTATGTCTTCTACTTAAAACACCAAGTTGTGTGACTTACTAGCACTAATAACAATGATTTCATATGCTCTCCAATTGCTCCACCCGCTACTAAAGCGGAATCTTATGAAATTAAACCTGCCTTGCTAAATCTTGTTATGAAAGAGCAATTTTCTGGTGCTAGTACTGATGATGCCGCCTCTCATTTAAATAACTTTGTTGAGTTATGTGATATGCAAAAGTATAAATAGGTAGAAAGTGACATCATAAAACTGAAACTTTCCCTTTCTCTTTGAGAGGGAGAGCAAAAGAATGGTTATTGTCTTTGCCTAAAAATAACATTGATTCTTGGATTAAATGCAAAGATGCTTTTATTGGAAAATATTATCCACCTGCTAAAATCATACAACTAAGGAGTAACATTATGAACTTTAGACAATTTGATAATGAACATGTTGCTCAAGCTTGGGAGAGAATGAAATTTATGGTTAAGAATTGTCCCACGCATGGATTAACTATGTGGATGGTTATCCAAACTTTTTATGCAGGTTTGAATTTTTCTTCAAGGAACCTTTTGGACTCGGCCGCGGGAGGCACCTTCATGTCCACAACATTAGGTGCAGCAACTAAACTCTTGGATGAGATGATAACAAATTATTCACAATGGCACACCGAACGAGCTCCAAGTGGTAAGAAGGTAAATTCTGTCGAGGAAATCTCCTCTTTGAGTGATAAGGTTGATATGATTATGTCTATGCTTGCTACCAATCAGTCTAATATTGATCCTAATAATGTTCCACTTGCTTCATTAATTTCCCAAGAAAAGTATCAAGTTGATGTTAATTTTCTTAATAGAAACAACTTCAACAATAATGCTTATCGAAATAATTTTGGTAGTAACAACTATAAGCCTTATCCTCCCAATAATGGCAACTTTTATGGTAATTCCTATGGTAATTCTTATAATCCTAATAAGAATGTGTCCTCTGATCTTGAAAATGTTTTAAAGGAATTTATCACTTCGAAAAAAGCTTTTAACAAAACTGTTGAAGAGAAGTTGGAAAAACTGGATAGTCTAGTCTCTAAAGTAGACGTTCTTGCTCATGATGTTGAAATTCTGAAAATTAGAACCACTCCAAATCAAGAAAAAGATACTGAATCTTTAAATTCTATCTCTCTTCAAATTAATGAAAATGAAAGGATGATGGCTCTCTTGAAAGCTAGGTGGGCTAGAGAAGCTGAAGAAGCTAGAATTGCTAAAATGAATAGGAAAACTGTTAAAGTTTATACTATCCGAACCACTAAAGAGGATCCTCCTAGTTTATTTAAAGATGATGAAATTTATTTTGATAATTTCTATCTTACTGAATTCATTAAGTTCCTACAAAAACTTGCTAAGACACCGGACACTAGTAAAATAAATCTTGCTTTTACCAAACACATTACCGATGTTCTTATCAAGGCTAGGGAAGAAAAACTAAAGCTTGAAACCTATATCCCTAGGAAGTTACAAGATGGTTGGGAACCCACTATTAAGATAAAAATAAATGACTTTGATTGCAATGATTTATGTGATCTTGGTGCAAGTGTTTCTGTTATGCCTAAAAGTTTCTATAATATGCTTGATTTAAATCCTTTGGAAGAGTGCTATTTAAATGTTCATCTTGCTGATTCTTCTAAAAAGAAACCTTTGGGTAGAGTTGATGATGTACTTATTGTTTTTAATGATAATTATGTTCCTATTGATTTTATTATTATGGATATTGAGTGCAATGCTTCTTGTCCTATTATTTTGGGAAGACCGTTTTTGAGAACTGTTGGTGCTATTATTGATATGAAAGAGCGAAATATAAGGTTTCAGTTCCCCCTTAAAAAAGGGATGGAACACTTCCCTAGAAATAGAAATAAGTTTCCTTTTGAATCAATCATAAGGTCAAGCTATGCTCTTGATGTTGCAAAGGCCTCCGAAAAAACTTGATATTTGGCATTGCGTCTAGCTAAAAGGCGTTAAAGAAAAGCGCTTGTTGGGAGGCAACCCATCTTTTATTTTCAGTTTTATTTTTGATTTTCTTGAGTTATCAAGTTATTACCTCTGTATCAACTTCATTTTATCTTTTTTCTTTTGGTTTTTTGTGCTAAGTTTAGCCTCTAATGCATTGAAAGTGCGAGGTATTGTGTTGCTGTCCAAAAACTGATTATGTGCGCCTGTTGCACGAAAATCCTAAAATCGCCAGAATTTTATATTTTTCTGATAGTTTTTGACAGAAAGCCTGATGATTTTATCTATCCTTAGTTAGTTTTAAGTTTTTTGATTTGAGCTGCAGAAGTGCCTCGAAAAATTCGATCTTTACAGACTGTTCAGATTTTGACAGATTCTGCTTTTATTTTGCATTTGTCTCTTTACCATCGTCATATGTGATACTCTAGGGGTAGAGTTCCACATTGAGGCTTAGTAAACAGTAGCTAATGTCTAATGAAGTTTGTTTGCCATTTGTCATGAGTTGAACACATGTGCATTTTAATTTATGAGCACTAACCCTCTAATCAAATTATGAGAATTTTGTGTGAAGTGAGTTTTTAAGTTCCAAAGGAGAGGAATATGAAGAAATCAAGGATGGATCAGAGCTCAAGCTTCGGGATGCCCCCATGGCACCCCCTCTGAATATCAAGAACTATCAAGAGTCAAATCTTGGGGATACCCAAGACATCCCCTCATCTTCATCGACTATCATAAGGTCGTCTTCGTTGAACTTCGTTTTTATCACTTTACATATTATGTGCTATGCTTGGAGCGTCTTTTTACTTTCAGTTTTGTTTTTTAGTCATATCTTTGTTGGATCCTAGCTTTATTTGTGTGGGAGACAACCGCTTTTTCGTTTGAATACTCATTTGCTTCGCTTATATCGTTTTGAGTATTCTTAGCTACTGTCTGTTTTCTAGTAAGATCTCGCTTTTAGCTTTTATCTTGTTTAGAGATGCTAGTTGTTAAGTTAAACTCTCTTGTTCTTCACTTATACTTGTTGGAGAGTTGTTGTTGAAAAATTGCTTGAATTGTCAATGCGACAAAATGCTGATTGTGTGATGATAGAATAAAATGAAAAGCCTGCATAGTTTTATAGATCATGGTGTGGATACTTGATGCTTCTCAATTGTTTTGAGATGTTAAGTTGAATGCTTAAACTTGCTGGTTATTTGAGTGGAATTTATTAGTAAAGAAATATGGTTGAAAACTTGAAATTGTGTGGTTTTTCACAGTTGTTAATTCATAGTGCTAATTCTTTCCATCAAAAGAATTGTTTGGTCAACAAGGGAGACGGTGTAGAGTTTTTATGGTTATGACCGGTAAATGTCTTATGTTGTTCTGTTACCAGTTATTGTTAGATGTTTGCTTCAAACACTTTTTTTTGCTAAGCCTAAAAATTCGTACTGAGTGTATGGTTCACTCGTGCATCCAATCCCCAAAGCCAAACATTCTTGCCAGCTGAGTCCACCATATCTACCTATGCATGGTATTTCCTACCATTCCAAGTAAATTTGTCATGTGCTACCTTTAAAAATTCAAAATACTTCTTCTTTGTGCCTCTGTTTTTAAGCTCATGAGGGAGCAGTAGAGAGCTAGATATAACTTGTGACAAGCGAGGTCATTTCCCCCTTTCACTCGGTGTTGATGGATTACGTCTTCACTTGAATCAACCCGAGAGCAGCTTAAGCAAAAATATAAATATAACTCACAATTCTCCTCCGCGCAATGCAAATCTGAGAAATCAGCCCAAACATTGGACAGTGGTGAAACCAAGGAGAAAGAAGAGCGTACTCGCTCTTCTAAGAACCAGCTGCTCTCACAAGTCTAAAAACCTTGCTTGTCATGAGGGACTAGATAGTTTCTCTGTTGTGAAGTCGTTGACGAAAGCATGCATACCTCAAAATCATTTTACTTCTGTTTTAAAAACCAAAAAGCTCTAGCACATGACTAATCCCTACTTCATTTTACTATTGGGTGGGTAAAATCTTTGGTCGGACATATCCTGAAACTTTAGGCCAAATCCATTTTTTGATCACTTTTTTCGGGGTTAATCTGACCTGCGAAGGGCCTTTCTTTTACTTTTAATGTTGAGTCAGTTTTCCCTTTTTCCTTCTATCTCCACAAAAGCAAACATCTAGCATTGACCCTGGGTATCGTTGAGCATATTACATTATCAAGATTAAACATGAATCTTTATATTGACTTTATCTATAAGATAAGCTGTTGGAAGTTGAAGCTCTTTGCTAATGCTTACATCTTCCTTTGTGTTGATTCTAAACCACTTTTGTCATGGAATTATTATCCTTGTGAATTAGTCAAATATGTTGATCACATTGTTTTCATGTCTTTGACATACTATTTATGAAAGGTTTTGCTTGGATGATTCAACCTGTTTATCCATTGCTTTCTTGCTATCAATTATAGACAATTGTTTCGTATCTCTTCATTCACATCCTTTAATTTGCATCACTATCTTGATCAAGATTGTGTTGGTCGCATGTCTCATCAAAAATTATTTGTTATCACTTACCTACTCGAGGACGAGTAGGAGTTAAGCTTGGGGATGCTGATACGTCTCAAACGTATCTATAATTTTGAGTGATCCATGCTAGTTTTGTGTTATTGTCACATGTTTTTACTGTCATTTATATCATTTTAAGCATTTTGTCGGACTAACCTATTGACAAGATGCCAAGTGCCAGTTCCCTGTTTCTGCTGTCTTTTTGTTTCAGAAATTTACTTCTGGAAATATTCTCGGAATTGCACCAAAATTTATGGGGATTATTTTTATGCCAAGACGAAGACGGAGTCCGAAGGGTAGCCTCGGAGGCGACCCACAGGGCGCAAGCGGCCTCCTGCCGCGGCCTAGGGGGGACCCGCGGGTGGGGCCCACCCCTGCCCGTGGAGCACCTTCTTGGCCCCCTCCGACGCCTATAAAATCAAAAATAACCTAAAAATGTCGGGGCGGCCATTATTTTCCAGAAACTCGACCCCGACGCGCCATCACCGAAAACCCTAGTTTGGGGTCCAATCTGAAGTTGATCCCGACACTCTGTCGGAGGGGAGATCGATCCCGGAGGGCTCTTCATCATCATGCCTTCCTCCGGGATGATTTGTGAGTAGTCTCACCTTGGACTACGGGTCCATGGCAGTAGCTAGTTGGTAGTCTCTCTCTTGTGCTTCATGTCTTATGATCTTGTGAGCTGCCTAACATGATCAAGATCGATTATTGTAATGCTATGTGATGTGTTTGCTGGGATCCTATGGATTATGAAGTTATGTTCAGATTGTGCATGATTCTTATATGAGTAATTTATGTTCTTGCATGCTCTCCGATGTGCGTAGTTACTTTGGCCAAGTGATTGTGTGTATCTCCAAGAGAGGGTATTTATGCTAGATAGTGGGTTCATGCCCCCTTTTGTTCTTGGGCACGAGTGACAGAAACGTCTAAGGGTGAGGGTGTGCTTTTGCAATAAGGGTAAAACAACGGTGTTAATGTCTCTTTTGATATTAGTATTGCTTACTTCATGCACTTTACTTAATGCAATTGTCTGTTGCTTGCAACTTAATACCGTTGGGTGACAGGCTGGATAGCGATCCCACGGTGGACTTTTTAGACAAAGACACAGTTGGACTCAACGGTCTTTGTTCCTTGTCGTGATGCCTCCATAAATATTATCATGTCCTTTTTGTCATAGCTAAATTGGGTTTGTGTCATGATCTTGTCAATTGCCTAGCTGTAATTCATTCACCCATCACATGCATATTTTATTTACTTGAGAGACTCCACTAGTGAACACATGGCCCCCGGTCCATCTTTTTACATTGTTTACAACCTCATTTACTTGATTTTAATTATCATTATTCCTCTGGTCACTTTTCATATTTCATCTATTTCGTCATACAATTAACCGCTTTGTTTTTTGCGAGACCGGAAAGATTGACAACCTTTCCGCCGTTGGGGGCAAAGTATTTTGGTTGAGTGTGTGCAGGTCCGCGTCTGTTGAAGGTCAAGCGCCAGAGATCTTCAACATTCACCTCGTTGTTGATTTCAAAGTCCTACGGGTTCGATAAACCTCCGTTCGTTAAACGAGGGAAAACTGCTACTAGCTGCAATTCCGCCTTCGCTTGGGGCACCACCCAACTTATTTTAATACAGCAGCACTCCTCCATCTTGTTGGCGTGCTTGATTTCCTGGAATTCTTCAGCGATGGCGAAGGACTCGGCTATCTTGGAGCCGGCTGTGGCGCAGGCTATGGACCGTCTGTAGTCGCCCGAGATGGTGATGATGCCATTTGGACCCGGCAGCTTCATCTTCAGGTATGCATAGTGGGGCACCGCCATGAACTTGGCGAGAGCCGGACGCCCCAGGATGGCGTGATAAGCGCTGCGGTGCTCCACCACCTCAAACTGGATGGTTTCACGGCGGAAGTTGGTTCTGTCGCCGAAGATGATGTCCAGCCGGCACGTACCCATGGGGGTACAAGCCTTGCTGGGTACGATGCCGGTGAAGATTATCCGGCTGGGCTGCAGGTCAGACTCGCGGATCCCCAGCTTGTCCGCGGTGTCCTTGTACAGGATGTTGATGCTGCTTCCTCCGTCCACGAGTACCTTTGAGAAGGTGCACGTGAGCCGGCCGACGACGATGGTGGGGTCTAGGATGAGGCAGTAGCCCCGGGTGTAGATATGACGGCATGGACTTCTTCCGCCCGCCTGCGCTGGCTGCGCTTGTCGTTGCGCTCGATGACGGAGATGACGTAGGTCACGTCCCTGTTGGGGAAGTTGTCACGGGAACCGCCTGCGGTGTCAGCCGGCCGCTTGCCCCGGTTGTCACGGTCATTGCCGCCTGGAGGTGGAGGTGGAGGCGGCAATCCCAGACCCCTCTGGACTTGTCCCGTCTAGCTGCAAGAGGCGGTGGTGTGCTCGGCTGGCTTTCCTGGCTCGCTGTGCCATTTGCAGGGGCTGCGCATTGCGTCCTCGAGCGTGAGCCTGGGCCGGGTGTACGGGCGGCCTTCTGGTTGGGTGTACGGGCGGGGAGGGTAACGGTTTTCACCGCGCAGCACCTGCTGGTTTCCTTCGGCGACGGCGACAACATACCGCTCGTCAGACATCACCTTGCCCCTCTTCCGGTTGTCGCGGTCGTTCGACTGGCCACGGTCGTTGCGGCGGTCGCGGTTGTCGCGGTTGCGGTTGTTGTGGTTGGAGTTGTTGGGGCCGGCTCGCTCCCTATCCGGCTCGTCGATGATCGGCTAACCGTTCTCATTCACCCGGATAGACTTGACCATCGCCGAGTCGGCCGTCGCGTAGGCGTCCGCGATGGACATGAGCTCGGTCATTGTCTGGGAGTTGACCCGGAGGAGCTTGTGCTTGAGCGGGGTGTTGTCGCGGCAGCCGTTGGTGAAGAATTCGATGGCCTGGCTCTCGGTGACCCCCTCGCAAGTGTTGTGTAGGCTGGACCACCGGGTGAGGTACTCGCAGTCCCTTTCGCCTGGCTTCTAGACACAGCCGGCCAAGTGGCGCGGGCGACCCGGCCACTGGTAGGTGCTGGCGAAGTTCCGGATGAAGACCTCCTCGAAGTCCAGCCATGAGTTGACACTGCGTACCGGCAGGCTGTTAAGCCATGTACGTGCGGAGTCCCGCAGCATCAGCGGTGCGTAGCGCACCGCCACTCGCTTGTTGCCGCCTGCGATGGAGATGGCGGTGCTGTAGTCGGAGAGCCAGTCCTCTGGCTTGCTGGTGCCGTCGTACTTGGGTGTGTCGCGGGGTAGGGCAAAGCCTTTGGGGAAGACCTCCGTCACGATGCGCGGGCCGAAACAAGGATGCCCTCCATCGTCTTCTTCCTCCACCCGGTGGGATTCTTCTAGCGCGTTGATGCAGTAGCGGGCGTCGTTACCGGCCTCCGGTCCCAGCGGGCCGAGTCTGTCGTGGACTCTGTCTTTGCCGGCTGCTTGTGGAGCCGGCTCGTGATCCTTGCCCTTGTCATTCCGACTGCCTCCTGCAGCCGTCTCGTGATTCTTGCCCTTGTCGTTTTGGTTGCCTCGTTCAGCCGGTCCGCAGTTGTGGTCTATGTGCGGGTCTGAGTTGACGCTGCGTGCCCGGTGTGCGTGAGGGGAAGAGGCCTGGCGATCCTGCCGAGTCGCGCCGGCCGGCGGCGGGCCGGTTGATCCGCCATCCGGCGGCATTTCTCTAGCAGACTGTTGGTAGTGGAGCCGGCCTGCCGCCGCTCGTAGGAGGCCTGCATCCGATTGGCGGCGCCGACGAGGTCCTGGATGCGTTGGTGTTGCGCAGTTGCAGTTCTTCCCCTTGCAGACCAGCAAGTTCGGCCGTGGTGGCTTGCGCCGCCCTCATGTTCTTCGCAGGGGTGCTGTAGATGGGTCGACGGAAACCTGGAGGAGCGGCCGGATTGGCGTCATTGTCCATTTCGCTCCCGAGGTTGCCTCCGCGGCGCCTTACTTCCTCCACCCGGCTGGAATGAACCGGCACCGGGGTGAAGCCGTGAGCGTTGTTGTACTCGCGGACCTGCGCCTCTAGCCGGCGCTCCGTGTCGGCGACGATCTCAACGCCGTCGAGAAGACGTAGGCATGCTGCGTCGAGCTCCACCACTGCGGCTGCTGGGTCAGTGTTTGATGTCTACTACACGCTTCTATTCTTGTAGACTTGTTGGGCGCGCCTCCAAGCGCAAAGGTTTGTAGGACAGCGGCAAATTTCCCTTAAGTGAGTAACCCAAGGTTTATCGAATCCACGAGAGGTAGAGGTCAAAGATATCCCTCTCAAGGAACCCTGCAATTACGATACAAGAAGTCTCTTGTGTTCTCAACACACCTAATACAATTGTCAGTTGTATAGGTGCACTAATTCAGTGAAGAGATGGTAAAATGCAAGTGATATGGATGGTAAAAGGTGATTTTGTAATTCTGTAATAAAAATGGCAGCAAGCAAACAAGTGACAAAAGTGAGTAAAAACTGTGTATCAATGCTTGGAAACAAGGCCTAGGCTTCATACTTTCACTAGTGACTACTCTCAACATCATTAACATAATTAAACACATAATAGTTCCACAAAAACACATGCATGGTAGACGTTTCTCGGAGATTATTCTTTCGTGGATCAAATAGGATGAGAATTGCGTAGGGCTACGAAAAGCACACCTTAAAGTTCGTATTCCACATCTATGGACACTTCATGCTGTCACTATCCGCATCCAAAGATAGTACTAACAAACACCACAATATATTTCTTGAATAGTCTCTTTCTTCAATAACACAAGCATCAAGAAACCTCATGATCTATTCAATACAACAATAATAAAGAACAAACTCATGATGAAGATCCTTCCAATCTATTATCCATAGAGTCACACACGGCACCCACACTGTAACCGAGATACCGTGATCACAACGTCGACTCCGGAAATTATACTAAATAACATCACTTGAGCAAAATCATATCCATTACACATAGGGAAACATCATGTATTCAACTATACTAACAAAGCTCATGATCACAACAAAGATCACATCATGGGAGAGAGAGATAACCACATAACTACTTGTATAAGCCTCAGCCCCGGTGAGGGACTACTCCCTCCTCATCGCGGGAAGCAGCGGTGTCGATGGAGATGGCTCCGACGGTCGATCCCCCCTCCGGCAGGGTGTCGGAATAGGATCAATCTGACCCCCAAAACTTGTCGGCGATGGCGGTGGAGCTCTGTTGCATATTTGGGAAAATCCTTCGGGGTTAGGGTTTTTTCGTCGGGGATGATTTTATAGGCGTCGGAGGCGGCCGAGGGGGTGCCCACAGGGCAGGGTGGGTCCCACCCACGGGCTGCCCTAGGGCCGCGGCAGGGGGCCTCCCCTGGCCTGTGGGTGGCCCCCAAGGTCGCCCTTTTGGCTCCGATCTCCATTTGTCCAATAATTTTTTTCGTAAATTTTCGTCCAATTCCGAGAATATTTCCAGAAGTAACTTTCTGCAACAAAATTAGCACAAAAACAGGGAACTGGCACTGGGCATCTTGTCAATAGGTTAGTCCGACAAATGCATTAAAATGATATAAAATGATTGTAGAAACATGTGACAATGTCACAAAACTAGCATGGATCACTCAAAAATTATAGATACATTTGACACGTATCAGCATCCCCAAGCTTAACTCCTACTCGTCCTCGAGTAGGTAAGTGATAACAAAATAATTTTTGATGAGACATGCAACCAACACAAGCATGATCAAGATAGTAATGTAAAGCATAGGTTGTGAATGAAGTGATACAAAACAACTGTCTATAGTTGATAGCAAGAAAGCAATGAATAACCAAGTTGAATCATTCAAGCAAAACCTTTCATAAATAGTATGTTAAAGACATGAAAGCAATGTGATCCACATATTTGATTAATTCTCAAAGTTAACAATTCCATGACAAAAGTGTTTGAGAATCAAAACAAAGAAGATGCAAGTTTTAGCAAAAAGCTTCAACTTCCAACGGTAAAGTCAATATAAAGATTCATGTTTAATCTGACAATGCAATATGATCAATGATACCCAGGGTCAATGCTAGATGTTTGCTTTGGTGGAGATAGAAGGAAGAGGAAAACTGACTCAACATTAAAAGTAAAAGAAAGGCCCTTCGCAGAGGGAAGCAGGGATTAGTCATGTGCTAGAGCTTTTTGTTTTTTTATGAAACAGAAGTAAAACAATTTTGAGATATGCATGCTTTCATCAACGACTTCACAACAGATAAGCTATCTAGTCCCCCATAACAAGCAAGGTTTTTTTAGACTTGTGAGAGCAGCTGGTTTTTAGAGGAGCGAGTACGCTCTTCTTTCTCCTTGGTTTCACCACTGTCCAATGTTTGAGCTGATTTCTCAGATTTGCATTGCGCGGAGGAGAATGGTGAGTTATATTTATATTTTGCTTAAGCTGCTCTCGGGTTGATTCAAGTGAAGACGTAATCCATCGACATCGGGTGAAAGGGGGGAAATGACCTTGCTCGTCACAAGTTATATCTAGCTCTCTACTGCTCCCTCATGAGCTTAAAAACAGAGGCACGAAAAGGAGTATTTTGAATTTTTAAAGATAGCACATGACAAATTTACTTGGAATGGCAGGAAATACCATGCATAGGTAGATATGGTGGACTCAGCTGGTAAGATAGTTTGGCTTTGGGATTTGGATGCACGAGTGAACCATACACTCAGTACGAATTTTTGGGCTTAGCAAAGAAGGTATTTGAAGCAAACATCTAAAATTAACCGGTAACAGAGTAGCATAATACATTTATCAATCATAACCATAAAAGCTCCACACCGTCTCCAATGTTGACCAAACAATTCTTTTGATGGAAAGATTAGCTTAAAGAATTAACAACTACGAAACACCACATAGTTTCAAGTTTTTAACAGTATTTCTTTACTAATCAATTCCACTCAAATAACCAGCAAGTTTAAGCATTCATCCTAATATCTCAAAACAAATGAGAAGCATCAAGTATCCACACTATGATCTACAAGACTATGCAGGATTTCATTTCATTCCAATATCACATGGATAGCATTTTATCGCTCTAACAAATTAAACAAGCAACCATAGCAACTCTATAACAAATATAAGTGAAGAACAAGAGAGTTTAATATCAACAACTAGCAGCTCTAAACAAGATAAAAGCTAAAAGCGAGAGCTTACTAGCAAACAAACAGTAGCTAAGAATACTTAACAAGATATAAGCGAAGCAAAGGAGTATTCGAATGAAAAAGCGGAGCGTGTCTCTCTCCCACACAATCAAAGCAAGGATCCAACAAGCATATGACCAGCAAACAAACAAAACAAAACTGAAAGTAAAAAGATGCTCCAAGCATAGCACATAATATGTAAAGTGATAAAAACTTAGTTCAACGAAGACGACCTCATGATAGTCGATGAAGAAGAGGGGATGCCTTGGGCATCCCCAAGCTTACACGCTTGATGGTTCTTGATATTCAGAGGGGGTTCCATGGGGGAATCCCCAAGCTTGAGCTCTAATCCATCTTCAATTTCTTCATTGTCCTCTCCTTTGGAACTTAAAAACTCCCTTCACACAAAACTTCTCATAAACTGATTAGAGGGTTAGTGCTCATAAATTAAAATGCACATGTGTTCAACTCAAGAAAAATTGCAAACAACTTTATTGGGCATTAGCTACTGTTTACTAAGCCTCAGTGTGTCACTCCTTTTCTAGAGTATCAGATTTGACGATAGTAAAAGAGACGAATACAAATAAAAGCAGAATCTGTCAAAAACTGAATAGTCTGCAAAGATCGAATTGTTCAAGGCACTTCTGTAGCTCAAATCAGAAAAGTCAAAACTAACAAAAGATAGCTAAAAGTATCAGTCTTTCTGTCTAAAAATTTCATAAAAATATAAAATTCAGAGGATTTTTAGATTTTCGAAAAGTGAAGGACAAATTCTGTTTCTGGACAGCAAAAACAACACCTCGCACTTTCAATGCATTAGTGGCTAAACTTGGCACAAAAAACCCAAAGAAAAAGATACTATGAAATTGCTACAGAGGCAACAACTTCATGACTCAAGAAAAACAAAAACAAACTGAAAGAAAAGAAAACATGGGTTGCCTCACAACAAGCGATTTTCTTTTAAGCCTTTTAGCTAGGCATGATAATTTTAATGATGCTCTCATAAAAATAAGAGTTGGAACGCAAAAGAGAGCATCATGAAGCAAATATCAAACACATTTAAGTCTAACTCTCTTCCTATGCATAGGCATCTTGTAAGAAAATAAATCATTGGAGCATAAAGCATTAAGCATAGAAAGGCAAAGCAAGTGCAACATTAAAACATTCAACATAAAGAGGGGAAACTTCATAAGATGAAAATTTATATAACCATACTTCCCTCTCTCATAGTAACTTTCAGTAGAATCATAAGAAAACTCAATAACATATCCATCACATAAAGCATTTTTCTTATGATTCACATGCATAAAAGTATTATTACTACTCTCCACATAAGTAAAATCTTTCTCATTATTATTAGTGGGAGTAACACAATCATAATCATCATTGTAATCATCATAAATAGGAGGAATATCATAATCATAATAAACTTTTTCCTCAATAGTAGGTGGACTGAAAATATCACATTCATCATTATAATCATCATATATAGGAGGCATAGTAGCATCAAAGCAAATTTCCTCCTTCTAGCTTGGGGGACTAAAAAGAACATATTCATCAAAACCGGCATCCCCAAGCTTGCAATTTTCCATAGCATTAGCAAAAATGGCATTCAAAGAAATGATACTAATAACATTGCTACTAGCATGATTGTTATGCAAATAAAGTTCCATAGGTTTTTTAATTTTCTCTTCAAAAGCATCATGACCAATTTCAAGATAAAGTTTATAAAGCTCTCTCATTTTTTCATTGTTTTCCATTAAGCCTAACTAGTGAAATAAAAACAAGAAACAAAAAGATTTAATTGCAAGATCTAAAGAAGATACCTTCAAGCGCTCACCTCCCCGGCAACGGCGCAGCTTCATTGCCGGAGTGTGAATGCCGTTTACCTTACCTCCCCGGCAACAGCGCCAGAAATTAGCTTGATGTCTACTACACGCTTCTATTCTTGTAGACTTGTTGGGCCTCCAAGCGCAGAGGTTTGTAGGACAGCGACAAATTTCCCTTAAGTGGTAACCCAAGGTTTATCGAATCCACGGGAGGTAGAGGTGAAAGATATCCCTCTCAAGCAACCCTGCAATTAAGATACAAGAAGTCTCTTGTGTCCCCAACACACCTAATACAATTGTCAGTTGTATAGGTGCACTAGTTCGGCGAAGAGATGTAAAATGCAAGTGATATGGATGGTAAAATGTGATTTTGTAATTCTGTAATAAAAATGGCAGCAAGCAAATAAGTGACAAAAGTGACTAAAAACTGTGTATCAATGCTTGGAAACAAGGCCTAGGCTTCATACTTTCACTAGTGACTACTCTCAACATCATTAACATAATTAAACACATAATAGTTCCACAAAAACACATGCATGGTAGACGTTACTCGGAGATCATTTTTTCATGGATCAAATAGGATGAGAATTGCGTAGGGCTACGAAAAGCACACCTTAAAGTTCGTATTCCACATCTATGGACACTTCATGCTGTCACTATCCGCATCCAAAGATAGTACTAACAAACACCACAACATATTTCTTGAATAGTCTCTTTCTTCAATAACACAAGCATCAAGAAACCTCATGATCTATTCAATACAACAATAATAAAGAACAAACTCATGATGAAGATCCTTCCAATCTATTATCCATAGAGTTACACATGGCACCCACACCGTCACCGAGATACCGTGATCACAACGGGACTCCGGAAATTGTACTAAATAACATCACTTGAGCAAAATCATATCCATTACACATAGGGAAACATCATGTATTCAACTATACTAACAAAGCTCATGATCACAACGAAGATCACATAATGGGAGAGAGAGATAACCACATAGCTACTTGTATAAGCCTCAGCCCCGGTGAGGGACTACTCCCTCCTCATCGCGGGAAGCAGCGGTGTCGATGGAGATGGATCCGGCGGTCGATCCCCCCTCTGGTAGGGTGCCGGAACAGGATCAATCTGACCCCCGAAACTTGTCGGCGATGGCGGCGGAGCTCTGTTGCGTATTTGGGAAAATCCTTCGGGGGTTAGGGTTTTTTCGTCGGGGATGATTTTATAGGCATCGGAGGCGGCTAAGGGGGTGCCCACAGGGCAGGGGCGGGTCCCACCCGCGGGCTGCCCTAGGGCCGCGGCAGGGGGCCGCCCCTGGCCTGTGGGTGGCCCCCAAGGTCGCCCTTTTGGCTCCGGTCTTCATTTGTCCAATAAAAAATTGTCGTAAATTTTCGTCCAATTCCGAGAATATTTCCAGAAGTAACTTTCTGCAACAAAATCAGCACAAAAACAGGGAACTGGCACTGGGCATCTTGTCAATAGGTTAGTCCGACAAATGCATTAAAATGATATAAAATGATAGTAGGAACATGTGAAAATGTCACAAAACTAGCATGGATCACTCAAAAATTATAGATACGTTTGACATGTATCAGTGTTGGCGATGATGGGTGTGGAGAGGCCTTGGATGAGAGCCTCGACGGTGTTCGGGGCGTTGTTGTGGACGCTACCATGCGGGTCGACGGGTGCGACGGTGGTGACCATGACCTCCACATAGGCATGGAGTGCGGGGCCGCTTTTGCAGCTAGCCGTCTCGAGGAG